>JAJGOT010001447.1:0-12734 GCA_022457155.1 Cladopsammia gracilis
TAAGTTGCCGTAGTCCCTGATGAAGAGATAGTAATCTCGAAACGTCGGACGACTATTATCCGTTTTTTGGTGCTATTTTTGTGATATTTGACATTAGATAAAGGTGACATATAAAAAGCTGTGACCAAATTGGTGTCTGCCATCTTTAACACAATTTGGGATGTGGAATTCAATTTTTGACAAACGAAAAACAAGACGTGACCTCCGGGCAATCGCTCTGATAACATCTTTATCTATCTTCGGGAACTTGGCAAATAAACTGCAAATGTCGGGCGCTGCCAAAACTTTTTTTCCTTATCAGAATAAACATAATATTTTATATATTGAAGTTTCATATCTTTCTTTAACAGTTTCATTTGAAAAATTGGTTTCTATAGAATTTTTACTACGTTATTAATTTTCTAAAAAACCTTTAAAACCTCTGGCTGCGCGAGTACTTAGCATACCTGTAGGTCAAGACTTTTTTTTCAAGAGAATATTAAAGTCTATTATAAATTAAAAATACTACTAACAATCTACCAAGAGTGGACGTCTATTCGATCAATTACGGTAGTTCATTATAGTTCCGATAGATCGTTTTCACGCCACACCACGACTGACTCGTCGCCATAATAGTGTACCACTTTATATCATCCATGTTCAATATACACCAACTGATCATGATTCGGGTCGTCACTCCTTGGAGACGACCGTCTTACTGGAAGTCGGGTCGTGAAGTTTGAAACGGAAGTTAACTACAATTACCGGAAGTCAGCTTGACAAATCTTTGAGATAGATGTGAACCTTTTGACAGGACGACTCGTCACGGCAATAGTCGACCCGTTTCACGGAAAAGTCAATTCGTGAGAGACTAATAAAAAAATGTACGATATGAGCTGACGACTCGTCGCAGCAATTGTCGACCAGTCTCTGAATAGTCGACCTCGT
This sequence comes from Cladopsammia gracilis, assembly GCA_022457155.1. Taxonomy (NCBI): domain Eukaryota; kingdom Metazoa; phylum Cnidaria; class Anthozoa; order Scleractinia; family Dendrophylliidae; genus Cladopsammia; species Cladopsammia gracilis. The sequence goes on from JAJGOT010001447.1 coordinate 928, forward strand.
TCTAAAAGCGTGAAGCCACAAGCACGCTTTTGAAGCCACAAGCACGCTTTTCCACAGGGAAGCAGGCGGAAACGTGACGCCGAACTAAAGAATGAGCGTGCGCCGCCCGAAAGTGTGGTTGCGCGAGACAACAACACAACATGAACCTCGTTCTTAAAGCGTGTACACAAGAGAGGAAATATATTAAGCGTGTGCTCGGTTCTACACGACCTGTCTTCGTGAAAGTCGACGGGACTCACTGGAATTGTGTCCAATTCCCGCTAGTTAAGCTGTCGAAGGGTCAATTTTTGCGTGAGAAACTACAAAATTAAAGAAGTCACAAAATCCCTAGCTATAAGGATAGTGAGGTGGCAAAAGGCGAAATCGTTACAGAGCGGAAGAAAGCGTCAAATTTGGCACAAAGTATCCTGATGGTGTAAGAAACAAATTTAGCCTGGGTGCCACGTGATTCGATAATCCGGGGGGGGGGGGGGGAGGGGGCTTTAATGCTTTTGATCAGCAAATTGAATCAAAATACATTAACAAGTTATAAATTAAATTGTATAGTTCATTTAAAGTGCTACTACGACCAAAACTTAATGTCACGTATGAAACTAAAACGCGTTCCTTACAGCTAATCAAATGTCACTGTACCTGTCTGTGTCAATTAAATTAAGTTGGGGCCCTCCGAAATGAAACTATTGAACTTAGAAAGTAGTGCTTTTCGAGTCCGCCATTATGGATTTATGTTCTAGTGAGCCCGCGTTATAACAGCGATTGGAATTGCGGTAATTCATTTAAACCTATATTGTTTTTATGTTGTGACGTCATTTTCTCAAGTCGCTGATCCGATGGCTTCGTTCACTCACTAGTTCGGGGCTTCTAGAGACCCTTCTAGCGACGAATTTCAAAGCTGTAGTGACAACGGCGATTCAGAAAGCTTGTCTGAATCGTCTTCGCACGATATAGGCAATGAAAAAGAGGAAATCGTCAATTGCGATGACTCTGTAGAGCCAGTTCCGATGACTCTGTAGAGCCAGTTCCGTACTTGAACAGCTATTGTCTATTGTAGCTCGAGGAGTCTTCTAGAGACAGACGAGGAGGAAGAGCAGGCTTTGCTGATTCTTTTTTTCTGGCGAGGAAGAGAACAAATATTGGTATGTAGATGAATGTTTGCTGTGTTCTCGGAGACTCATTGAAGCCGAAGCCAAGTTTAGCTTGAGGTTTAGTTCAGACTTTCGCAAGTTTTGTCTTGAATTGGTGTTTTATAACTTCACAGTGGTGCAATAAAGGAGAGTGTACAGTTTAGTTTCCGTTCCAAATGAGCTTATTGTTCTTTTATACCATCGAAAATGCACTGCTGTTTATAAGTGAGAATCTAAATGAAAGCTCTGCACAATGGCGTCAATTTCAGCTCATCGTTCTGTTCTCATTGATGCTAAATTTCCTCTCCATTTCATATAGGCACAAATTTATCAAACCTGATATCATTTCATATCACTGTTAACTTCTTAATCGATTAATTATGAGCTAACTTCATTCAGGAAACACGAGTTAAGAGAAACGCAATACTTGATTACCTAACAATGCAATTTAAGTGCGCGTCTCCGTAATTTTGGTTAGAAAAGAAAATTTCTCTGAGCAGTCACAAAAATGCAATTCGTTTGATCCAAAATAATAATCTATTTTTTTTTTTTACGATTTATCAAAGTTTCACGTGGTAGGTACTAGTTCTCGAATAACTGAGTCACAAATATTGCCGTCGCTGTAAAAAAATAACAATTCCCTCAAGAGGCCGCGTTGTTTTTTCAATCTACAGATACATCATTGCAATTTGCTTAGCTATACCTCATATCTACATTGGTTTCTTGTTTTACACAAATAATAGGCGAAACACGAAAATAACTCAACTTTAGGGATAAATTTTAAAAAATGTGCCACCTGATTGAAAGTCATTCTATATTCTATATATAAACAGAAACTATAAATGACCTCACGTTTTCAAGATTTACAACCGTTTTAATTTCACTAAAATGCGAAAACATACCAAAACAAATACTTGTCCTTAGCAGAATGCTCGAGAGAGTTCAATTTCAATAATCTCTTTCTTTGCTTTAAAGCTTGTCACGTGCCCGTTTAAACATTGAACATGAACATTGTGACTGGATACAGATATTCTGGTCATAACTATAGGACTTTTTCATGACTTGATCGCTTTGTATCGGACTGCATCCATCTGGATTTGTTTGGGCACGGTAAAATATGTCCAGTACATACATTGTATAAGTGCGAATGCCATCTGCGCATCTCTTGACCCTCAAACATCTCGGGCAATTCCTATGTTCCATTCATTCACTCGATGTGACACGACATTTTGTTTCTTTTGTTTGGCAAGAGAAGTCCGCCTGGGACTCATGGAAGTCATTCCGTGATGCGATAGAGGCATTTCTATTCCTTTAAGACCACCTGTATAACCAGCTGGACAAGGATGATTCCATCTACAAGCTTCTGGAGCGATTAACTGTAGTTTTCTATGACAAGACCACCAATGTGTTCAATGTAAATGAAGCCCGCAAAGAAATTTTCACCAAAAAGAACAGAAACCTAGAGAAAATACTTCCTACACAGGTAATTGAATGCACAACATTCTTAAGGGGTGAAATTCAGACTTTCAAATTACGTTACTGCTCTTATTACAATCCTGTTTTTGTAACCACAAGGCTGATTTCTACTTTGCTTATGTAGAACTTGCTGCTACAGCACGTTTTAACAGCAATTTACCGAAGTAGCATCTGGTACACAAGACTGCAGTCTGTTCAGATGGTTCCTTCACTACAGCTGAGGGGTAGGGTTGGTGTGACATGGAGAACACGTGGAGACCTGTCTGGATGACTCTATCTGAAGTAGCCAAAGTCTGTCAAGCTCCTTAAATGTGGCTGCAAACAAGGATGTACTGGCAGATGTGTCAGTGCTCCGGAGAATCGTAGCAATAGTTAACATTAACTTGATATTAGTTGTCCTTCATCTGAGGGACATACATTGTATATAATGCTGTTTTCATAGACACTGAAGCGAACTTCATGGTTTCTCAATTTGAGTCAGATGTTCCATTGTAACCGCAGAGTTTTCAATCAAGCATGATATCCTAATATGCAGGGATAATGTATATATTGGTAAAACCTTGTCATGTAGTAACAACAGGCCAGTCTCCAATCCACTCCCAACCTCCCCCCCCCCCCCCCCCGTACAATTACTAGATTATCAGTTAAACACTTTCCTACTTTTTGTACAACAGAAAGAGAATATGTTCCGAATTCTGCGTTGTCTACCTGTTTTCAAAGTTGATTTCGTTTACTGGTATTGCATATGAACGGAACAGACGCCTTCCCCCGGAAATATTTCCGTGATATCTGTTAAGCTTGCCTTTAATCCCACTTTCATTGTACGACTTGTTATTTACTGCAGTCTGTATAGTAGTGATATTGCTGTTTTGCATTCACTACGGCGAGAAACCAACACCTCAGCTTGTGGTTGTCACGTGACTACATCATAATTCAACATATTCTTTGTAAACTGAACCATAGTACCCGAACAATATTTCTGTTTTTAAACTATTTCCCTACAATAGGCATATTCTAGCATGTTTAAAACATTTAAATGTACCAGCCTCGTTTTCATGCTAGTGAAAAGTGTTAAAAATAAATTGCGTGTCACGTCCCCCCCGGATAATCGGATCAAGTGGCACCCAGTCTAAATTTGTTTGCAGTATCATAAAGAGTTTGTGTGCCAAATTTGGTGCTTTCTTGCAGTCGGTAACGATATTTTCCCTAAGCCACCTCACCAGGATTCATTGTTCAAGACTGATTACTTAGTCAGTCCGAACTATGAATATTTTCGTACATATTCACAACCGAAGCGGCGGAATTGTAAACCGTATACCATCATGACGACTTCAGCGTGACTAACTTGCGCAAAAACCGTTAGTCAAAAGGTCAAAATATTAAAACATAGAAAAGAGTTTCGTCTCTTCCGCACACTCTTAAAACAAAAGGCTACCGGTGGCCTATACTCATGCGCTTGCGTAAGGAAGTTTTACGGTTTATTTTAAACTGGTCACGCACCCCTCCACCGTCAACGAATTTTGCATGACACACATTGCACCATCACACAAGACATGTTGATTGAAGCTACCAATTTTTCTGTACACGCTTTGAATATTTAATTTATTGATTCCTGATCAAACCCACACTAGTCTAATACTTCCCAAACCGTGAATTATTTTTATTTCATTGCGTTATTCCAGAAAGAGTCCCTCCCCCCCCCTCCCCTTAGCCGACGGACGGCAAGATTATTTGACCCCTCCCCCTCCGCCCGGATTTCCTGGCCTGCTAGACTCCCCTCCCCCATCCCGCCTGTATTTCCAAGCCAAATTTATCTGAGGTAATGAAAACAATAAATGTAATAGGATTCAGGAGATTCTGCTTTTATAATGTCAAAATTGTGAAACATTTTAATAAAAATAAATATTGCGTGACGCATCATGAACCTCCCCCGTTTGATTTCATATATGCAAATTTCCTGTGAAATGTAATTCGATCGCGCGCTGTTAATCCAAAATATTTGTTCTAAAGGTCAAAATGTTTTAATGAAACTCATATTTCCTTGAATGAAAATGTCTTTCCCTTGAATAAAAGAGTTAAACTCTTATCAGAATTCAGTGATTTTTTGCCTCCGGAAGGCTTGGCGATTTATTTATTCTAATTGCAGCGCTGGCGAATTCATCACAAAATAATATTTAAATTCAGCAACCTGCTTTATTATATCTAGTATTTTCTAACTGCACTCAGTAGAGTACAAATAACACCCAAAACGAGTACAAATATCTCACGGTATTTGTACTCCAGAAGACCGGTTTGACCGGTTTTTCACAAACGTCACTTCGAGCATTAGTCTTAAGTAAGCGGTGAAAAAATGGCTGAAATTGTTCCCAAAACTGAGAAAAACTAAGAAAAACTGACGGGATCTTAGTTGACGTTTTTACCCAAACATATCCAAACTATAATATGCGTTTAATCACACAGTCTTTATTCGCTGTACAAAAAGTACACGCCACCAAACAACTACACGACTGACAATTCGTCATCATTTTTTGAAGAAAGCGCACGCGCTGACAAACAAGTTCAAAGAGCGCGCGCACGACAAACGGCGTTCATGACTAAGTTGAATTGCTAAGAATGAGAGACCTTACTTTGAATCGTTGCATCGACGTGTGTCGGAGCGAGGAGGTGGCGGAGTTACAGATGAAATCGTTATCAGAGCCGGCGGATACCATTCATCAGGTTAAAGCAAGTAAGAAGTCTCGAGCTGAAACTTCGGGCGGACGATCAACAAAGAAAATTTCTTGCAAGTTCTGTGGATACGACCATGAGTTGGATAGAAAGAAATGCCCTGCATGGGGAAAAGCGTGCAAGCGGTGCAAGGAAAAGAATCATTTCGCTAAGAAGTGTACAAAGAAAACCTCTGTTTACAATATTGAGAGTGAAGAGGAGTTAGAAGAGATTAGCGTCGTAAGAGTACAAGCCGTAAAAGGAAGGGGTGTATTTGCGGAAATGCTCGTGAGTCAGCAACCTGTTAAATTTCAAGTTGACTGTGGTGCAAGTGCAAATATTTTACCACTCAAGTATGCTGAAGGACAAGAGCTCGCCCCATGTTCGCAAACGCTGGTCATGTGGAATGGTGCCAAACTCAAGCCTGTTGGAACCTGTGCGTTGCCAGTCGTGAACCCCAAAAGTGAAGAGAAGTACAAGGTCAGATTTCTAGTCGTGAAAGAGGATTTGACACCTCTGCTTGGCTTAAATGCGACGCGGAAAATGAAGCTGCTAACCGTTCACAAGGAAAACTTCGTTAGTGTCGTGGAGGATGCAAGTGATGATCTTACAGTTAAATATGCAGATGTTTTTGACAAAGGTCTTGGAACACTTCCGGGAAAAGTGCACCTTCGAATTGACCCGGATTGCAAACCCGTTGTTCGTCCAGCAAGAAAGGTGCCGGTGGCTGTTCGGGAGAAGTTTAAAGAGGAACTCCAAAGACTGGAAGGTCTCAAGGTCATCACGCCTGTTGACGAACCGACCGAGTGGGTCAGTCAGATTGTTGTAGCTGTAAAGAAGTCCGGTGAGCTTCGTGTTTGTATCGACCCGAGACCACTTAATGCTGTTTTGAAGAGGGAACATTATCAAATTCCTGTTATTGACGATATGTTACCTGACTTGACAGATGCACGTGTGTTTACAAAGGTTGATTTGACGTCTGCTTTTTGGCATCTGGAGTTGGATCACGAGTCGAGCATGCTCACCACGTTCGCTACGCCATATGGGCGATATCGATGGCTGCGTTTGCCATTTGGTCTCAGTGTTTCGAGTGAAGTATTTCAGAAGCGCCTCAATCAAGAGTTGCTAGGTCTCCCTGGTGTAAAATGCATTGCAGATGATGTTCTCATCCATGGCACGGGTGAGGCTGATCATGACAACAATTAAATGGATTCATGCAAAGATGTCAGCAGAAAGGCATTAAGCTCAATGCTGAAAAGTTAGAATTCAGATGTAAGGAAGTTCCATTTCATGGACACCTGCTAACAACAGAGGGCCCAAAGCCAGATCCAGAGAAAATTAGAGCGATCGTAGAGATGCCACGCCCAAGAGATCGAGACGATGTTCTACGCCTAAATGGAATGGTCAATTATCTCAGCCGTTTTCTACCTCATTTGTCTGATGTCATGAAACCCCTCCGAGATCTTACTCACAAAGATGCTGCATGGTGTTGGGACGATCTGCAGGAGAAGGCTTGGAACGACGTGAAGAATCTCATTGCATCAGCGCCTGTTTTAGCCTACTACAAGCCCACGGAGCCCCTTGAGATCCAGTGTGATAGCAGTCAGAGTGGATTAGGCGCAGCCTTAATGCAAAATGGGCACCCAATCGCGTACGCAAGCCGAGCCTTAACGGAGACGGAAAGTCGTTATGCGCAGATTGAGAAGGAAATGTTATCGATTGTGTTCTCAGTGGAAAAGTTCAATGACTTTACGTTCGGTAGAAGGACTGTTGTCCATACTGATCATAAGCCACTTGAAGCGATCTTTAAGAAGCCACTTCATCGTGCTCCCAAGAGATTACAAGGGATGTTGATCCGTATTCAAAAGTACGACTTGGTGGTGCAGTACGAAAGGGGTAGCAGAATGTTCTTAGCGGACACACTGTCCAGAGCGTATCTTCCCTCGTGTACGCAAGTTGAATCAGAGTTTGAGACTATTAATATGATGAGTTATTTGCCTATATCCGAAGCTAGGCTCCTGCAAATTCAGCGGGAAACAGAGAAGGACGAGTCCCTTCAAGTTCTCAAGACCGTCATTCAGCAGGGTTGGCCTGAAGACAAGGACGCCCTGCCTCCCCTGGCCTCTCCATATTTCGATATGAGAGACGAAATGTCCGTTCAGGATGGCCTTATCTTCAAAGGGGAAAGAGTAGTGGTTCCCAAGGCTGCCAGAGGTGAACTCCTCAGAAGAATTCACAACCCCCACCTTGGAGTCAACGGTTGTCTTAACCGAGCGCGCGAGTGTCTGTATTGGCCGGGAATGACGAAAGAAATCCGCAATCACGTGTCTACATGTGAAGTTTGTAGAGAGTACGAGCAAAGCCAAACAAAGGAAACATTGGTCAGTCATAAAGCACCTAGTCGGCCATGGCAGTTCGTTGCAGCAGATCTGTTTGAGCTAAGTGGAAAGAACTATCTCGTGACAGTGGATTATTTTAGCGATTTCTTCGAGCTTGACTATCTCAGAAGTACGTCTTCGGTTTACGTGATCAAGAAGCTCAAAGCCCATTTCGCAAGACATGGTATTCCCGAGCAGCTCGTCACCGATAACGGACCGCAGTTTGTTTCGCGTGACTTCCTAAAGTTCTCCAAAGAGTGGGATTTCGAGCACCGGACCAGCAGTCCCTATCACAGTCAATCGAATGGCAAAGCGGAAAGTGCAGTGAAAGAAGCCAAGAAAATTATTCTGAAGTGTAACAAGGCTGGCTCAGACACATTTCTTGCCTTATTAGACCATAGAAATACACCGCCAGCGAGTATGCAAATTAGTCCGGCCCAGCGACTACTCAACAGAAGAACCAGGAGTCTTTTGCCGATGTCCTCGAGCTTACTCAAACCGTCCGTACCTGATGAAGATGTAACCCATAGCAAGCTCCTCTTACGCCAGCAACAGCAAGCTTGCTACTACAACAGAAGCGCCCGTGATCTGGAATCGATAGAGCCAGGAGACACTGTAAGGGTCAAGCCGTTCCAGACTGGAAAGAAGGAGTGGAAAAAAGGTGTCGTCAAGAGTCGTTTAGACAACAGATCCTACGAGGTTGAGCTTCCGCACGGGATCCTCCGCAGGAACAGAGTTCACCTTCGAAAGACCAACGAACCTCCTCCCAGAAAAGTGAAAGTGGAAGATGATCACGTCACAGAGACACGCGAGGAGACACCCGTGCCGCCAGCACAAGAGACGCGCGAGGAAACGCGCGAGCAGCCACAACCAGAAATACGCGAAGATGCGCGTTTGGAGACACGCGATCAACCACCTCCAGAAACACGAACCGCATCGCAAGTACCTGCAAGTCCTGTCAAAGTACCAAGGAGATCTCAACGCACCCGTCAAGCGCCCAAGGGTTTCCAGGACTATGCTCTTACTTAAGCGTTTAGCTTAAGGACTTGTGTTTCATTCAGTTAATTTATTTCAATTCACTTCATTTCATAAAAGGGAGGGTGTAATAATATGCGTGTGAAGTCATGCACACAAATATGTGCGTCAGTTATATGTCAGAATTCAGTGATTTTTTGCCTCCGGAAGGCTTGGCGATTTATTAATTCTAATTGCAGCGCTGGCGAATTCATCACAAAATAATATTTAAATTCAGCAACCTGCTTTATTATATCTAGTATTTTCTAACTGCACTCAGTAGAGTACAATATAAAATAAGAATATAATAAAAAAAATACAAATAACACCCAAAACGAGTACAAATATCTCACGGTATTTGTACTCCAGAAGACCGGTTTGACCGGTTTTTCACAAACGTCACTTCGAGCATTAGTCTTAAGTAAGCGGTGAAAAAATGGTTTTTTACTAAGAAAAACTGACGGGATCTTAGTTGACGTTTTTACCCAAACATATCCAAACTATAATATGCGTTTAATCACACAGTCTTTATTCGCTGTACAAAAAGTACACGCCACCAAACAACTACACGACTGACAATTCGTCATCATTTTTTGAAGAAAGCGCACGCGCTGACAAACAAGTTCAAAGAGCGCGCGCACGACAAACGGCGTTCATGACTAAGTTGAATTGCTAAGAATGAGAGACCTTACTTTGAATCGTTGCATCGACGTGTGTCGGAGCGAGGAGGTGGCGGAGTTACAGATGAAATCGTTATCAGAGCCGGCGGATACCATTCATCAGGTTAAAGCAAGTAAGAAGTCTCGAGCTGAAACTTCGGGCGGACGATCAACAAAGAAAATTTCTTGCAAGTTCTGTGGATACGACCATGAGTTGGATAGAAAGAAATGCCCTGCATGGGGAAAAGCGTGCAAGCGGTGCAAGGAAAAGAATCATTTCGCTAAGAAGTGTACAAAGAAAACCTCTGTTTACAATATTGAGAGTGAAGAGGAGTTAGAAGAGATTAGCGTCGTAAGAGTACAAGCCGTAAAAGGAAGGGGTGTATTTGCGGAAATGCTCGTGAGTCAGCAACCTGTTAAATTTCAAGTTGACTGTGGTGCAAGTGCAAATATTTTGCCACTCAAGTATGCTGAAGGACAAGAGCTCGCCCCGTGTTCGCAAACGCTGGTCATGTGGAATGGTGCCAAACTCAAGCCTGTTGGAACCTGTGCGTTGCCAGTTGTGAACCCCAAAAGTGAAGAGTCAATCAAATGGCAAAGCGGAAAGTGCAGTGAAAGAAGCCAAGAAAATTATTCTGAAGTGTAACAAGGCTGGCTCAGACACATTTCTTGCCTTATTAGACCATAGAAATACACCGCCAGCGAGTATGCAAATTAGTCCGGCCCAGCGACTACTCAACAGAAGAACCAGGAGTCTTTTGCCGATGTCCTCGAGCTTACTCAAACCGTCCGTACCTGATGAAGATGTAACCCATAGCAAGCTCCTCTTACGCCAGCAACAGCAAGCTCGCTACTACAACAGAAGCGCCCGTGATCTGGAATCGATATGCGTGTGAAGTCATGCACACAAATATGTGCGTCAGTTATATGTAAATTAGGACGTTCGAGTGGACATTAGCATTAAGTGAAATGTCAGATCGTGTTCAGGGTTCGGGACATTGATTAAAAGTTTCTACACGAAGTCTCGTGTTATTTCATATTCAGGTTTCAAATTACCCTTTTGATATATGCAAATTCGGTGCACTTTTTTCCTGACAACTACAATAAACTTAAAAGGGCTACATTTGTTTTCTGTCTTTTCTGCTACGTACCTTTCTTTCCCCGCTGTATGGCATCGGTTATTATATTTAGTTTCATTCAAGATTTATCTTCACAATTGGTAAACATGAAGTTCAGAAAGAATTTTACACATGAATTTTGCGTGACTAACGCACTGGCACTTGGGGCCCTTGTTTACATAAGTCACCTATTTTGGTTTTGTTCGCTTTCTGACTGCAAACTCACTTCATTCGAAATTTTTTCCATTGCCGTTCACTGCCAGCCGTTCGAAATTTTTGTTCTGTTTCGGTTGTTCACTGCAAGCTGTTCAAAATAATTCTTCAAGCGTTCACGTGAAATTCGATCTGTCAGCAGATCTCGTTGCCTAGCACGTGATCAAAATCTGCCGTGAAGAAATTGTTCTTTCTTGTTGCACCTTTCTCGATGCAGTGCGAAAGTTATTTTATTGTTATATCTAAAAGAACTAGTCGTTTGAAACTGTATTTTTGTAATGGACGATTTTATATAAGTGACGATTTGCCCGCCCGTTTTAGCGCACGGATGGGAAATTGTCATAAATCGGACCGTTCAATCTCAAGAGTCTAAAGATGTAGATGTACCTTTGAGAATTCATAACTCGAATAATATTCCATCGATTCAATTGAATTAAGACTGAATAACGCTAAAGAGTAAGCGATCAAGAATCAGAATTTATCTGCCACTAAAAGTTAATTTTCGCCGGCGAGCTTATCAAGAAAGCGTTGAAGCTAGCCGGGACGCCAGCCGACCAGTATTCTCTCGTCGTTAAGCTTGACTGAGTTTGACGCACGCGCATTAGAGCCCAATTACAAATTCGTGCACTACCAAACTGCATTTTACAGGGGCTCCTCCGCCCAAGTAACAATGGTAAAGTCGCACACGGGCCACGATGGCTCACACGGCGGAGCTTAACCCGGTTTCTGTAGCATGAAGCAACTAGGCATATTGCTACTCCCCCTGGATGGGATGCTAGTCCATCGCAGGGTTACCCCCCGAATTTTGTCGCCGGTACCCATTTATACACCTTGGTGGAGAGAGACAGTGTGGAGTAAAGTTTCTTGTCTAGGAAACAACACGACGGCAGAGTCCAGGCTCGAACCATCGACCTTCAGGTTGAAAGTCCGACGTGCCAACCACTAGACCACCCTGCCGCCCACTTTATAACAATAGGGGACAAAATAACTTTCTAGGGAGGCAAGGGCGAGATCGCGTACACTAAATTATGCGTGCATAAATTTGCATGCAAAATCGTGACACATGCAAGTTCTTCCAAATGTGAGTGCTTCAACGTAGATTCATGATGTATCGCGTGT
>JAJGOT010000032.1:0-150000 GCA_022457155.1 Cladopsammia gracilis
TTGACAAGCTCTTAAAATGATTTGCAAGTCAAACAAAGAAGCTTTTAACTAAAAACACTTATTAAGCTCAGTTCTTTAAATTCTTTTTGCCTGTGGATCTGTTTTTAATTACTATTTTGGTGTTATATTTATTTTGTTAATTTCTTTTTTAATGCGTTCCTATTTTCTATTACCGGTTCATATAGAGTCACACTGTATTTTTAACACATTTTTATCATTTTTGTAATTAAAAAGATTTTTTACTGAAAGGCCCAGTATCACCCATTCGGCTTTACGCTCGTTTGTTTTTGTTTTCAAATGATGAGCTCGCTCGTGATTGGCTCTTTCGGGAATTTCCAACTGCGTTAAATTCAATTGTCGAGGCTTTGGGTGCGCAATGCATTTTGGGTGATACTGGGCCTTGAAGATGTGGAGCTACTTCATGTATATACTTCAATAAACCATTATTATTTTAATTATTATAATTATAATATTATTGATTAAATCATTCATTATAAGTGGAACACTTGCATTATTTTAACCATTGGTATGATTCCTTTATAGACATGGAATCTAGAGAGAGACGCAGTGAGACAGTAAATGGAATGAGTCCACTTTACAGGGAGTTACTGAGACATCAGGTACATTGTTTGTCATAATACTGATGCAAAATTCTGTGTAAGTCTCTGAATCATTTGCTTTTATTTTTTCAAAGAAAATTGGAAGAATTTTCAGTTTGTTTCAAACTTGTGGAGCATTAAATTGACAACAAATAAGAATACATACCTCTTTTTTGATGGTTTGACGGATAATACTTGTGTGTGTATTTTACAAGTTGTGCATTGCTTTTCCTAGCACCATATTGGTGAGGAAAAATATGAACAATGAGTAAAACATCTGCGCATATTTTCTCTTAAAACCATCACAGGGCTCAAGAAAAGTCCCGTCCAATTGTCCGGGACATGTAGATTTTTGTGTTGGGAAAGTAACTTTCCCTACTCACTTGCCTAACAGGCACAAGCTGCTCAAGAACTCAGCTTAAGTAACAATAATTTATAAAAACTTTTTCAGGCAAGTGAAACTCGAGACTTGCTTGTCCAAAGGGCAAGTTTAAGTCAAAAATTACTTTTTTTCAAGCCCTGCATCAAATGTCTTAGGGATCTATTTAATTTGATGGCTTAACTTTCCAATTTTTAAGAAGCGTTTGGATAGTAACTTCTCATTTAGCCTTCTATTTTGTCTGGAGTATTTCACTCTCATCTTGATGCACATTTACATGTACAATTCAACTTTGCTCTGTTCCTAATGGTCAAACAGGTATTACTACTAACAGTCAGGGGTCGTACTAGTCCACTAACAAAGTTTTGCTAGTGAGATTTTTTTCTACTAACAAAACTAGTAAGGTTGCTGCTATTTTTTTGTAGACATTTTCTCTTTGATGACTCTGAAAATAAGGAAAAAATACCTATTAAATAGTATACTGTTAATTTTGTGGTCTTCTTTGCCGGCATTGTTCTGTTGTTTCTTTGGCGGCTTGGGGTTGATGGGCAAGACGTTGTCATCGTCAGTCAAATTACCGGTAGTCTTAGAAGTCAGGTCTCTTGAAAAGCAGTTATTTTAAACATATACAACAAATGTGGCTCACAAAGTGTGAAATTCATTCTCTTCTGTCACGTTGCTGATTCCAACAAAATGTGAATGTGTACTAGATAAAGTTTGCACAGGTTCTGTGTAAAACCATGCTTATTTTCTGACTCCCAAAGATGACAATGGATGATGTCTGAATTTTTGCCACAAAATTCTCCAAGAACATTCACATCTTCCCTCCAACTTTTATTAGAGAAATGCTTACTCGCAAAAGTTTGCTAGAGAATATTTTTCAGTCTCGCAACTTCCAAAAACCACTCACATTGTGCGAGTTTGCAAGTGTTAATTTCGAGCCCTGACAGTGAAATATGCTTGAGCATATTATGGGTGTGCTGTTGCCCATGGTAACATGATGTCGTAGTCAAATAATAAAGTCACTTTATTTTTCATATAAATTTTAAACTGCATCAATTGCAAGACACAAACACAAGAGGCTCTTAATAGGAAAATTGATAAAAGAAAGTTCTATTAATACTGTCGTAAAGTGAAAGGTTTATCAGGGGTATGATAAGGTGGAGAGGGGATGGATCAAGGTGGCTTAACCAAAATCAAAATTCAAGAAATATCCCAAATTATATTTTGTAAAATATGGGAAAACAAATGGTACCATGGAAAAGAACTGTCGAAGAGGATTCAATTGAATGGTCACACCACAGGATTTCGTCCACAAAATCAAAAGTTAAAACTACCCTACATGTGTCCATGATTGTGTCCAGGAGTGGAAACTAGTGGAAGGATTTTTGCATAGATCTACTGTGAGTGAGTGAGTGAGTTGGATAGGATTTCATATTATTACAAGAATAGGATAGGATAGGGTTGGGATTGGGATAGGATTTTATATAATTACAAGAAGGGACTGTTTTTTGAGGACTTTGTGGTTTCCTATTTTGTGATGGTGTGTGTCCAGAAGAAAAAAAAAACAGTTAAAAAATTACACTTTTCTGACATCTTTTCAAAAATTTTGTGAAGGATTGTTTTGTGTAGCCTGCCTCCCACAGATCTTGCATTTGCTAGACAAGTGGAAACTGAAAGCAAATTTATCAGAAAATTCTTTTCAAAGCGTCAAAAAGTAATTATAAATATCTTTGTTACATGGTAAAAGACAGTGTGCTAAGCTTTTCAAAATGGGGTCCACATTTTAAAATAGCTCTATAATAAAAATTATCAGACAAGCATTAATTTGATAAATACAGTATTATTTTATTAAATGCTCTTGAAATAAATGGTAAGGTTTAGCTAGGTTTAGTTTAATTAGTATGATGTAACTTTTCTGCTTATAAAGTTATTTTGATACCAATATTTGCATTACTATGCAAATTATGCCAAAGTTTATATTTTCAACCTCCTGTAATTAAATATTAATACTAAAGTAAACATTAATGGTAAGTTAGTATTGATTCTGCAGAATGTCCTGTGAAGCTGGACAAACTTGTTAGTAATTCTAAGAAATGATAGTTGTTGTTTTTTTTTTTCAGTTAACTTGATATTTAGGATAAAATGTTGATTCAGTACAATCAGAGAAAAGAATATTTTGTTGTATATTTGTTGTATATTTGAATAATTTACTGCAACCTAACTGATAGACATTGTTTAATGAAGCCTTTGGTATAACTGAAGTCTTTGGTATATTAACATTCTTTCTTATTAAATTTTCAAATAATGTTGGAACTAAAGCATACACCAATCAAAAATTTATTAATCCTTTGTTGCCTAAAAATAATTTAAAATATGTATGTTCAACAAACTAAAAGTGTGAGAAGGATTAAGTTCAGTTTTCAGTCCTCTCTGTTAAAAGTTCAAGTCTAAAAGGATTTATCATCCTGAATGTTTAATGCAGGTGCCAAAGATGTATTCATTTCTCTTTACTTCCACATGCTGAAAGTATGAATTATTTTCAGTGGCATTACTTGAATTCATGTTTAAACTAAGTTACAGTGCCACTACTTTGCAGTAATGTTTTAAAGAGTTCTGATACTTTTATGTTTTAAGTTGTTCATTGTGATTTGTAATTGATACTGAAATGCAGCTTAAAAACATTTCTGGTTACACAAGGTATATAAAGTTACCTTGTGCTTCCTTTTTAACCTGTGAATATAAGCGCATGCATAATGAACGGGTTATCGGTAACGGAGACTGATATGCAAATGAGTCACTCACTCGCTCCTTCCATCAGCTGTAAACTTAGTGACGTAATGCTTTGTTACGAATGCGTTTTGTAACAAGAACAGCGTGAATCCAGCGATAACAATAACTAAATTGGTGTAAACGAATATAAACAACAATAAGCTTAAAGATGTTTCGCATTTGGAGTCTTTAATGCAACGTTAAAATCGATCTAAAAGGAATTTTCAACTGACACGCATTTTGATGGTTATCTAATAAAATTTATCCCATTTCAAGTCAGTGGTGACGGTGGTCGAGTGGTGTAAAGCGCGGATTTACAGCCCAAAGGCCCAGGTTCGAATCCCGCTCGGGCTGTTCATTTTTTTTTTTTTTTTCTTTCTTCTTCGGACTGAACATTATGAAAGGGAGGTACTGTATTTTTTTTTTGCGTTTGTCAAAAATCTTTACGTTTAATTTAAAAAAATATATTGAACCGTGACAGAGTGAAAACATAAGCTTACCGCATTGCGTTATGCGTTACGCATAATTTTCAAATTCACGGGTTGGCTCTAAGGAGCCTTTGATTAAGTATCACATTCTTTTATTATAACATAGATAACTCAGTGGAATCTTGATTTAGTGAACCTCTGTATAACGAAGTCCTCTGTATATATGAACAATATTCTTCAGCCCAGCAAAATTACAAGTAAAATGACAGTATGGAACAGAACCTCGATATAACAAAATACTCGTTATAATGAACACAATCTGGCAGCTCAGACGTAAAATCTACCCCGATATAACAAATAAATGTCAACGCGCAGCAAAAGATGAATGCAGAACAGACCAACAGTGTGTGCTATAGGGCAAAGGTATAACCTGTACAGTTTTCCAGTGCCGTAATTATAATTATTTACAGTGTACTGTAGCTTCATACAGGCATTAAAGTGCAAATGTTATTTGTTAAGATCCGGAAATAGTAACACCGTTACAAAACAATTATTAACTATGACTCGATATAACAAACATTTTGGTTGTTTTTCTGCAAATTCATTATAACGAGGTTTTCAATACAACGAACCCTCAATATAACAAACCAATTTCCCCAGTCCCTTGCCATTTCATTAAATCTAGGTTCCAGTGTCTGTAGATAACATTTTCTACAAATTGAACAACAGTGTGATTGAAAATATTGAAGGTGATTCAGACATGCTGGCACTCTAATTTTTATGGAGCTACCTCAAGTTATTCCAAACTTTTGTTTAAAAGCACAACCATTTTCAAATTATCATAATCATTGAGCCACATGGCAGTACAAGTGGGTTTTTCCCCAAGCTATTCAGTTGCATTTTTGTTTTTATACAACAGCATTTTGTTCCTCATTTTGTTCAAGCATTAAATGTTCAAGCATTAAATAGACTTTTAAGTCAAAGCGAGTTTAGAAGTAGAACATATATAACAATTAAGTTACACACGATTAGGTTAAACATATTAATTGTACAGGGTACAGTGAGTGGGAAGTTCAAAATCTCCTGTCTTCCCCCTAGGGGTGACAGGACACACCAAGGAAGGGTTGGAAAGTGGGAAGTTTGCATCCCCATTTATTCCCGTAGGGAGGGCTGAGTAACCACCAGGGAAGAGGTGCAAACTGGGAGTAAGGGTACAGTAAGTGCAGGGTTAAGAAACCCTTGTGTTCCCCCAGGAATGACAAGAACCACCAAGGAAGAGGTAGGAACCAGGATTATAGGGTACAGGAAGTAGGAAGTTCGCATCCCCCTGTCTTCCCCTCAGAGGTGACAGGAACCACCAAGGAAGGGGTGGAAACTGAGAGTAAAGGGTACAGGAAGGGTTAGGGTTAGGGTTATGGACACCCCTGGGTGTGTTCCTGTACTGTAAATAATAACGTGCTTGTTTGTTTCCAGCTGAGCCATGGCGAGCCATCTTGGGTTCCAGGAAGTGGAGTTCAGTCACCTGTGATGTCTGAAACAGACTTTAGTACTCTTGCTGGTCAACAAGATGATGAGCCTCCCATACCAGGCACCCCACCAGATCATGCGGAGGAGCTGCTACCGGGATTACAGCCAGAAAGCCGCCCAGGAGACTTGTCTGGGGAAAGCGACGGTGTGCCGTCACTTTCTGATGGTGGAATTGATGAGCAAACTGGTAAATATTTTGCAACTGAAAATTAAACTGTACTATTTTGAAAATAATAATTATATAATAATTATATAATAAATAATGGTATTTTTGAAGTTGTATTTTTACTATGAATTGATCTGTCTTGATTGACTGATTGTGATTCACCGAATTTAAAGTAATTTTATAATTTAAACTGCTAGTCAAGTAATGTTGTCATGCAATTAATTTTTCTCTGCAGACAACGACGAAGATGGTGTCATTCCACAACTGCCGTCCCTGTCCCCAGTTCCCAGCAGTCATAGTGAGCATGATAGCCGAGCATCAAGGAACAGTCCTGCCAATAGGTTAGAGGATCACTTTTCCAAGGGCATGTTCCATTTGCCGTATTCTGGAATAAGAACAAAAAATAGTCTCTGAGAATTGTTTGTTCATGCAGACTAACAGCATAAATCTGCTAAAACATACTTAAAAATACAGAAAAAGGAGACGTATAGTTTTCTAGTGGCTACCAAATCTCGTAAAAAGTGATTTTTTTGTTATCATTCTGTATATTCTTATTCCGTAATACATCCAATCAAATGCATTCTTGTATTTTATTTTGTTTACAAAGACAATTTTGAGTTCAATATTTTAATACCTTACTGTTCAGCTAATAATACATTTAAAGGCATATTTAATAAGAATAAAAAGTGATATTTGTCCTCTATAGTGGAAATTATTTTTCTGAGATTAAAGGGTCACATGTTCCATCAGGCATCTGCTATTTGAGACACAATCCATCGGCATTCATGACATTCTTAAAGAGGTTTGCAATGCCTTATAGGGCTATGTCAAGTCACATGGTCTTTTCAGAGTTTACTAAAATCAAGGAGGCCTAAATTAAATTAGAGAAAAAAAATGATTGGACAGTACTGTATAAATTCTTATTTTTATTGTTTTTGTAAGCAAGAAAAAAGCTAATTTATTTTTGTGCTCGGATATGTCTGAGAACATTGTAAAATTAGTCAGATATTTGAGGAATTTGGATAAAATACTAAATACTTCATTTATTCATGTTGACAGTGTTCCCAGTGAAACAGGTGCAAGAGATGACACTGTTATATGCCCCTTTATAATTGAGGCCATTCTGCGTGAGAACCCCCCTCCAATCACTGGAGGCCCTTCAACTGAAGAAAACACAACTGTTCCCCCATCCAGCACTCCGCAGTCCACTCCAGGCAGAGATCATGACACCATTGAAGAAACAATCCATTTACCTTCAACAGCTGAAGAGCGCCCCCCAGAACACAGCCAATCTGCTTCTAGAGCCAGTCCTCTAGGCTCAGTCCTAGAAGCAATCACAGTTCCCGTCAACAGTGACCCAGATGCATTGCTGGGCGACCATGAAGCCACCACACCTCCTCAGAGACACAGCCCGGCAGGATCTGTTCATAGTAGTTCATTGTTTTCATCTGGTTTACCAACTCCTATAATGTCTCCGAGAGATCGCAGTCAGTCTGATATGGGAGTGCCATTGGTTTCCCGAGGAAGTCCCCCTGGGTCCTTGCATGATCAAATACAACCACCTCTAAGACCCCAGAGTCTGGGTGGCTCTGTTCCTACTACGGCAGGTCTGCTGGCTACTCTGGGAAGTCCTCGTGGTGCTATTTCAGGTGCAGAAGAGTCTCCGCTGTCTCCTGTTCATAGACAGAGTCCCACAGGGTCTAATCATAGCAACGTTGTTCATCCACAAGGAGGAATAGGTGTACAGCAGGCTGGCAGACACTCGAGCCACAGGAATACTCCTATACTCTCTGCTCATAGTGGATCTGTAGCAGTCAGTGAGCATGGCACACCATTAGCACACAGTCCAAGACATGGAATGTCCAATGGGGGAAGCCCAACAGAGCTCCTTATGGAGACAGCTTATAGACAAGCTACACCACCAGTGCCCTCCCATCCTGGATCAACAGTACGCACCCCTACTGTCCGGCCTTCAGAAAGGCAAAGAGAAAGTGAACACAGCACACCAGTATCACACAGATCAAGTACAGGAAGCCCAACAGAGCTTCTTATGGAGACAGCATACAGGCGAGGTACACCTGTGGCACCTTCTTCTCATACGGGATCTATGGTAACTTCTCCTGTGGTGCCATCAGCAAGCTCACATCTAGATCATCGTGATAGTAGAAATAGTACACCTTCAGTGCACAGCCCAAGACATAGAACCTCTGGTACTGAAAGCCCTTCAAGTCTCCTTGCAGAGACAGTGCATACAGGTATTCCTCCTGCACTGCCATCAACAGGCTCCAGGGTTAACCGTCGAGAAAGTGAACACAGCACATCATCAGAACACACTCCAAAGCATAGGACATCAGACACAGGGAGCCCACCAGTACCTTTACAGGGTGGCTCAAGTAGAGCATCTTCAGTTCATAGTCGACCAGAGCGTTCCCCACCACATGTCTTTTCTCCTCCACTGCCACGTGAATCAGTTATTCCAAGCCATGGCAGTGCATTTGCAGCTGTGACTGGAGAACGTGGTTCATTCGCGGGAGTCCTGCCTTCAGAAGTAGAGGAACTCAGACAAGAAAGGGACACCCTTGCTAAGGAGCTAAGGGTAAGGGCTGCTCATTATGAAGGAGAACTCAGGAGGGTGAAGTGCAGGAATGAAGATCTTGAACAGCAGCTGCTGAGCATTGAGGTAACTAGTTCATATGAAGGACACGAGCGTGTTGCTTAGAAAAGTATCTAATTTCTGTAAGTTCAAAATGGAGATGTAGCTGTTATTATAGACAGCCCCATTCAGTTCTTGGAAAGAACTCCAATTATCATAATGTTCAGACGCAATTTCAACAATTCGTTAACAAGTCAAGAAACATGGTCTCTTCTAGGGAGGAAGAGAGGCCCTGAGTTCAATCTGTTACACTTGATGCAAGTGACATGAAGTGCTAGTGTGTATACTACAGTCAAACCCTGTTTATACAGAGACTGTAGAAATCGTGAAATTGTATCAAGTGAGTTTACATTTCATTGTTTTTAAAGAAAACTATGTTACTGTGCCACCTTGCTAAGACAATGTAAAATAACGACTGAAAAAAAAGGCAATTTTCTTTCAAATGAACTGATAAAATATGTGTTTCTGTCTGAGGTAGCGCATTTGACAACTTTTCAATGCAGACAAATTGTCTGTTTTACTAGGTTAACACTCGTTAACATCTCTCAAACGGACCTTGGACACCTTATGAGGATTTACACAACGTAGTATTTTTTATCGTTATACCGTAGTACTGACGTACACGAGAACAGAATCCCATTTTATTGGGCAGAGAACTGATCGAACAGAGATCCGGCTAAGCAAAGAGTAGCGTTTTGGGGTTTAGCATTGATCTACAGTGTTTAGGGTTAAGCACTGATTTGAAAACGGTTAGCTTTCATTTATTGTTATGGGTAACTCTATAAATATGTTAAAAATTACATTTCCCGGCAGCTAATCCACGTTGGTATAGTGGATAAGGATATTAGTTATGAAGCAAACGACTCGGGTTCGAGGCATACATTTTACTGACCTTTTTTTCTAATTTTACTCTAAGTGTGAAATAGGTTTTACTTCATGTAACTTAAAGTGAAAAGGAAAGGTCCGTTTGAGGGATGTTAACGAGTGTTAACCGTTTTACTAAGGTTATTTCGTGTGAGATTGTTTTAGACTGGTGAGTGGGCTTGGGTGGAAATATCGGTGGTCCGTATTAACAGGTGTCCCTAATAGCTATTAAACGGGTTGATTTTAATGAAAATGCTTGCACGTTCCGTCTGAACCAAGAAAACTGTTTGTAATGACGGGGTGTCTGTGAAGCAGGGTTTGACTGTAACTTGTAATATTGTTTTATGTTGGCTTGGCTGCACATGCCATAAAACACCAGTCATGTTCTGTCTGTCAGACTGCTGTGTATGGTGGCCATTAAACACGAGTTATGTTCTGTCTGTCAGACTGTAGCCACTTTAACAAAACAAGACGATGACAAAACACAGGCGTTGGAACAGACAGTAGTGGATCTCAACAGAACCTTGCAGGAAAAAGACCAGGAATTACGTACACTACAGGAATCCGTCAGGGGACTGGAGCGAACCAATCAGCAGCTGAAAGAGGAGCAGGAGAGTTTGAAGACAGTGAACGAGCTGAGACTTGAGGACATGAACAAACTCAACTCTGATCTGCAGCAACAGGTATTAAACATGAATAGACTCGACTTTGATTCGCAGCAACGGGTATTAAACATGAACAATCGTAACTTTGATCTGCAGCAACACAATAAAACCGTTAAAATCGCTTTCAAAATACTCCATTTTCAAGAGCGTTTTCAGTCCTAAACGACACGCTTTCAATAACGTCGAAATGTGCTGCGTTTACAGGACCGGTATTGATAGCAGTTTGATGGGCGTGTAACTTGTCTCAATTTCTTCAGCTTTGTGTTTGACAGTTGAATTGTGAAGTGACTGGCGTGTAACTGGTCTCAATTACTTCACCTGTGTGTGTGACAGTTCTATTGTAACTTGTCTCGAATTTTGTTTTTAGTGTTCGGATATGCGGCGCAGATCTGTGGAATACAGAGCAAAACGAGGCAGAGACGAAGGAAAGATCATCGAGCTTCAAGTGCTCCAAAATACATTAGAACAACAAGTTAAACGGCTTCAACTGGAAAACACAAACCTTTACAAGCAACTCAAGAAAGCACAGCAAGAAATGGACACCATGAAGGCAGGAACGAGCAGAAATAGCTCTAGGCTCAGCAAAGCCAAAAGCGAAACAGATTTGTCCAGAAAATACGCTTCCTATGACAAATATAGATATGCGGATCTTGAGCCTGTTGCAAAGACTGTTAGCTTCGCTACGAGAGGCGATACTTCGGGACTCAGAACAACTCGGTACAGTTCGTTGGATACGAATTACACCCGATCGCGCGATTTAGATGTGTCATCTGCTCTTATGGTGAATGGTTACAGCTCGACTAGATCAGAACCTAAAAGAGCGGCGGCGTCGACTTATTCATCTGTGCAAGACAGGCTGACGCATGAGCCTGTCATCGGCAGAGGGACAGTACCGAGGTACCGCGTGGGGTCGTTAGGTGACGACAGTGATTTGTCAGATGATTTGGAGCATGCGCCTCAGCCAAGGTATCGCACACTGAGTTCTGAGTCTTCATCTTCGTCAGTTGTTTCATGGGATCATGACTACACTGCTTACAGCCCAAGCTCCTCTCTGTATCAACACGATAGAGCAGGATCTGGGCACCGGAGGAGGCGGCATCATTCACATGATGGAGGTAAATATGTAGAATTAATTTAGGTTTATCAACTGAGTCGGTAAGGTAAATTGGCCACTGTAAAAAGATTGGGCTCATCGTCTTTCATTCACAACAGGCGTACAAATACGGCGTACAAATCAGCAAGTGTGAAGGTGGGGAGTGCGGAATTGTTTAGCGTTCAGTCGTCATTTTGCCTTCGCAAAAGGTCGGGTGCTGGGAGGAGTAAAACTGCTACTCCCTTGGCCACGTCTGTGGACTCGCACCAAGCCATGGTCTAACTCAGCGTGCGTTTGCTCCCAAAAAAGCGCAAACACGGCGGGCTTAAGATCGCCCTTCATTTATTTCGCTTTTCAAAAGCAAGTGATTTATGTTCCTTAACATACAGCAGCTTTTTGTTTTGTCAAAAATCCAAAACTCAAAAACTGAGTAGTAACTACGTGTTTCTAATCACGAAAAACCAAGTTAGCGAAAAGACACATTGATGACTAGCACGCTTTAATAAATAACCTGATGGAAACACTCCTGGAGAATTTGAAATTTTATATTAACTAGGTGTATGCTGTCGAATTCTCCTAATAATTCTTAGATTATGTAACCTTAAATCAAACCGCTATGCAGCCAATCAAAGCACGTGTTATACGCTCAGCCCTTTATACAATCGATCCTTTTCAACCCGGACGCTGAAAGTACGGACCTAAGTGTCCGTATTACGGAAATGGCCGTATTATGGAGGCAGAGTTTTGTATGAATTTTGGTATCTTTAGGGCCAAATGGACTGCTCGTTATAGAGATGTGTCCGTATTATACAGGCTGCCATGAAAGGCGAAATTCGACTGTGCACCTTGACAGAAAACAGTCGTTAAATGGGCAATGTTGTCTTGGGGATTTTTACGTTCTTGGGTCAACTGCCCTGCATTAGAAATTAATACCTTTGTCAGACACGAAATGCTTATAGAACACTAAGGCCCCGTCCACACGTATCCGGATATTTTCGAAAACGGAGATTTTTTTCTTCGTTTGCACCTCCCGTCCACACGTAAACGACGTTTTCGGCAACAAATACGTAGGTTTTTGAATACGCTCTCCAGACTGTAGATTTTTAAAAACGGAGATTTATCGTATTCGTGTAGACGGTCGAAAACGAAGGTTTTCGAATACGATGACGTCAAAACAAAGATGGCGGCAAACTCTTTGATTTTCGCGGGCTTATGCTTCTCACAGCGCGCATGTGCCAGTAGCCTGCGCATGCTCATCATGTGAAGTCTAGCGTATTCGAAAAATTTTCGCGTATACGTGTGGACGGGCAAATACGATTGTAATACGGTCCGTGTGGACGCGGATGTTTTCGAATACGGAGAAAAAAATCTCCGTTTTCAAAAATATCCGGATACGTGTGGACGGGGCCTAAGGAAGATATCAAGTGAGTTTTCGAAGAGAGAATATATCATAAATAAATAATCAGAGTTTTATGAGTTTTCCAAAGACACAAGATGATAAACTTGATAAAATTAGCCTACTTTTTTTAGTTGCAATCCATTTCCATCCTGGCCATCTGCAGCCCAAGACACTTATGTTTACTGTTAGAGCAATAGTAGAATAATTTGAAACAAAACTGGACCCTTAGTATGACTATTTTGGGGTTCCTGCTAAAATAAATATGTCCTTTGGCTTTTGAATGTAACACAGGTAACATAGCTCCTTTAACATAGATGCTGATTTTTTTAACGATTTTTCAATGATAACAGGATCCCTCCCTGCCACGTACAATGACGACTACTCCTCTTCGCAGCATACGAAGACATCACCTTACTCCCAGTCACTGCGGGATGGCGGCCGCCATTCCACCTCTTCGTCAAGTTATTCACCCAATTCACCGCTTCTCACAGCCACTACACAACAGTCTACATCCACTAAACTGTTCACCAAACCCTTTGCGCCTAGGTCAAGCAGCGACGTTCAGATGGGTATGGAGGTACTGGTAACTAGGTCAAGAGGACAAATTGGCCGCGGGAAGGTGAAGTATGTTGGCCCGTTACCAGGCCGCTCAGACACGTACATAGGAATTGAACTGGGACCTGGTCAAGGTAAATACTCGCCGGATTGTGACGACCAAAAAAACGGCTGCAAGAAAAACTGAATTGATTGTCTGGAGTGTGAATTTCAATGGCGTGTCATGATCAAGTTTAAAGGGCTTGTGTGATTTATTGCACTCAGACGTATTTGTGAATGTCGCCTCAAGTCTGCAAGAGTATGCATGAGTGTACCTTTATAACACTTAAAACAGCTTAAACATAACCTGCTATTTCCTGCAATAATCAGTTTTTAATTAATTTTATCACCTCCCACCTCACCACTTACAGTGACCAGTGACGACAAAATGTATATTTTATCATCTTCGCAGATTACCCGCTAACCTCATAAGCTGACGTCCGATCTCATTCTCAAAAGTGTATGTTCTGATTGATTGTGAAGCGCATTTGAATATGTATATAGGATTTGCACTATATATTTTATTTATATTTATTATTAACCTGAGCTCCCCATGAGAAAATGAGTTTAATCATTAGCTATGATTTCTTAACCGAAATAAAAACACGTTTTTCTTTCTTTACCTTTTCAGAGGGAAAGCACGACGGATCTTTTGATGGACACAGATTATTTACTTGGTAAGCGAACTTTACAACCAATGATATCCCGCTATTTTGCTGAATTGATTATATCTGATCAATCCAATCAAAATCATAAAATATTGATTTGGTAGTTAACTCGTCAATCAATAAACATTTTTATTAACATTTATTAATTAATCTCACGATGGAGTCACTTCGAGGTGTTAATCGCGACGTTTCGACTGCTATTATTGCTAGTCTTCATCAGGCGATGAGGTTGATTGTTTACGTGTCGCTTTATGTAGCACGTCGGTTCGCTGCTATTGCTGTATTTCAATCCTTATTATTATTCTGACTAAATGTTTCTCTCATGGGTCCGATTTGTTATCGATCGGCTGTTGTTCGTCTTGATTGTGGGCATCCATGCTTTAGAATTGATTTTCACTACTCCTTGTGCAAAACAAAGATTTGGCGTGTGATTCTGTGTCGACTTCCAGTAGCTGAATTTTCACCACTGTACTCCTTGTGCAAAACAAAGGGTTTGACGTATGATTCTGTGTGGACTTCCAATAGCTAAATTTTCACTACTCCATGTGCAGAATAAAGGGTTTGACGTACACCTTGAAGAAGGGGACAGTAGCTGAGACTCCCATAGGGGGACGGATGGTTGGTTTGCAATGCGCAGATCAGCGCCCGGTTAGCTTTAAGTTTGCCCTTGTGCTAAACATCTTTTTTACCTGCTTTGTTTTCCTCAGTAAACGAAACCGAGGAATCTTCGTCTCCTTCAACAAAGTCGTCATGTGTTATGGTTAAAGCTCACCTGCGTTTTGTAAAGTCTTTTATCATATGTACACGAAACACAGATCGAAGAGACTGGTCCCTGTTACCACACAAGCGCGGACATCTCATTGCTATTGATATGACGGGTCTTTTTGTCGACGTTTATTGTCACGTGTGTGATGTTGTGGTATTTCTTTTACATTTTTAGCTTAAAGCACGTGTAACATTCGTGAATGTGATATCAGATTAGTTCAATTGGTCACTCTGAAAAATACCATAATACTCTTTTATGTGCAGGCTCAGCCTCACCGGGGTGTAATTATTCAAGTCTCCTTTGTTAGAATGGCACAATGGAAGTCAGAGGTCATGTAGGAACACAGTAAGAAATTAGAAAAATCAGGCTTACATCAAGCACCACCCAAACCTGCGCTTTAAAGAGTATTATGGTATTTTTAATAGTTTCTGGAGTGGGCAATTAATGGTTTGAACTCAGCAGTATTTACGTTCCACGAATACTCCTTTTTTTCTTGTTTCCATCGTTTCGCCTCAGTGTGCATTTCGTTTCTTGTACAAAAAAGGAACCACCTTAAGTGGCATCTACAGAATTAGTCGAGATAATTTTTAACCGCACTCTTGTAAAATACAAGCATTTCATTACATTTCGTTTTCTAATTCACCTTTGTAGCTCACTTCTTTTATTTTACTTGTAAATAATGTACCTTTGACATAAGTTGAACTCAAGACTTAGCTTTTCAGACAAATCGTTTTATATTTCCATCTGTATTAGAGCAGTTTTCAATTGAGTGTCGAAAGTAATTACACAATTGCTTTGGTTTTGCATTGCTACGCTTTGTGATTGGCTAAAAAATCTCGCGCCACTTTCTCGACCAATCAGAAGTAAAACCAAAACCAATCGTGACTTGCTCGCACGCGTTTTCCCGCGCTTGGCGCCACCGACATGTAATTGTTTCGAGCTCCGATTGGTTCATTGGATTGTTTACGACGCCTATGATTGGTCAGAGTAATAACTTTGGTTTTGGTTTTACGACACTCAATTGAAAACTGCTCTATTATGGTATAAGCTTGTTCAAAGAAAGTGATCTTATTTAGCAATTACAGGGACAGTGTTCCGGCTGAAATATCGGGTTTCATGATTATGACCAGGGGCTTGCAATAAGCTTACTTTATTATCTTGAAATTGGAAGAAACCATCGCCAAAAGTGAAAGAAGCATAGAAATATGAACTCAGTAAACAAAATAACGGCTGGAAAAGTCAAAATTTCACAAGAATGGCAAGTCTGATTTCTGGACCGCCTGTCGATAAATCCAGTTTTTTGGTAGTTTCTTGGTGTTGCGGATGATGTGATCATCAAATAACGTAAAACAAAAGATTCAAAAGACACTGAACAATACCCACACCACAGCACAAAAGCTAACCAACAATGGCTTCAGCAACACTAAAAAACACCCAAGTTTTTATGAACTGTAATCTACTTCAATCCAGGATTGCAAGGATTATGTTTTGCTCTGTAGAATCCTTTAATCCAACTAAGTTGTATATTTGGTGGCATTTGGCGATATAACGTGGAAATAAGCTAAGCGAAAATTTGCTATTTCAGCCGGACAGTGCCCCTTTAATTTCTTGACATTTTCACTGCAGTGTTAATATTCTGATCTAGTCTTACTATTAAAGTTATTGTTATATTTATTAGTGTTTATACGAAATATATATCATCTATTGTCTCTAAGAGAAGCCTTAGGCGAGGAGCTTTAGTCTTATTAATCATACGTATATCCTAGATATTTATGTTTTATCTTTCAGTATATTGTATATATTTTATAGACAACGTGTGTAACTGTGCGCATTTATTGAAGTTAGGCGCGATTCAAACGTCGAACTTCACATGTGCCGAATCTAATGCAAATGAGTAAAATCTATTGTTCTTGCTCATTTGCATTAGATTCGGCACGTGTGAAGTTCGACGTTTGAACCGGACCTTAGTGAGCCAGTCTTGAAATCCTATCGCGCTTCGCTTACGTTACACCGAATTGAAGAAATGTCGTTTAAAAAGTATGAACGAAACGGTGCAAGTGTTTCTTTTGGGAATTGGGCGAGGTTGCCAAAGCGTCTTCCCAGAAGCCCATTGCGTCGTATTTTTTTGCTTGTTCTTTTTACCAATTTTTTTATTAGGTGTATAGTACCAAGATTCCGGCAAACACATTTTCTTCTTTGATAGAGTGCGTTACATCTTCCAGTCGTATTCATGGTGTGCCGAAAAAGTTTACATTTTGAAACTAGAACTCTGCATTTAACGCAAGAGTCGTTAAAAAAAAATAAGTTGATCAAAGAGGTATTCTCTTGTTGAATTAAAAAGTGAATTTCTCAGTTAAATTGTATGATTTAATGATTTTCAATAAACATGCAGTGACATGCGAAGAATACAGTCTGTCAAAGTGATGTTTATTTCAATGTTTCTATCGCGCCCGTTGGCAACTCTTTGACGAAGAGGACAAACATTTGACTGAGTGTGGATAATAACTCCTCTTCTCGATCCCCTCATCTCCCCTCCTGTTCTTTTCTTAAACTTTTCCTCAGACCCAGAGTTCCACGCGGAGGCTATTCTGTTTCCAACAAGGCAGGCAAAGGGAAGCTCCCTCTCTATTCCACTATTACGTTTTGTGGTTGTAACTTGCAGGGGCGGATCCAGGAATTTTAGAAAGAGGGGGCGCAGAAGTTTGTATGAGAGGGGTCCGGGGGTTATGCCCCCCGGAAAATGTTGATAATTTAAGTCCTCTGAGATACAATCTGGGTTATTTTGAGCGCTCAAATTTGGAAAATGCCAGGATCCCATATTGAACAAGAAATGTTGAAATATTTAATAAAATGCAGTTGTGGTCGCGGTAAAACATGATTTGAATTAACTCGAACTTATTTACAAACGAAATCCAAGTAACCGGAGTGGTGTCTCAAAATAATATCCGATAGACCTTGTTTTCAAAAGAAAAGAAAAAATTCCAGACAAAAGTGGGGGCCGCGGTCCCTTCGGCCCCTCCCCTAAATCCGCCCCTTACTTGGATTCTTTCGATGAAATGCTCATTTAGCGTGGCCTTTTAAATGAAAGCTCTTAACAACTGTTGCTGTTTGTTTTTCCATGTTCTATAAAATAAAGTTTAGCTTGGATTTTTTTATTGTACCTTTGGCATCAACTTTAGCAGAAAAAAAGGTCGTTTCCACCCATGTAACTTGTTGTTGTTCCTGAAGATAACAAGATAGCTCCATGTCCTAACCCTATTCCCCATGTCCTAGTGACAGCGTAGATATCCGTCAAGTGGAAAAAACTTTCGTCCCAACTTTCGCGCAGTCAGTGAGCGAAAAGCTCACTTCGCGCAACCCGCTATTCACCATTGGCAAGGTTTTCGTAAGACCGGACTTGAGATCCAGTTATTTTCCACGAACAAGGATACGATGTTTTAAAGTTCCATAGGGGGTATTTCCCCGATCCTGTAGCTAACCAGTTTTAACGAGAAAATCGCCAAATTAAAAATCCCTGGGGTATGCAGAGAGGTGATGACATGTTGGCCTGAACGACGATTCCATTTCCTGAGCTGTCAGCGGTGTTTATCTCATAGGAAGGTACCTTATGTAATACCACACTCAGTGCAACATATCAACAAACATGGCCGCCATTTGTCGTATTTTGTCGCGAAACCAGGGATACAAAACTGTTGTATTTTTACGCGGCTATATCAGATTTAAACAAGCTTCTCGTTTCCTATGTACGCGAGCATCCAGTATGAAAGTAAAAGACTGTTATCTTCTGCTTGGTGTGGATTGGAGTGCGACAGTAGTGGATGTTCGTGAGGCGTACTTGAGGTTAGCCAAGCAGTATCATCCTGACTGTGGAAGAACCACTGCTGATGCCACCAAATTTGCACGAATAGAACAGGCTTACAGGGTGGTCATGGATCATGTTACTAGTACAGCACAGACAGGTTCAGAAGTTAACGATCAAGATTTCGACAAGGAGATAGTGTTTGATATTCATCATACCGCTCCACAACATAGGTACGACAGAATCCGGCATAGGGAAATTGCTAGATTCCATAGCTCAGAAGGAGGTCGGACACCTTATTGAGATTTATATAACGGAGTAACTGGTAGCTTTCAGTTGAGGTTAGGGTTAGCAGTTTATATAGTTAAATTTAGGCCTGAACAACCCGAGAAGCTAGGTGGTACAGTGGTACGGTAGGCTATCTAAGCCTAAGCCTAGCTGAGATCACAGGTTCAATCC
The DNA here is from genome assembly GCA_022457155.1 of Cladopsammia gracilis. Taxonomy (NCBI): domain Eukaryota; kingdom Metazoa; phylum Cnidaria; class Anthozoa; order Scleractinia; family Dendrophylliidae; genus Cladopsammia; species Cladopsammia gracilis. The sequence goes on from JAJGOT010000032.1 coordinate 18,832, forward strand.
TGTGTGGGGGATTTTAGATTTTCTTTTTTACACTTAAAAATTTATTGAAAATAAAATTCTAAGTGTTGACACTACATTATATAATTATCAATAAGTGTCTGACCTCCTTCTGAGCTATAGAAAGTAGACTCTACCCCGACATAGTCTCCTTCACAGCCGTTTTGGGATGTCACGCAATGCTCCCTCCAAAGGAGGGTGGAGCGTTTCGTGACATCCAAAAAAATGGCTGCGAAGGGGACTAGATCCGGCAGGACCCAGCAGGATATTTAGCTCTGATTTCTGGGATACAGGTCCGCTTCTAAATTAACAAACCCTTGGTTCCATTCCAGCTCTGACATCAGGCGACACCCGTTTCTACTGTGCAACAATTAATTATCCCGGCCCTAACAAGTGAATAAAACTGATATCATAACATTCATTTTCTAATAATTATTGCTTGAAATGTTGTTAGACAATATTTTATATGTTTGCCAAACATATCAAACAGTGATAAAGAAAGAAAGATGGCAAATTTTAAGCTCTGTCATGAAAAAGAAAGAATGGCACTGGAATGATGTAATGTTCAGCATGCAACAAAGAAAAATTCTGAGTTGGAATTGAACCCATTACCTTCTGGAAACCGGTTGGTCATTCTAAACAAATGAGTTACTGGTAGATTCATGGTGAGCTGGATCATTTTCTAGGTTCATATGAGACATGCGTCACATATGAAGCTAGAAATGACCCAGCTCTGACCAGTTTCTGGAAGGTCATAGGTTTCATTCTCATCGGGAACTCTCATTTTTTATTTGTCCCATGCTTGTGACATGCTGCAACATTGCATCTGTCTGATATTAAACATTGTTTAACTCTGATATGTTTTATTCATTTTGCTGGGCCAGGATAATCAATAAGTTGCTGTACAGTGGAAATGGGTGTTCTCTGAGCTGGAATAAAAACAAAGGATTTTTGCATCAGGCAATTGGAGCAGTTAGCAGCTAAAAGCAGTGCCCAGAAACCACCCCACCCTGCCCCCAGGGGCAGATCCAGGATTTTCTTTATGGGCGGGGGGGGGGGGGGGATGGGTGGCTATGGGCATATTCCTAAGTCTATAAAATTTTTCATTGTTGCAATTACAAAGAAAACTGTTAAAACGGATGGTCAAAAGGGGTGTGGCTAGCTACCCAATCCACCGCCCTGTATCAGCCCCTGCCCCCCCCCCCCCCCCCCATTACCCCAGAGCTTTGTGGGGCATTTCATAATAATATTGTTCTAGGGGGGATCGAAACATTACTAATATTATGCAGCCTTTCAGATCAAGCATATGCATATCTCAAAATGACTCCAGAGTACCTGCATGCTGGGATAGACTGATGCATTACAGCACGTATGTTGTATCATAACCTTTTTTACTTAGATCACACTGAATGGCACTTGGTAGCTAGGTCACATGACCTCTCTTTAACAGTGATCAGTCAGCCATTTTGTTTCTCCTTTAATAAATTCATGTGTTGTGCCTAGGCAACACCTAGAGTATGAAGGCATTGGATTTGGTTCACCATCCAAGAGGCAAAAGCAGTACCAAAATTACAGAGTACGGAGGGCTTCAGACAAAGTGATTGATCACAAGACTCAGCAGTTTGGAGAGCAGGAAACATCCATTGCAGAGCCTGAAAAGAGAGCGATAAGGAGATCAAAGTACTCTAAAGTTATTGATCGGCTTGTAGAGGATCTCATTCAGGAAGCCATATCAAAAGGAGAATTTAAAAATTTAGCAGGAAGTGGTAAACCACTAAAGCTTGAGCAGGAGCCATATGTTGGTAAGTCTGTAGGATTGATTACCAACATGTGCAGAAAAGCTTTTATCTTGATACATTTTGGTTTCATTACAGCGTAACCAGAAAACTTGTAAATACAGAAAATATTTATGGAACATTTATTGAGTTGCAACCAAGCAGATTTCCATTTCTTGTTGTCACAAGAACTCACATGCCATTGGTTGCAATCAATATTCCAGAGACATATTGTTGGCATTTATGGTTTGCTGGTTGCCCTGTAACCCCTTCATTCCTGGAGTCAAACCTTGAGTTATGTGATGTAGTTCTGGCCCAAACATTCGACCATTCACACAAGCACTCCTCAGCAGTGCACATGTCACCATTCACACAAGAGCCCCATAAACCCCTATCACACCAAACTCCACGACTGCTACGACCAATCCGACTGCACCTCAACTGAGCCAAGATTGTGCCCCGACTATCCCGACCGTGCCACGTCCTCACTACGTTCTAGCCACGAGTTTTGAAAATCGTGAGAGTTTCCCGACTATTAAGCTCCGACCTAAAAAGTCGTGGCACTCCTCCCGACCGTTCCCGATCCTCACATATTGGCCACGACTAACCCCGATCACACCACGACCTTCCTGACTTGGCCACGACTTTTCACCCGATTTTCCATATTTTTAGGTTGGGACGGTCGTAGCATGATCGGGAAGCCCGGTGTGATAACAGTGTTAGCAGTGCACATGAGACCATTCACGCAAGCGCTCCTCAGCAGTGCACATGAGACCATTCACGCAAGCGCTCCTCAACAGTGCACGTGTGACCATTCACACAAGTGCTCCTCAGCAGTGCACATGACCATTCACACGTGCTCGTCATCAGTGCATGTGTGACCATTGATATAAGCGCTCCTCAGCAGCGCAAATTTGACCATTCGCACAAGCGCTCCTCAACAGTGCACATGTCACCATTCACACAAGAGCCCCTTAGCAGTGCTTTCAGTGTTTTTCAGTGTTTTTCATTTATTTTCATTATAATGGTATTTTTTAATTAAAAGAAAAGAAATGAACTTGGACACCAGTACGAGTTAAATCGTTAATTCCTGTTATTTTTCCTTCTTCTTAGATTCAACTACTCGGAGGCTTAATAAAGTACTCATAGACTCAGGATTTGCACCAGAATGGATTTCATTGGATAAGGAAATCCGCCAGGATGTTACACGTGTTAGGGAAGGTCTTCTGGATAACCGAAAGAAACTGGGACCAAACCCATTAACATTGCAAGCTACCGTCCAATGGAATCATAACTTGAAGGAATTTGAACAGAAATTGTGTTTGATAAACAAGAAAATAGACAAATTAAACATGATTGTCCCTATTCTCAATAAGCAAAAAGTTCATTTCAAATTTCAAAAGGAAGTGGATAGAACATTGGAGAATTATGGCTATGGAACAGGGTATGAAAGTGAAATTGAATATAACTCTTCTTCAGAAGAGAAAAATGCGCACAATAGTGCTACTTTGAGATTTTTTCGAAAACTGCTTGAAACATGCAGTGAGAGGTTTTTTGAAAGAAACAGAGAAAAATAGGACATCGTCATGATGGCCGATAACTTATCATTACATGTCAGTATTTAAAAATACAAAACCACTCATCATGGCATTGGAAACAAGGATGAGATCACTAAATGTGCTGTATTACTAACTGTTGCGTGTCACTAATAGAGTTTTAAAGTGTGACGTCACAAAAACTAAAATTTGTGAAATTATGGGATTTCATTAGATATTCAGAAAGGGCAAGACGAAAAATGCCCGCTTGCCAAAAATCAGCATCTTATTGCAATGTGGGGGTGAGAGTTTGGCCTCTGTTCATTACGTAATGAATAAGATGCTGATTTTTGGCAAGCGGGCATTTTTCGTCATGCCCTTTCTGAATATCTAATCAAATTCCATAATTTCACAAATTTAGTTTTTCTGACGTCATCACTTTAAAACTCTATCGTTCAGTATCGAACTGTTTTTGCCATACGCAATATTTTCGAAAAATTATTTTGGAAGTCAAAATGTAACGGGACAATCCGACGGTCTACTCGCACATAGTGGTATTCTGTGTTTCAGATTTCACTTTTTGCTTCGTACAAATTATTAATTGATTAAACATTTCGAAAACACGACACAACATTTTAGTTTAGAAGACATGTTTCGGATATTTCAGTATCCATCGTCAGCTCAAGGAAGTTTACAAATTTGTAACTGAATATAAATTGCAGCTTAATATACAGTTACAAATTTGTAAACTTCCTTGACGAAACATGTCTTCTAAACTAAAACGTTGTGTCGTGTTTTTGAAATGTTTAGTATCTATTCTACTGCTACAAAATTACGGTAAAATTATTGATAATTTCAAAAAGCCTGTTTTCATCCGCGACTCAAGTGCAAGCATATGAGATCCGTGGAAAGTGAACATGACGTAATAACAAGCACAAGGAAAAGCAAGCCGCCGTTTTGATCTGATCCTTGTGCTTGTATCAGCCTGTGTTCACGCAGACATGGGGACAGAACGAAAGGTCTTCTCTGATTTGCTGAGAAAACAATAGAACAAACAACACAACAATGGACCATAGCCCTGAAAACAATATAGTGCTGTTATGCTAGCGCTTATGTCACTGGTCTGACTGGTGAAAACTCGACGCCTAAATTGGACTGCAGTCTATGTCGACTGAGAATTCTGTGAAAGTTGATTTCCTTAAAATATTACAGTTATAAAGGAACATAACCCATGCACTGATCACAGGACCTAACTCTGACAGCAGACAAAAGAAACAAGATGAATTTTAGTTTTACCGTACAATTTACAGTAGACCCCCTCTCTCTCGAACCCCGACTATCTCGAACACCGTAGCCTGTAAAACAGGCGCTTTTTGCCAAAAGCCACTCTCGCAACCCAGAAGCGCCCGTTGTGTAGGCTACGAACACCCCGTTATCTCGAAATAGAACCCGTTTTCCTTGTATTTACTCGGTTATCTCGAACGTGTGGCAGCTTCCCGTGGCCTAAATATGGTAGGAAAGGGTGACGGTCATGTTGGAAGTTGTAGAGGAACACGTGAAACAACCCTTTAAGAGCTAGGGAGCTCCGAAGTGCGATAAACGTCCTTTCATCGTATTATCGTTTTCGAGGACCATAACGAAAAATTTTATGCACGGTTAAGTCTCTTAGAAAAGTTTCTCTCATCCACAGCGCCAACACTTTCCATTTTTTTTAACAATTTTGAGTCTTTACATTGATCTCGGGATGTAAGATAATTATTGTAATAGTTATTGGTTTTTGTACGTAATACACGTTTTGTTGAATGAGAAACACTTTCATGATACTTCAAGCAGTATGGATTGCTAATATACTGTAAAGGAACCTATGGAACAGACTCAGGCGACCACCGATAGGTCGCGGACTTGTACACCAGCTCAGTTTTGTCGTAAATTAGCAAATTTGACACCAACACAAACTGTCTCCCCCTTATTTTAACAGATGAACACCAAATCCATAAACTTGATCTATGCTTCGCAACTCATTAATTAAGGCCCTGTCCACACTACGCCAAATAAATGTGAAAATGCAACTTTATTCTTACGGTTAGGCCTACCGTCCACAATAATCCGGATAAATTGTTCACCAAAAACGACTGAAAACGGAACTTTTCGAAAACGCTCTTCAAAGTGGATAAATTTGAAAACTCCGGCTAGGCGTTGCAGTGTGGACGGAAAACTTCTGTTGCGTTTTCAAAGTAAAAACGCCGTTTTCATATTTATCTGGCGTAGTGTGGACGAGGCCTAAAAACTCCACAATGCGTTCATCAAGTCAGTGTAACGAGTTCTTGATAAAAAGCTGAAGACTTTCGGATGCAAAGAAAATAACAATAAGCAGTTTCTTTGAAAAACTTTTTAAGATAAAAGCTATCGATAGAAAACGACATTTCGACCCCTCTCAGACCATTTTCAAGTTTAAAATGAAAGCAATTGAAATTAGCATATACAGCTATTTCAATTGACGTTGTCGGATGAAAAAGGCGAAAAGCCAAGACCGCAAGGTAGTATGGGATGTTTATGCAATGGCTATTAACCCAAACCCATACTACCTTGCGGTCTTGGCTTTAAGCTTTCATCCGACAACGTTAATTGAAATAGCTGTATGAGTAAAACTTAAGACATGAGAATGTTAAACGAGATAACATATGTAAGCACTAAGCGTTGCAAAATACAAGTGATAAAAACTACAAATAACTTAATTAAGACAATAAGAATATGTTAAAAAAATAAAAAGAATAAAATAACTTTGCGCGGATAGAGTCAGACTGTTTTTTTCAGTGTTGGCTTTAGGTCTTTTATCAAAAGCATCTCATAAATTAGGCAGTCAATTTTGCTCTGGCACTTCGGTAAGATCTTAAATCTCAGATGTATGTCGCTTGGGTCCCTCTCATGTTGCTCTCTGACGTGATTCCCAATCGCAGACCCCTTGTGTTCTACATCTACATTCCCTATTACATATAGATGTGGACAGCTGAAGCACACAGCATTTACACAGTAAATAGCAAGTAGAATTGGATTAATATTAAACAATACACATAATACCATTTAAATAGTTGAATTACTTATAACGTTGATACAGGTGTCTGCATGTATAGCCGACATAATCCGATCGCACAGATTACACTTAAAATGATACACCAAGCATTGCTGATTCACGATAGGGCCGGGAGCTTCTTCTTTTGGCTTGATCTCGGATCCGATCTTTCGGCTTGTGTACGCAGGACGAATATCTGTTCCAATTTTCCAGCTTAGTTCCCTAAGTTGCCTTCGCACAGAAAGGGCTGATTCGGGGATGGAAGCGGAATAATTATATCTTACTTTTTCATTATTCCTTTCATTTTTTTTTGCTAGCTAGGTTATTCGTTATTCATTTTTAAATTTTGTTCGATATTCATTATTCCGCATTCGAGTTTGTTGAGCAGCTTTCAATTCTTGTGAAATAGAAGATATTCACTTCCTTTAAAATATCATTTAAAACCGTCAACGTCGTATTCAATCTAAGGTGATGGCTGGCAAACTGAAAATCGACCGTAGAGTCTAGCGATGAAGCGGTTATAAGAATGTTGCGGATTTTAGTAAAGTTAAAAGCGCTTTTGATACTGCGCAATTTTATTGCTTCTAAACTTGAATGTTTCGGAACCCTCTTATTAGTTTCATTCGGTTATAATATCCACAGCTTTGATGGTCTTATAATAATAATAATAATAATAATAATAATTATTTTAAATTTTTTTTTTTTTTAAGTTTCGCTCTTGCGCACAGGTTACGCTTTGCGCCCTGTGTTGCTTTATAACACTGTGCATACAGATAGTTTTACTGCAATAATAATAATTTAAATTTGTGTAGCGCTTATCCAATCCTGCTCTTAAGACATTGCGTTGTGTGGCCGCAGTAACCCAGGTTCGAGTCCTGGTCAAGGCATGTTGTTTTGCTCTCTGTCTGTAAAGGATATCTGTGTCAGTTGTGTTTTGTTTTGAAGTGAGTTGGTATAAAGCGGGCAAGTTTGGGCCGGCCTATTGTTCCTATTGTTTTGAAAAGGGTTCCGTTTATTAATATTCATTTATTAAACAGGAGAAGGCAGGGGAAGACAGAATAATACATGGGCAAGTCTCGGTAAGTTCGTTGTTCCTTTGTCACGGTGGTGAAATCTTGTCAACCAGGTTTTTGGAACTGATTATTCTAGGTAATGAGAATCCACCGCATTTTATTCATGAGATCAAGAAAATAGCCTATGACGTCACCCCTGTTAATGAATTCCACCGCAAATTAATAAGATTCAACCGCAAAAAAGTAGAAACTAGCATCCCTCTCCTTATAGACCCTTGTTTTAACCCAAAGTTTCACCATCAAAGACATCAAAGATTGCATGTTTAATAATTTCGAGCAAGTTAAACTTCTGAAACTTCGATTGTGATCTCTATCAATTCTCTATGCGATTTTTTTCCTGTTAATAAAAAAAAGGAATTATTTAACGTGACATTAATTATTCTTTTTCATTATTCCGCTTCCACCCCTGAGGCTGATCTCTGGTCCTTGAATGGTAATGTTATTCTCACAGGCGCTTTCCTCTCGTCACGCGTCAGTGTTTGGATCTTGGATCTCCTGAAACATTTGCAGTAACAAAATCATTGATTATTGATTGCACTGAAAAGTGGGACTGGGTTCTTAAGTCGGGAGAAAGTCACCGTGAGACGTTCACATTCCAGATGGAACAGCTGCCAGGTAGATGAAATCTTAAAAACACGATTCAGCATTGTTTCTATAACAGTGACTGTTTATATCTCACATCGACATGGCTCCGATAATGCAATAATAATCCGGTGTCTGTTGGCTTTTTGTACACTTTTGTCTCCAGCGGGAATTGTGTTTGACAATTTCCATCCCCAGGCTAGTTCCATAATGAAGTTAACTGAAGGATGGCTGTCGTTCAGTGTGGATAGGGATGCTTCAGCTGTTTCAACATTGGGCATTACGCTCAGCGTGTCGTGCACGTACATAGCGTTTGTAGAATTTCGGCATTTTGCCTTGGTCTTGAAGTCGTTCTTCGATAGTGTCAACATACTCTTCGATATTGTTATTCTTATCAGTTGTAGTTTTTATCACTTGTATTTTACAACGCTTAGTGCTTACATATTATTTTATCTCGTTTAACATTAATAGTATGATTTCACATGACGAAAAATTTGATGCTAATTTGAACAAGAATATGCAAATTGCCGAAATACCACTAACCCGTTCAATCGTGAACTTTATCCTAAAACCACATGTTTAGTTGTGTTTCGTAAAACCAGTTTATTTGAAATCGTTTAGCAAAATATCACACTGTCAAAGGGACGAGCGAAACTAATGTGAAATTTCGGGTGTTTCTTGGTGTTGCGGAAGCCATTGTTGGTTAGCTTTTGTGTTGTGGTGTGGGTATTGTTCAGTGTCTTTTGAATCTTTTGTTTTACGTCATTTGGTGATCACACCATCCGCAACACCAAGAAACTACCGAAACTTCGTTGTTTTTGTGCCTAAAAACGAGTTTGTCTCTGTGTAAAAACCCGTGACTTTTTTTTTGTCTTCTACCTTTGTCTTGCACTCTATTGTTTCAGTACCTTTTGTTTTCGTTGTTTTACGTCACTCGTGAGTTTGGCAGGTTTTACACCGAGGATGAGCATCAGGCCCGGTTCAAACGTCGAACTTCACATGTGCCGAATCTAATGCAAATGAGCAAAATCTATTGTTCTTGCTCATTTACATTAGATTCGGCACATGTGAAGTTCGACGTTTGAACCGGGCCTTAGTCTATATGGCACAAAGATATCACAGATTCAAATGCAAATTAGTGAAGTGTTGAATAGGTGGTTTTCACGTTACGTCATCGCCGCCATGTTGGTGGACATAAACAATAGTTCTCTCATTAGCTCCTTTTGTTCGTCCACCAGCATTTGTTCGTTTCACTATTGTTATCTATGTCTCTAGAGATTGATTGCAAACCACCTATTCTCATACTGAAGAGAGAGTCATAGGCCGAGTTTCCTCTTCACTCTCCTTGTCAGTTGTTCATGCCGGATACATTGCTTTTAAAGCTGAATGGTACTGCAGTAGTGACCAACTTTCAGTTCCCCATACAATATTATATTTTGTCATCATAATGTTGGGAAAAGAAATTCAAACATGGTAAACAAGTAAATGATTAATAAAAGTCACGTGCAATCGAGTTTTTAATGGCGTATTTGACAGTTGGATCATTATCATTAGCATCCAATTTTTCGTTATGTGAAATCATACTATTCTCATGTCGTTTTAGGCCCGGTTCAAACGTCGAACTTCACATGTGTCGAATCTAATGCAAATCAGCAAGAACAATAGATTTTGCTCATTTGCATTAGATTCGGCACACGTGAAGTTCGACGTTTGAACCGGGCCTAAATTACTCATATATGCTTATTTCAATCGCTTTCATTTTAAACTTGAAAATGACCTCAGAGGGGTCGAAACGTCGTTTTTTATCGTTAGTTTTTATCTTAAAAAGAAAATAACACGTGCAAAATTCTTTTGTTTATAGTTGTCCGCTGTAATGAATTCCCAGTAATTGCGCGGAAGTAACCAACACCAATGTTTTATAATATTTTCATTAATTTCTCGTTATTTAATGTATTTTTTTTGCCTCGCAAATTTAATCATCGAGTCTTCGTATACCCTAACATGTGGCAATTTTTTATTTGCTCTAAAATAATCTGTGGTCTTCACTATTTACGGTCATCCATTTTTTGTTTTTAAAAAATACATTATTTTAGGAGAAATAACAATATATATTTTGCGTGATAACAAAGCAGCTGTGAAATATCTGAAAAACTAATCAATGAACTTTGAATAATTGGTGGTTTCGTGGTCAAAACCGGATTCTAATGAAGCCAATAGGAATCGAGCCTTCACAGGTCATGAGATAAATCAGCTATTCTTTTCCATTACTGTTGACAGATTTATCTTTGTGGCGTTAAATAAGATCACTTACGAAGCCAATTCAAGCCCTTCCATTGGCTCAAACATGCAATGAACAGGGACTTCTAGATATGAAATATACTGCCGGCATTGTATAGATAGATATTACAAAATATTGCTAGTTTAGCAGGCTCACACAAAGAGAATCAGAATTTATCCTGTGGTTATAATTCAAGAAATCCCTAATTTGTTCGCCGACTCAGATAGTTCGCAGTAAACCTAACGATTCTCGTCTTTTCTCGATCTCAAGAATTTGTGTCAAAGTGCATGATTTACCCAAATGACAGGTACCTATCTACGTATTGTTTAGTTTATGAAATTACATTTTTGTAGTTTCCCTGTATTCCTTTTAAGAAAAGCTATTCTTTGGTTTTTAATCTGAATCATTATATAAACCGAGATGAGTTTCTTCGGGATTAAAAATGGCTTTATCGAAGACAATGTTTTCCGTCAGTTTTTCCCTCAGTTAGTTTTCAGGGCCTTTTAAAGATAAGCTTTCAAAGTTTGATAAATTCGGCCGTCGTCTTTTAGTGCTTTGGAAACACTCTTGTACTTAACGAAACAAACAACAAAGTATTTGTGCCAGATCACGGTTAGGTTCGCCGGATCACTGAGGTCTCTCACAATTCTTTATGACACAAATTTTTAGCTAACTAATTTTAGTAACCTCGTCGAGCTATATTTTTGTTTATCTGTTTTCAGAAGGCGAAGAGAACGAAGGAAGCAACTTAATTACGGGGTCAGTAAAATGGTTTAACCTCGTCAAAGGATTTGGTTTTATTACAACAGACGATGCACAAGAAGATATTTTCGTTCATCAGGTAAAAATATCTTGAATCAGAAGAACTAAATATGTTATGTCAAGTAATATTTTTTCTTGTGTGTTTTAAATAAATGCTATTTTGCATCGCGGTCTTATATTTTCTTGCGGTATGTTATATTCAAAAGTTATTCTTTATGATGTTTTCAAAGTAGGTATTAATTATTCATAGTTAGACTCTCGATAATTTTTCTGACATCGGTTCGGTAAATTCAAAGAAGTGACACATATTTCAGTGTTTGGCGAAATTTCTACAGGAATTCTGTCACATGTCGATTTTTTATTGTTGCTGGTTCGACCTCAGAATTTCTTTTTTAACATGACTATATAATTAGAGAACTCGTGTTTTGAAATTTTCAAAAAAAATGTCGTAAATTTAATGCAGGTTTATTTCTTTGATTTTAAATTGATATAACTTAATTTACATTATGAAAAATATGGTTCTAACAACTTGAAATAGCGCAATTTTTTTATGTTTTCAGTTGATGATGTAGACCAGTTAAACGAAAAACATTCAACAGAAGACTCGCTTAATTTTAATTTCGTTGTACAATATAGTTTCACTTCTTTGTTCGCATCTTTTCTTTCCAGAATTACACCTGACGTCGCATGTTGATTCACTTTTATTCATTTCGCTACAATTCGGTTTTCACAGAACGAATTTAAGAAACAATGGAATGAACAAAGCTTTGCTCTATAACAGAAACAAAAATAAAGATGCAAGGTGTTTTCTTTCAAAACCTTTTTTAAGACTCACTGACATTCATGTGGCAAATCTTGTCTCGTAAGATTCCCTGAAGTTCATTTATTTCACTATTATTGCGAATTCAACAGTAGAGATTTTCGAAAATTTAACCGAAAATTGAAACAGTTTTGATATTTGTCACCTGTGAAGGAAAGGCACGCGACGCAAAAACGATGTACAAATACATCGAGAAAAGGTGGAGAATTTTGGTTCAATTTGAAAACTACTTGCAAATATGAATTATTTTAATCTTTCAATTCAAGACGACTGTCGCTTTTCTTCCGATGTCAACTTCCGACAGGTTCGTGACGTCAAGACAAAATGGTGTTGAAAATAAGACAAATCTAATCGGTTTGTTGCGGATATCGCAAGGTGCTAAATATTGAATGTAATCAGGAACTACGTCAGTTTGTACATCTAGAATTGAAAAAAAGTACTGTTCGTGATTTTTTTTTTGGAAAAAAAAAGTAACAACTATCGAAGACTGGTAACGTATTGTCTATCTATTTATTAATTGGTGTTAGAGCAGTTTTCAATTGAGTGTGGTAAAACCAAAGTAATTACTCTGACCAATCACAGCAGTCGTAAACAATCCAATGAACCAATCAGAGCTCCAAGCAATTACTTGTCGGCGGCGCCAAGCGCGGGAAAACGCGTGCGAGCAAGTCACGATTGGTTTTGGTTTTACTTCTGATTGGTCGAGAAAGTGTAATTTCATTTTCTAATCAGAGGACCGCCCTAAAAAACACGTTTATATACGAAACGGGCGCTTTCTCTTTTAAAGATTATCAATTATTATTATTGTAATAATTTTTATTATTAAACAGTTGCCATTGCAAAGGCCGCCTTCACACAATGATAACAAAGTGTAATAGTTCCTTTTTGTGTTGTTTTAGAGTGCTATAAAGTCCAAGGGGTACCGTAGTCTCGCAGAAGGAGAAAAAGTTCAGTTTCAGATACTGAACACAGACAAAGGCAAGATCGCAGTGTTGGTGACGTCACCTGATGGTGGGAACGTGAAACGAAAGAGCCGCTCAGTGAAAAAGGGCGCGCGAAAATACACGACTCTTTGCTACAACTGCAACGAAAATGGACACAGGATGAAAAAATGCCCGTATGCAAGGCGGGACCTTCGGACATGTCACAGATGTGGGGCCAAAAGTCATCTGATAAGAACTTGTCCCAAAACATTTGTGGAAGGCAATGATTCAAGAATAGAACAAAATATTGATGATCAGTCAACAACGTTTAAGAAAGAAAACTTGTGAAAGTTGATTTCTAGTAACAAGTTTGACAAGGTTGCGCTATATATTTTGTATCCTTCGTGAACGCTGTTTTAAATAAATACCCTTTCTTTGCGGATGACCGATCGCCGTAACTAAAGAAAAGGTTCTAATACTTTCAAAAACAAGCTTTTAGGAAAATAGATTTGAATCTGGACTCTGTTTTATTTATACCGAATCATCACTAGTATAACGTGACGCTTTTTAAATCACTGGAAACCTTTATTTTTATTTATTATTATTGTGACAGTCATTGGAAACTAAAATTACATTACTAAGCTTCAACGCAGCAGATCTAGGGGGAGGGGGGGGGGGGGGGGGGGCGGTCATCTAAGGCCACTTACTATTTATCAAACTAGCCGGACGGACCGGTCAGTTTGTAAATGGAATCGCAAATATAAAGAACCAGTTAAACCTGTTCGTTATCAGTACCGCATATCATAAGGAACGGATCGATCTGGCTATCGGTTCCCACAAACGATACACCGCACAAAATTAAAATACATTATCGAGTAAGTGATGGACGATTTATTTATTTATTTATTTATTTATCTATTTTTTTTTGGGGGGAGGGGGAGGTTGGGGGGGGGTTGGGGGGGGGGGCAACTTTTCTGGAAATTTTTTTTTTTCGTCTTGAGGCTATTTCGAGACTGTTCCATACTTTTCTTTTATTTGGCTCGCTATACACGAATTTTTTTCTTTACTTCTTCTGTGTAGGATTTTTTTTTTTTTGGTAATTGCCCATCTCCCCCCTCCCCTCCCCCCTTTAAAAACAAAATGGTCCACCCTAATGAACCCCCATTGTTCGAAGTCCTACTGTGTTTTGTGTTTTGTGTTTTGTTTTGTTTTTACAAGATTTTCGAGTTAAAGTCCATCGATTAATGTCGCTTGGTCAGTTCTCTTCATAGTTCTATGTGCACTTCTTTTTCAGTGTGACCATTTTCATTAAGTTCCCATTCTTCTTCTGCAAACGTCTCGTCTATTACTGGTTCATCAGTTGCTGCCATAGCAAACTCTGTCAATTCATTCACTAGCATGCGGACTTGTTCCCAGTCCTAAATAAAAATAAGAGCATCAGATAGCTGGAGCACTATCATGATCTCCTCTCTGAATTCACGATTATCGTTAATTCTTAAATTGCTCCGAATTTACGATTATAGTTAATTTAGAACACTGTTTCCCAGGACATTTCAGAAAAGAAGAAATACCGCTACTAGGAACGTCTTTTTACCACTAGACCACCGAACAACAAGGCGATGGAAAATTATACACCTAATTCAATAAAGTTTGCTCTGGCAGTTGGTCATTGGTAATTGGGAATTGGCATTTGGCATTTGGCATACAGAACACAATGCAATGCTTCGCTTGAGTGACCGCCAAACAATAGCTTCCCAATGCCCAATTACCAATGACCAAAGCAACCTTTATTGAATTAGGTATATCTGCAAGATATTCATTTGAGTCTTGCATAGAATATCATTGATCTACAGTGATTAGGCCTAAGCGCTGATTTCAAATGATTAGCTTTTTGTTGAGGTTTGGTGATCAAGCTTTCCATTTACTTTCTAAAATTATTTTCAAGCGAGCGAGTGATTTTATAGGCTTACTACAGAATCATATTTAATCACTATAGCCAATACACTTGAACCTAGTGGAATGAACAGACGCGACGAAATTTAATCTTCCACATATTTATTGTTATTATCATTACTAGCCGTTTCTAGTTTTCAACCGTTACTTGTTTATTAGCCTATCGTGTGTCAGCATTTTATCTTAGCCCATTTTAAATATTGTAACCGTTTGTTTCCCATCTTCACTTAGCTTTCCTAGCCCCTGATGAAGGTTAGTTTTGTCTAACCGAAATATCGGGCAAATCTTATTAAACGAAATCGAACGAATTTGCTGTCTGATCAGCCTTGCATGTTAAAGTTTTTTATTTAGTTCATTGCTGATCCTGATCTGTACAAAGATCCAGCTTTATTTTGCTACTGTTTGTTCAAGTGGTCCTTGCATTTTTACAGGAGTTATTGGATTTACTACAGGGTGTAGAATAAGCTTGAATTTTATCATGTTAAAAAACTGAGGTTTGCTCAACCAGCAGCGTGGTTGTCTAGTCCCGGGTCTAGTGGTTAGAAGAGAGGATAAGTCAGCGAAGGGTCGTAGGTTCGAGTCCTGTCCGAACACTAAGGATTGTTCTTTTTCAACAAAAATGCTGATTTCCCAGAATTCCTTTCAGACTGTCAGTGTTCTGAATTAACTATAATCGTAAATTCAGAGCAATTTGAAAATTAACGATAACCGTTAATTCAGAGAGGAGGACGGGTTGGGAGCAGTTCAACCCTGACTCTTCCCCAGTCGTCTCTCTCCGGTGACAAACCGCATCTTACGATACAAAAGAGATGACTGGGAACGAGTCAGGGTTCAACGCCAAGGTACCTCTTTTTGCAACAGATCCAGCTCGTCACGTGTTATTTTGTCATCTTGTGATTGGTCCATCAAAATAAACAGCTTATAAAAAAGCAAAACAGAACTGTCAGTAACATGTAATAGATGGAAAAATTGTTTGAAACAATGAGAACTGATGAAATTACCTTGTTAACAATATCTGACATGTCTTCTGTCCACGGCACATCAGGTCCAAAAACATCGGGCTACAAACACAGAACAACAACAACTATCAGCTTCCACTTAAAGCATTGAAGAGGATATGGAAACTGCATTGAAACAGCATTGAAGAGGATATGGAAACCGCATTGAAACAGCATTGAAGAGGATATGGAAACCGCATTGAAACAGCATTGAAGAAGATACAGAAACCGCATTAAAACAGCATTGAAAAGGACATGGAAACCGCAGTAAAATAGCATTGAAGAGGATATGGAAACCGCATTAAAACAGCATTGAAAAGGATATGGAAACCGCATTAAAACAGCATTGAAGAGGATATGGAAATCGCATTGAAACAGCATTGAAGAAGATATGAAAACTGTAAAGTTTTCTTCAGTTTTCACCTTTCTAAAACATTCTTGAATTTCTCCGCGGGTCAGTTGGCCACCACTTGACGTGACCTCCATAATCAAACGGTTCCTTAAAAAAAGAAAGAGAAAAAAACAATTTACCGAATGTAGAGAATGTTGAAAATGTAGAAACAAAGTAATAAAACGAGTGAAAACTACAAAGTAACGCAACTCATTACAAGCGTGGGAAAGTTGAGTAAGCTTAGAA
Source organism: Cladopsammia gracilis (assembly GCA_022457155.1). Classification (NCBI taxonomy): domain Eukaryota; kingdom Metazoa; phylum Cnidaria; class Anthozoa; order Scleractinia; family Dendrophylliidae; genus Cladopsammia; species Cladopsammia gracilis. The sequence goes on from JAJGOT010000032.1 coordinate 35,235, forward strand.
GATCATATATTGGTTCATGCACGGAGAGACGAATTTGATCCGGCGTTCAACTTGATATGAAGTTCAACAAGAGAATAGGAATATTACATCATGAAACATCTATGCAGTGCAGCCTAGACCCTTGGCGTTCTCGGCTCGGTCAAACCTGGACCCTATTTTGAGCTGTGACGTCACCCATTCTCGTCCCCAGAGCCGCTTGGCCCTCTTAACCGCTGGAACTCAGGTTTCGGCGGTTAAGAGGGCCAAGCGGCTCTGGGGACGAGAATGTGACGTCACCGAGATGGGCCTCTCCCACCCTGTCCCAGACTTCGCGCGGTCAACGGGGCAAGAGAGAACGCGTAGGGACTAGGCTGCGTGGAGCGATAAAGCGTGAAAACAACCCAACCAAAAAACGAACTGGAAAGAAAGCAATTTAATTTGTTTAGCGAACGGAGGCTAACAGGCGCGGTTTTGGGTTGGTTTGGTGAACACGCAAAGCAAAGTGAACAGTTTGCGAGCTAAAAAGTAGCTATTCTCTTTGACGTCACTCGCTTTTCGGCATTCTGATAGCAGAAAAACAAACAAGCAAGGTTTGTTTTGATCCTTTCAGCTACTGACGGGGCAATCGGGCGCAATTAGAGAAAACGTTTTTCAAGGTCATACGAAAATCGCTCTATTGTTTATTTCCTGATTTTCCGAAGATCTTTCGAAGACTTTCAAAAATTGCCCGAATATTGTCCAAACGTCATACGAACATTTCCAGTTTTATACGAAGATTACCGATTCACTGTTACTACCGATTGGAAGATTTCCGATTCACGAAGAAGAACAGAAGATGTTTCGATTATAGACCATGGCAGTTAACGCGAGGTTCTCGATATCTTCATTCTTCACGGCATGAAGATAAAATTGACCTCTTTATGCGTGTTTAGACTACCCTGGGTGCCAGAGGTTTTTATTTTTTAGTGAAAACGGCGAGTTTGAGCGGCGAAACCGCGACAACGAGGCGCAACGCGCCGAGAAAAAATAAAAACCTCTGGGCACTCGAGTACCAAACCTCATTTCCATGCGATTTGTGGATCAGATATCTCACCAAACCGGTTTTAAACCGTGACTGTTTGTTTACATTAAATCTGACAGCTGACATGTTTAAAACGCACGCGGAGCCGTTATAGGTGACAATATTCCGCGGTCGAGACAGAAATATCAAATCAAAAAAGATACATCGATGACATTTTTTCACTGTAGAGTGTTGAGAAAAAGGAGATAGAAGATTTTATTGTCCTTGCAAACAAACATTAATCTCAGACAAAGAAGTAAACTTTCTGGATACAACCGTTTTCAAAGGCGAGAGATTTAACAAACAAAGAATCCTTGATATCCGCACGCAATTAATCCAGTACACCTATTTCTCTTCCTGTCACCTACCAGTGGTCAGCGAAATCGTTCAGCGAGAATGCCTGCAACTCCAAAGCACGCCTCCGTGCTAGAGATAAAAATTTTCCTCGCTCAAACAAAACTCTAAAGGTCACACTCCACGATAACACGAATCAATAAGTCGTGTCTGGCCTGTCAGCACCTCAGTCAAGACATCCTTGCGCTGAATAAATTTCAACAGCGCTTCTTTCTGAACTGGCTTTAGTTCTCTGATATTTTGAAAATTTGGATACTTAAGAGTAATCCACAGCGTTTCTTAAAGATCGCAAAAGCCACAATCTCTATCTACGTCCGCCATTGTTGTTTGTATGACTTCACTTTGGGAAACCGGTTTTTCACGCGCCCGTGGCGAATTGTTTTGGTCCAGCCAATCGAAGTTTCCGTTGCATCATTAACTCCCGGAAGAGTCTGGAAACAAGTAGGAGTAACCAATCAGCGACCTAGTTCAGATTCTGAACTAGATCCTCGCATGGAAATGAGGTTGTATATTCGAGTGACCAGAGGTCCGTCTCGCGAGCTTCTTTTAACCGTTTATGCGGTTAATTTCACTCATGATATTCAGAGAACGGACCTCTGGATTCAGGGTGCGTTTAGACATAACCCTGTAACCATTTCCTCTGTTACTGGCATGGCATCAGTGCATTGCTACATCGCAGGGCCGTAGTCAGACGAAAATTCTTACCGAGGCATTATCAGACTGAAAAGAAAAACACAAGAGAGATCCAAAGCTTATACTAGTATTCAAAGTTTTATTTTTACCAAGGCAAGTGCCTCGGTTCGCCTCGTACGGCCCTGCATCGGTTCTCTGGAAGGGGTCTTTCTGCGTCGGTGTACCGGTCCCTGGTGAGAATCTTTGAAGGATCTTTAAGGATCCTTAAAGATCTGCATGAGGATCTGCGAGGATCTTACTGAGGATCTTAATAAAGATCTTTGAGGATCTTTGCAAAGATCTTTGAAGATCGTTAAAGATCCTTGAAGATCTTTGTCAAGAACCTTAAGGATCCTTGAAGATCTTTGCAAGATCCTTATAAATTCTTGAGGATCTTAAAGGATCCTTGCAAAGATCCTCACAAGGATATTTTGCTAGGATCCTTTGAAGATCTTCATCAATTCCTTGAGGATCTTTGTAAAAAATTCTACAATAAATTGCAGATGAAGAATCTTTGAGGATCTTTCAAAGATCCTGTGAAGATCCTTTAAAGATCTTTACATTTAAGGATCTTTGACAGGTCTTTGAAGATCTTCAAAGATCCCTGAAGACCCTGTGAGGAATTTCACCAGGGGTACTCATTGTCTTCTATTGTTTGTGAGGTATTGTATTTGTGGTCTTGTTTTGCATTTGTATTATTGTCGTTCATTGCTCCTTTTGTTTTACGTCATCTGTGCTCCGGTACATGGACAGAAAGAACCTTTGGAAGGCTGTTCCAGGTGTTAAGATTGTGGGTCGGGAAGGAGGTCTGCCGGGAAGCAGCTAAAACCAGCGCGCAAACGAGCTGGGAAAACGAGGTGAGATTGGGGAGAGGTGGCCGCCCATGGCCGTCCGTCAGTATTCGCAATTGCGCCCTCCCTAGTACGGTCGAACCTCTCCTTTCGGACACCTCTCTAATACGGACACCTCGCTAATACGGACACCTCTCTATTACAGACAGTTTCCTATGTCCTGACAAAATTCTCACACATTTTCTTTAAAAAAGACCTCTATAATACGGACCCTCTCAAATACGGACAACGGACACTAAATCTCAGCCCTAGAGAGCAAATTCATATAAATTTAACCTCTTTATTACGGACACTTCCTTTATCAGGTGATGATAGTTTGAGTAAGTAATACAATTTCCTGTTTGTGGTTACAAACATATATCGAAAGAGGTTTTCAGAATTGTACTTTATATTACTTTTTCACATGTAGCATTGCGTTGTAGTTCGTTTCGTTTTAAAACAGTGATTCGTGTACCTTATGTAGCTGAGAATTTTACAACGTAGTACACTACTGACAGACAGTGTCTCAATGCTGTATATTAATCAATTTAGACAGCAGTTAAAAAGACGAGTGTGGACCTGTTTCCCGGGCCTGTTTTTAGTTATTGAACAAAAACTGTCAGTGGAGTCTTAAAAGTGACGTCATCGTGGTGACCTCTATAATACGGACACCTCTCTAATACGGACACTTTGCTCTGTCCCTTCGGTGTCCGTATTAGGGAGGTTCAACTGTATCTGAAAACCTGGAACAGGCTAGCTTTCTGGTAGGCCGTGAGTAAGCTCTCTTGGGGGAGGGGGATAGGAGCTAGTTTTCTGTTAGCCTGTGAGTAAGCTCTCTTGGGGGGAGGGGGTAGGAGCTAGTTTTCTGGAGCAATCACCACTGCGAGCTCAGAAAAGGCAGAACCACCCAGGTAAATACTTAGAAGATTGCTTCAAATGACATTGAAACAGCATTATATAAACCATAGTTTACTACTAACTATGTATAAACGTAACCGGTAAAAAAGATATTCCTTACTTTATCATTTTGCGCTGGGCATCATGAAGTGCATTAAACCCAATGAATGTCAAGTTTTTTATGGTTTTGTTGGATTTTGCATTACAGCTACTGAAATTGACCTGTACATCATGTCTCCACCACACATTCACGGCTATATTTAGGCCATAGGATCGCACATGGTGAACCCTAAACACAGACAAAGATCAATGTAAAACTTCTCTTTACTTTGCTTTGAAAAATTCATCAGGAAATTAAGGAGAATACAAAAGGCAAGCTGTTAAGGAGAAAAACTCCACCCATGTAGGGGTGGGGGAAGGGCAGGGGGTACAGAGATACAAAGAAGAAGAGGGAAAAACGAGAGTGAGAGAAATAGGTCAACAGTAGCCACCAGGGAAAGGATGGGAATCTGGAATGTTAAAGGAAGCAAGACACCCATGAATAGAGAAGTTTAGAGCTGCTCTGAAGATTCACTGGTCAGAATATCTTAGGCCCGGTTCAAACGTCGAACTTCACATGTGCCGAACCTAATGCAAATTAGCAAGAACAATAGATTTTGCTCATTTGCATTAGGTTCGGCACATGTGAAGTTCGACGTTTGAACTGGGCCTTATTAATGGAGTGGGAAAACTGTTCTCTCCAGTTGAAATACCTACCAAAGGAATGGGGTGTAAAGACAGTCACCAGGTTCAATGAAGGCAAGATGATGCTCCATATTATGGAGACCAGGATACTTGTGCAGGTCAACCCTACATGGAATAAACAAAAGGCAGTATTTTTTATTTATTTTACATTTATTTTATTCTATTTTTAGGAACACAAAAGTGCTACTTGCAATAAATGAATGAACAAACCTGTCAACATCTACCTCGGAATAACCACGCTCTGTCACATTAACCTACAGGAAATGATAGGAGACAATAATTAAAAATAAAACTAACCAATACCAAGCCATGAAGTAATAGAGGTTTAATAAATGCAGATCTGTCACTATATGTCATAGATGTTACATCTATAACCCTAGACTGAACAAAATCTACTTTCTAATGACAAATGTGTTATATTTTAATATGTATTTCAAAGAGGGAAATTATGCATACCTCAGCATATATGCTAAAAGAGAGTCACAGGATAACTAATTTATTTTGCTGACTGGTGGAATGTCCTGTGTTAGGATGTCTGAATTGACCATAACTGCAATACTGCATAATTTATAGAAAAATAAAGAGGTTTCTTTACCAACTCCTGATATTTTTTATCTATCAAGAAGAATTCTTTGGTTCCTCTGAATACACACATGATGTTCTCTGCATGATCGTTGTGGAGAACAGACTTGGTTCCACCACTGCTAAACCACAACATCTACAGTAGATCAACACAGTCAATTCATTGCCTAATATATATGTGCCAAACAACTCAAGGGTTCATCTTGGATTTATTTCATTAGTCAGAGTTGCTAACAAGCACATGGGGTGAGAGGGGGAGGCAGGAAGTCAACCAGAGGTGGGAGGACAGGAAGTGGAATTCTCAAGGTGACTAGTAGAACTGGAGATGTGGAAAGATGTTTGCAATACACATGTATGCGTAATAAAGAGCAAAGAGGCAGGATTCCAACAAATTTGGGCAGAAACATTGATCTCCAAATAAAATGCAAAGTGTCAATCATCCACCATCTCTGCAAATAACGTGTGTGTTTTAACCAAGCCCAGAGTATTATTAACTGTTTTTGTGATTTTTTTTGAAAACTGATTAGTATTCTAGATTGGCTCCCATAAGAGCAAATGTATTCTAGAGCTGAGTATTGTTAAGGCATCAGAATATACCCCGGTAATGGAATTTCTTGCCTGATCATGAACTTCATGATGATTCACAGGCCAGGACAGCAAATGTACTCTGGATCTACATGAAACCTGCTGCAGTAATTAATGTCTCAATTTTTTTCTCTCTTAATCTGGCCAGGTTGCGAAAGACTGCCTGTTTATTTTTAAAAGCCACTTAAACAGTTAACTACTTACATCTTGTACAAGGTTTCCTTGTGTTATATCTGTACAAGATATTGGAGGAGGTACAAGGACATCTTGCCTATAAGCATGGTCATAGTAAATTGTAAAAAAAATGTGTTAGATTATATTACTATTTGCAATGTATCCATATTGTTTGTCAAAATAACACTTGGAATTATCTTGATTTGTAAATCACTGGTGGAAGGAGGCATGGGTTCTCAGAGATGGGGGTGGGGGCGGTGGAGGTGAGGAAGATGTTTCGGGAAAAACAAGTGCAGGGGAGGGGGAGAAAAGCGGAATACCAGTCCCCTTCTCTTGATCCACCACTTAAATTCCCCTCCTCCCCTTTGATCCTACATTACTCTAAAAAGCTAAAGCAGAACCCCCTGTTGCATTCCCCTAGGCAATTTAGGAACTACCAAGGAAGTGGTGAGAACTAGGCGGTGAAGGGAACAGTAAGTGGAGAGTTGACATCCCCCTGTCTTCTCCCAGGGATGAAAAGAATCAGCAAGGAAGGGATGGGAACTGGGAGTAAAGGGTACAGGATGTGGGAAGTTTAGAAACCTCTGTTTCCCCAGGGATGGCAAGAACCACCAAGGAAGGGGTGGGACCTGAGAGTAAACGATGCAGTAAGTGGGAAGTTCACATCCCCCTGCCTTCTCCCAAGGGTACAGGACGTGGAGAGTTTAGAACTTCCTGCCTTTCCCCAGGGGTGGCAGGGACCACCAAGGAAGCAAATGGGAAGTTCAAAACTCCCCCTCCCCCGTCTTCCCCCCACCCCTGTCTCCCCCCACAGTATCCTACCTGAGAAACTCGGGCACTGAACTGACCATGTACTGTCCAGACGAGTGCAACTCTCGAACAAAGTCTGCAAAAACAACATCTTCCCCTGGGGTTGTACGATTTTCCTTCTTCTCCATCTCCACTGAAACTAATTGTTTTTCACTTTCGGGAAATGAAAGAAAATACTCGTCATTCCATAACGTGTAAGCTGGAGAGAGCATCGCTCCTCCACGAAAGAGAACTGGCTTCGGGATGTTGACGAAGTTTTTGTAGAATTCCTCGGCTGTCGGAAATCCATCGTACACTTCCACTTCCAATCTCTTACCATGAGAAAACAATGGCTCTAAATGTCCCTGCAAATCAACAGCGAATAATGGAGAAACGATGACAAAGAGATAGCAAAACAACAATTTCTTCCGTGCGTCCATGTTGATCATCTTCATCAGCCCTGCACTTCCTGCATCACTGACAGGTAAACAGGCGGAACTCGCTCAAGTCTTTAGACCTTGAAACACGCTACCAAAGTATTCAGAAGGGTTTAAAAATAATTTGCTGCACTAAATAAAGAGATATTGTTTGAGATGCATAAACATTTGTCTTATCTTCTGACTCATAAATAGCCTCCTATGCAGTCGACATATCGCGATCTCCGAGCTCGTCACGACATGGTGTCATGTGATGTGACACCCAGTCGGACGCCGAACAATGGCGTCATTTGCCCTTCCGGTAATTTTGGAGGTCTTGGGGACTAAAGAATTACGTGGCGCAATTGCTCGCACTTCGACATTGATATCTTCTTATACTAATAAGCTAAATATATTGGTCAAAAGCGTGAACAGCATATGAACAGATTCCCTCAACTGTCAACCAAAAGGTAAAAACAGGAATGTCAAATCACAAAAATAGCACCAAAAAACGAATAACAGTCGTCCGACGTTTCGAGATTACTATCTCTTCATCAGGGACTACAGCAACTATTTGTCAACCAAAAGGTCGCCTCCCTACCTGCAGGTGTAGAAATATGTACCACATATTGCATGCAAGGGGGTAGTCTTTAGATGGACTTGCATCTTATCAAAGGCGAGTTAAATACTCTAAATCGTTTTGTGTTACGAAAACCGGGTTACCTATGCACCACCCCTGATACAACAGGGGGGTCGTAAAGAGGTTTGCTTTTCCACCACTGACACAATTTTACTGTTGATCCTAAAACCACCAAACGGCTTTTTAATCCCTATAAAACCGTTCATTTATTTTTGATCTCGTGATCCTTGTTTCTTCTATTTTTTTTTATCTTCAGTCAGTAACTCTCTGGGCCGGACACCCTTGGACCAGCCTTTGTAGGGAGCGATTAGGTGGAATTCGGCCGGGACCAACCAAACCGTCCGATGTCCGACATAATAGAGAGATATCCGCCTTAATACAGGGGTGTCCGCTTTGAGAGGGTTAACTGTAGTATTAATCACTCTATATTATTAATTGAAGAGCTGGGTGTATAACCTTTTGCACGCAACCTACAAACTAATTGCAAAACATTGCTCGGAATTTTTTTCTCCTGTTTTCCGCTTCGTTTTCGAGAAATAACGTGTGCAAAAAAACTCCTTGTTTCCTCGAGGCCTCTTTTGCCAAAAAAACCTTTGTTTTTCCGAACAACGCGTAGAAACAGAAAAAAGAAAGAAAACCTCTGGGACCAAGGTAGTTTTGTTCCGGTTTCTCTCATTGTATGTGCAGAGCTTCCTTTACCTTAACCTGGAATTTGAATGAATGTCGCAGGCTGCGTTCTTAAAATGTCTCAAAATCATTTATCACAACCCCTGCCAAATAAGGAAGTCTCACACATTGAAAGTTGCACGAGTGAAGAACTGATCATCGCAGTTATGGGCGAAGTTTATTCAATTTCCATAAAGGTAAGCCTAAAAACAATATTTTAACCTGTGTGATACAGTTGTGTTGCTCTAGAGAGAGACCTAAGATTGTAGCAAGTTAACGTTTTTTTTTTTTCAGGCTGATCAAAATTAAATCCTGTTTAAAGTACTTCTCAGTCAACAACTGACCACCTTTAAATAAATAGATCCCTTTATTTAAGTGATGTAAACATGAAAGTGCTAATTGGGGATGCTGTAAATAGAAGAAAGTATCATTACAAACTGAACATAAATGTTTATTAAAAATACCACTCTAACCTCTAGCCACGCCTCCCTCCCTGGCTCAAAAGGGTGGTAACTTAAAGAGGGACAACATTAATTCATAGATTTTTAACCACACATTGAAGGTTAGTTTTGTTTTATTATCTAACAGTAACACTCCATGATCCATTTTGTATTCAGTGCAATAACAGATGCAATATCACCAGTCCTGTACAGGGGCAAACTGGCCAGGAAACACCTTGATTGTGCCTTCACCCAGCGATGGTGCCCTCTCTGCCCAGAAGAAGGCCTTCAAACCATAAATTCCTTCCTCTGTGATTTTCTTCACCAGGCTTGCATATCCTGGGGTTTCCTCTCGTATGAATACATGCACAGATTTATCAACATTATAAACCATCAAGTCTTTAGGTGCATCAGGGTCCATAGTAGTGACAGGTCTTTGTACTTTGACAACAAATGTCTTGCTTGCTGGTACGGCGCTTTGAGAGGCAGTGGAGTCTTCTGTTTTGCCACCACTCAATGACACAGTTGGGTGGTCAGCTGTGAGTACATTACTAATGGTTGTCATGAAAGGGTATCTGCTAGGGTGGGCCAAAATACCCTCTTCACATTTGTGCTTGTGTCCTCCTTTTTTCCAATGTTGTTTTTGACATTCTCTCCCACAGTATAAAGTCACATGACATCGAGCGCAACGCATCAACTTCTCAACAGCTTGACCTTCGAGTACAACACAACACAAATATCAATCAAATGTTTAGTTTGAACTTCCTGGTTTGGTTTGAATAACAGTTATTTTAAAAACTACTTCAAAACTAAGAATTACTGTTGTGGCTTGGTTAAAAGAAGGCGTTGGTGAAAAAAGAAACACTTAGTCCTTTGCTAATTTTATTTTCATTGTCTTTTTAAATCACATCTTATGAAATATTCCAAACACAAACTCAGCGAGACAGAAACTGTAAAATCAGTTCATATTTCTTGAGTTAGCAACATTCTACAGTAAATAATATTTTTTACAGCATGTGCATTTGAAAAAAGCAAAAACAGTCCATGCAAAGTGATGTCTTAGCTGGTAACACCCTTAATGCTAGGAACAATCATAATTATTTTACAAACCACAATTAGCACAACTTGCTGCTCGTTTTGCCAGAGATGAATCAGCATTTCTGTTAGCCTCGTGTAACAATTTCCTAATCTCAGGAGAAGTCCTTGCTTGATCAAATGGGGTTTTACCCTCACTGCAAGAAGCTTGTGGATCCGCACCGTGTTTTAACAGAAGCTTAACAACATCTATAGCACCTAAAAAAAAACAATATGTCAAGTTCTAGAAGTTTGTTTTTTTCCAGTGTTTGCAGTGCTGTTTCTTTCAGGTGAGTATTTGATATACTTTTTTGTTTTACAGATTGGCTACCCATAGCCCAAAGGTTTAAATCTTGGACTTGATGATTGTGGGTCGAATGTGTTGCTAGTTGACTCACCTTGCCAAAGTTAACTGGGATCCAAAAGCCAGAGATTTGTTAGCCACAAGTTTATAAGTGTGAACCCCATATATAACCATATACAAGCACCAACCCCCCCCCCCCCCCCCCCCCCTGGAACATACCAGTTCTCCTCCTAATGGCAGGGATAACATGAATTTAAAATGATAAGGAGTTGCAAAAGTAATTGTTTTGTGATTCTGTAATTTCTCAAGGTGTTCGAAATTTTTCCCAGTAGTTTTCAGGTAGTGAGATACCCGTAGACAGGAGTTCTGTGTTCTGTGGAACAAGATCCCCATCTTAAAATTAAGATGTCCCCCTTCTGGGAGAATGCTGTAAATTTGTTAACTACAGATAAGGTTGAGTGCACCATTGTGGACAGCTATGATCATGTAATGTGTCATTCCATTCCAAAAACCATAATACACCCCCTCCCCCCAACCTTTTTTGGGCAAACACCCTGGCATTTGACCTTTTTGAAAAATTTTTTTTGAAAAAATTTGGTCAGATTCCCTACCAAGTAGGCAAATTTGGAGGTCAAATGTCCTTCTGATTGGAGCCTCACAAAGTGCCATCTTCCCAACATTCCGGACAAACATATAAGCATAATATTCGAATAGCAGACAGGGATACTCTGGAGGTAATTACGCGTCATTTCCACAATACAGTCAAACCTCTCCTTACTGACACTTCTCTAATACGGACACCTCTCTATTACGGACAGTTTCCTATGTCCCGACAAAATTCTCACACATTTTCTTTAAAAAAGACCTCTTTAATACGGACCCTCTCTAATACGGACAACGGACACTAAATCTCAGCCCCAGAGAGCAAATTCATATAAACGTAACCTCTTTATTACGGACACTCCGGTGATCAGGTGATGATAGTTTGAGTAAGAAATACAATTTCCTAGCTGTTTGTGGTTACAAACATATATCGAAAGGTGTTTTCAGAATTGTACTTCATATTACTTTTTCACATGCAGCATTGCGTTGTAGTTCATTTTGTTTTAAAACAGTGATTCGTATACCTTATGTAGCTGAGAATTTTACAATATACAGTAGTACACTACTAATAGACAGCGTCTTAATGCTGTATATTAATCAATTTAGATGCAGTTAAAAGACGAGTGTGGGCCTGTTTCCCGGGCCTGTTTTTAGTTACTGAACAAAAACTGTTAGAGAAGTCTTAAAAATGACATCATCGTGGTGACCTCTATAATACGGTCACCTCTCTAATACGGACACTTTGCTCTGTCCCTTCGGTGTCCGTATTAGAGAGGTTCATCTGTACTTGGAGAGTGACAGAATTATTGTTCAGTCTGTTTTAAAAATGCCAAAACAGTACAGCTAACTGTAAACTAGTAACGCAAGCTAACTTACCAACATATGCTGCGCAGTGCAGGCACGTCATACCGGCATGTGTTCGAGACATGATGGAAGCATTACATTGTTCAATGAGATACTTAGCAATTTCAATATTTGCTGCCCTACCACAAGCATAGAACACCGGTGTAAATCCAAGAGAATCTTTTATCTCTAGAGAAGCACCGTACTTTATAAGCAACTTAACCATGGGAAGCTTTTTCTGTGTGACAGCATAATGCATAGCGGTAAATCCTAGCTTGTCTTGTTCGTTAATGTTTAGTTTTCCTAACGCATTTCTCATGAACATGTACGCTTCCACCATTCCCTTCCCTTCGCCGTCATTGCTTTCAGTAATCATAATGGCGAGCTCCGTGGTTGGTTCTGCGCGATACGCCGCCAGTGTGTCACTATCCAAGTCTTCCTCTTCGTCTAGATCCGCCATGATGCACGTTCGCTCGTCCCTGAAGCGAAATCATGACCGAGTGGAGTAGGGTAAAACAACTAAAGCGGCGCGGAAAAATTGTTTTGCTTGATAACTTCGATTCAATAAAATATACTTATTTATATTGAAAAATAGAACAAAAAATGTGTATCTTTGTAACAAAAAGAGAATTTCACAAAAAAAAAAAAAAATACATAGAAAAGTAAAACTTTTGTTCGCAAATTCGACAATCTAACCCCTCCCCTCCCCACCACACCTCACCTCACATCCATTCAATAAAATAAAATAGTTTCCAGTCCATTTTATTGTAAAAATAATCTCGGTCATTTATCGTGATTCATCGTTCGATCGTTTTGAGATAACCATATTATACTGTGTAAAAAAGGCCAGGATATGCACGGTATTCTTGGCTCAACGTGGCCAAAGATGACTCTAGTGTCTTTTCTAAAGGTCAAAAAGGAAACTTTTTTGGTGTACTGTCTATATTGTGTGGGATTTTTGGTAAGATCTCTTAGTTTTTGCAGGAAGTTGATCGTGCACCTTTTTATTCAATGTAAGTTAAATGTGTTCTCGTTTTTCTATAAAACAGGATTTATTTGCCGTGAGCTGTCTGATTCCTTTTCTTGCTCATAGAGCCAGGGAATTAGGTGCATCGCCATCGCTTGTTGGACTCATAGGTAAGCTTATAATAAAAAAAAACTTAGTTTATACATGTAGCGTAAATGTCGTCTCCTTGCCAAACCTTACATTGCTGTTTGTTCCCGAAGAACTTGATAAGTGAGATTAAACCACAAAACATGTGACAAAAAGTTCGAGATCTATTTTTTCGGTTCATGTTTCATGTTGCATGCGAGCTTATGCCTGCTTCATAAAACAGCATAAATTATAGAAATTATAGATTGATTTTAAAATTACCATCAAACAGCAATCTAGGGGACTGTTCGTTAATTTTGGCTAAGAGGGGGCCGGTGTTTATTATTAAAAAAGGCACAGTGAAAAACGTAACCCCCAATATTCCGTATTTACAAAAAACGTACCCTCTCGACTTATGTGCTGTACAAAATCTGTACCCCCCCCCCCTCCCCCGTTTGATATGAAGTTTCCTCAGTCCCAGTTCACTCGTCCAGGTAGTGCATAATGCCTGGGAGTTATGCATGGTTCAATTCCTACAGTTACCATCCCCCCCCCCCCGGGCACACCCCGGGGGATTTGCCATTTTTTCTTCACTCGGCATCTTATTCCCCTCCTACTTTATCGGTTGCTGTCGTGATGGTGTCTTGCATATTTTACTTTTTTACGTGGTCAGATCAGCCTTGCAGTTCATTGTTTTTGTTCATTCCTTTTTTGGCTGGTTAGGTCTCTCGTAGATCTTACGTATCATTGATCTATCATTGGCAGCATTATCGTTTGCGGTCTTTTGCAGTTTACTTTAATTTCTATTCCCCACCCCGGGCACAAAGAAAGAGGTAATTCCACACCACGGGACACTCAACAGCAAGCTGCACCGTTACTCAATAAGACAGAAATATTTATTACCGGTATATAAATCCAAAACAGTTTACAAAATAAACATGAACTGGACTAGACTCGTATGGCTACAAAGATCAGGAAGCATCTCTTCCGTTGTTTTTCTTCCTTGCTCACGTTTCTTTGGCTTTCATCGCTTCTCTCCTGCGATTGTTTCATGTACTGAGGATGTGTTCTTCCCAACACTCACATCATCCACTGACAGGCAACGCTCCTTCAAATAGAGGTTTTAACTTTGCAAACTTGTTTTCTTCTAGCCAATTACTAACAAATTGTAAGGATTTCCTAGCAAAGAAGTCCGCTTGTTGAGTCATGTCGTCCGCCATGTGCTTCGACGAAATTGTTGCCCCATAATTCCTTGCGCACCTAGATTATCCCCACCCCCTATCCCCGGGACAAGACTACTTGCAAAATTCCCCACCCCCGGGCCACAAGGACCGACTTTGTCCCGGGGTTGCCCGTGGGGGGAATGGTAACTGTAGGAATTGAACCATGCATTAATTTATTGTACAGAAGGAAGATGAACAGCGAAAAACTGTCGAAAAATCCTATCACAGAGCATTTTATAAACATCACCTGGGCTGAAAAACGATGTAACACCAGAGAAGCATCAAAAGTGGGAGTTTTTGCGAGAAAATCCCTACAAGAATTGACACGAGAAGATGTATTGTTGGCCCTAGAAGCATTCCATATAAAGCAGAAACATTGTTTAATAATAATACCAAAACTAAAGACGTACCCCCCATTTTTTTATGGAAATGAAAAATGTACCCCTGTTCCCCCCCCCCCCCCCCCATTCTGAACACCGGCCCCCTCTTAGCCATAATTAACAAACCGTCCCTAGGTACTCTCTAAGGTCAACTGAGTCTTTGTTACTCAAGTTACCTAGCATTAAGACCCGTCCAACCCTTGACGATCGTGCATTCCAGTCAGCTGCACCTTATCTCTGGAATGCATTACCTTCGACAATTAGCAACATAAAGATATTGGACCCTTTCAAGACTGCTGTTAAATTAATCTCACTTTTTTAAATTAGCTTTCAAATAAATTTTTTGCTCTAACATGTCTTATCTTTTAACTAGGCTTCTCAACTAGGCAATTGTTGGCTTAATTGTGTACAGTTTGTTGGTTTTAATAGTTTTTCACGGTTTTAGTTACCTTTAACATAATTTTACCTTAACAATATTGTTAAGCGCAACTGAATATATCCATATACAGTTTTGCGCTATACAAATGTAAATTATTATTATTATTATTATTATTTTTATTATTAACCAGGCGTGAACCATGTTTTGAAAATAACAATTAAATGTGAACAATGAAATTGCAACCATCTTCACGGGAAACATGTTTCGTTGAAACATGTTTAGTCTAAACATGTTTCGCCCTAGTGTGAACAATGATAACACGAGTAGTGCTATCTGCCAATGTAAAATAAATAAAAATTATTAAGCTTACATAAGATATTACCCTCTCCATCATGTTTTTAAAAAATTCAAATAATAATACTGGCTTCTCCAAAAAGTTACCACACACCACTCTCTAATCTTCATGAGTCCTGCAGACATGACCAGCAATATCCAGAGGTTCTTGTAATGTACTAGAGGTTTTGACTGACAGGTTGCTTGTCTAATTCGGCAGGTTCCGTATATGGTGGTCTTCAGTTACTTTCCAGTCCAGTCATGGTAAGCAATTGTAGTTTGATTTATTATCTACAGGTGAGCAGGGGTGGGAATCAATCCTTTTCCCACCCTACAGATGTATGTTTTAGGGATGCTATCCAACTACATGTAGTATAAGGAAATTAACGCTCCTGTAAATTAAGGTCTTTGAAATTAACGCGACTTAAATTAACGTGAATTGGAGGGAAAATTTCTTTCGAATAAAGGAAATTAACGTGAGAGAGAGAGGGGGCAAATTTTCAAAATGAAGAAAATTAACGCGATTATTGATGTCTCTAAAGATATTTTTGGCTGACTGTGTAGTACAAAAAAAAAACGAATATCGAGAACCACTCTTCTGAAAGCAAGAATGAACTGGAAATATTGCAGATGACATATATATCTTTACAATGTTTAGGGCTTACCATTACTGCACCTTTCAATAACATGCGGAATTTGAAATTCAAATCTCCACCAACAGCTGCGTTATTCTCTGCCGTCAATCATAATTAATACGAAAGCCAACGGACCATGTAAAAAAGAAACAAACAAGATGGATCGAAATCTACCAATCATAATGCACGGACGTGACCTTTTGACCTCATTGAAGTGAAGATCTGTTTCCTGAGAGGTAAGCTAAGATGATTGATGGCAGTGTAAAAAGCAACTGTTGGTGGAAATTTGAATTTCAAATTCCGCATGTTATTGAAAGGCGCAGTAACACGCGACCCATCCCTCTTCATCCCTGAGAGTCAAACTTGAGTTCTATGGGCGTCAATCAAAGAAAAGCCGTTAACATGGTTTTTTTAAATTCTGACTGGATTCCGAACAATTTTACCAAAATGAAATAGTAAACATTTTAAAACAACAAATTTTAAAGTCAATTATGGTTTTAAAGAGAAGATTTCATTCAACATGATAAAAACTGGCACATCGTGCGGTCGCAGCTTCACAAGTTGTGATCCGCCTACTATTCATCATGCATCACTGAGTTGTAAATTATCATGTGCAGTGAAATTTAAAAGTTTTATTCTAAAAATATGGTTTCTACAAACAGTAGCTTTACTTTTTGTTTAAACTGGCTTGGAAATTGAGTTTGATTAAGTTTTACCTTCTCTCAGCAGGTAAAATTGTCGATTTCTTAGCTTTGTTTGCTTGAAATCCTGTCAGAGTCTAAAATAATTTTAACGGCTTTTCATTGATTGGCGTCCACTAAAACTCAACTTTATCCAACTGTTTTGAAGGCAGTGGGTCACATGTTATTGGTAACCGCTGTAAGGCTTTTACATTGTAAATGAATGAAAAATAGTGTGCAGAAAAGAGGTTATTGTTTCCTAGTTGCTATATGTGTTCGGCGGTATCCAGAATTTGGGGTGAAATTATGGTCTTGGAAATGAACACTCCACTTAAATAATGTCGCGGAAATTAAATTAATGTTCACAAAAATTAACATGACGTAAATTAACACAAATTTTAAGAATTTGTGTTAATTTCATGGAGCAGTAATTTCCTATAATAGGGTATTCAGGATTTAATATTCTGATTTGGGTAGATTCCATATTTTTCAAAGAAGGGGTGGGTTGGGGGGGGGGGTTAAGGGTGCTTAAATAAAACCAACAACGATTTTTACACCAGCCCCACCAGTTTTTGTTTTATATGTGATGGTTTAATTGCTTGTGGTAACTAACTACCCCCCCCCCCCCCCCCCGCCATCCCAAATCCACCCTGTTAAGTCTCATTGACAGCGCTGCTAGTGTAGTCACATGTGGTGTCATCCACCGATGGAAGACATGTGTAAATGGAGGCTCAACAGCTACGCTACCATAAATACCTCTTATAATACATCTCATAATGTTCCTACAAAAATCAGCTCTAATGATGAAGTTTATTGTGAACAGTCTGTTTCATAAACACTAATTAATGCTAATTTCATATTCTTTTTCCTTCAGGGTAAACTTAGTGACATTTATGGAAGGAAGCAGCTTCTTTTAGTGAGCCTGCTGGGTTCATCCATGGGTTATTTTCTGACAGCTCTTCCAACAACTTTACTTTTTCTGGCACTCAGTAGGATTCCTGCAGGTACATTGCTTTTATATTATTTTCAAATTATATTGCTAGGGTTAGGGCCTGGTCGCCTGTCATCACATCAAGTTTCCTAACGTAACTGGTTTTTTGCAAATTTGAAAAAAGTTGGAAATTCTGGCCAAACTTCAACTTTGGGTGGCAGGACGATTTTGAAACAAATTGAGAAAAACAAAAGAAACCGCTTTTGGAGCTGTCACGGCCGCTAATCAATTTGACCAAGATATAGAGGTTATTCAGAGAAAAGTTGTGTAATACTAGCACTTATTGACTGAGTGGGAGGGCCGGACAGGAAAATATTTGGCTCGAGGTCATGGCGCACGGACCGAGCGCAGTGAGGACCGTGCGCCATGACCGAGAGCCAAATATTTTCCCATCCAGCCCGACCTAACTCAGTCAATAAGTATTTTATAATATGACTAGAACGTACAAGAATAATCGTGCAGTGTGAGGTTGCTTGAACTCGAGCGGGGCCGGACGGCTTTTTCCGGACTGGCTCACGTCACCTTGCGATTCTATTTTCTGCAGGATTGTGTCAGCGGGGCCGTACGGTCATATTATAAGGCTGGGTATTTGACGAGTCAGTGTTTATTTTTTTGAGTAAAAATGACTAGCCGTATTACACAACTTTTCACTGAAGAAATTGCGTTTATTATGTGACAGAACTCTTCTCCCAAGTGTTTTCCCTAGCGCATACTTAGAAGGGAGTAATATTTTGTCTTATTTGCACTTGTCTTGGTGCGTATTCGCAGTGTAAAATGCCTTATCCAATAACAATGACCTGTATTCAATATCCAATAGACGGGAACTTTGTCATTATGCATATGTTTTTGGAAATTTTTGCACGGGCTAATTTTTGTTTTTGACTGTAGTGCGACCAGGCCCAGCAGACATTCATAATATTAATATTTGTAGTTTAAAATGTTAAAACTTTAGTTGTAATTTACCTTGTAAAAATTGACGGCGCGATCGCGGCGCGATTCGCGGCGCGATTCGCGGCGCGATATAAAAATCGCGGCGGCCAAAAACGCGCCGCGATTGTGGGTCAATATCGCGCCGCGATCGCGCCATGCTGCCGTATTTACAAATGACAGTGACATCGCGGTGAGTTCGCGGCTCGAATAGGTGGCTTTCATGGCGTCCATGTTGGTGGTCACAAGCAATACAACCTTTTTACATATTGTAACTGTATTAATTCGTAAACGGGATGGAAATTTCATTGTTTTGACCACCAACATGGCCGCCACAGTCAGATTCGAATTCGGCGATCAAAACTACAATCATAGACAAAAGTGTTGGGAAGAATTGTAGTTTTCACTATTATTCTCTTTCTCTCCCCTCCCCCCTGTTACAATGTTGTGTATAACGGGACATGTTTAGTGCGTAATTGTTCGCTGAGATCCCAACATTGAATAGGGGGGTTGGGACTCATAAAATTAACTAATTATTTTTATTTTAAATTAAGAGATCATTGATGTAATTCCCCACTGATGCTATTCATTTTCACAACCTTCCCAACTACTTCTGTCTGCAATTGTAGATTTGCTTAAAAAAAGTATGAAAACAGTTATATACTATAAAACAAAGAAAGTAAAAAGTTAATTAAAAGTATATTTCCACTGAGGACCTGTTCAGTACTCAAGCTCTTCGCCAAAAAAAAAAGGAAAAAAAAAATGTCCTCGCCGGGGTTTGAACTCCGCACCGTTTGGTTTCAAAGTTGTCGCACAAACCACTCTGCCACCTAAGCCTACACCGTTTGTCGATATAGGGGCCGTTCACACTTACCTGTTAGGTCGATCTCGGATCGATCCGAGTATTTTATGACGCGAGTATGAACTCTTCGAACAGGGCCGAGATCGATCTAAATTAGATCGCCTCGGGAGGTGGTCTCGGATCGATCCGAGACTTTTGAGCCCAAATGTGAACTTAAAACTGGGCCAAACGGCAGACTAAACAGCTTTGCTTCCGCGCCTTTTAAGAGCAATACTCTGTAAAATTCGAACTTTTTTGAAAAGTCTCGGCCACGGTACATCACCGATTTGGCTGAAATTCACCATGTAGACTTGGTTTAGGGTCCTGAATACGGAATGGATAGTTTAAGGTTTCATTTCTTTTTATTTTGGAAAATATTAACAAGGCCGTTTTTGGGTCGCCTCGGTGGGCCGTCATATTGGTAGATCGAAGGTGTTCTTGAGACTTCCACTCTTAGCCTGTTAGCAAATTAAATTGATCATTGCTGATACTGATGCAAAGAAGTATCCTTCCTTGTTGCATTTATTTAAATTAATCCGAAAAGGGCACAGTTTGAGCCGCAAACGACTAAACCGTCCGAAGGTATACTTTCGGCATTTCGAATGTTTCTAAAATTATCAGAAATTCACCAGCCGATATCGTTCCTTGCTCCTTGCCATTTTGATTTAGAACTAGCCCTTATGCCTAAACGTAGATTGTTTATATATAAATTGAATTCATAAATACAAAATGGGGCAAATGTAACAGAGCAGGGAAAAGTTTGATAGATTGCGGTATGGTATAGTCATTTTTCGTATCAGAATTTAGACAAACCAGCTCAATGTTGCTCGAAAATTATCAATTAATGAATTGGTATCCCCTGATATCGAGTGAACGTAAACAATCGTTACCAACGATCATTTTGTTATTCATATTGCGACGTATAAATATAAACATCGAATGCGAAATATCAGATATTTTGCTATCAGTTCCCTTATCTAAATCACATCTTTAAGAAATGAACTTGGAAACAAAAACTAAAATTCATTATCACATTTGTTAACAAAATGTACCATTTTACATCTTCAGTGAAAGTGTGAAATAATTTTCTTCTGCCTTTCTCGGTAGTCACGTTCATGCATGACGTTATATGCAAATTGTTTCGCGTTTTCGTGGAGATAAAGCGATTGCTTTAGGTGGCTCGACTGGATTTTTTTGGAGCGATACCCCCAAGTTTGAGCATTTACTACGACTCCATTAACAATGTTATGGAAAAACGGTCACCATAGCCTGCGTAGCAAGCGTTCCCGTACGAACGAATTTTTCCGCATTCTGGCCGCGCGAAAATTGGGGCGAGAGCAAAAAAATCGGCGGACGGGGGTGGGAGTGGGGAGATGAGGGAACGCTTGCCTGCAAACCCCACGATTTTGAAAAACGCCCACCTATTTGTCACGGTTGATTTCATTTGCCGATTGACAGCTTGTCAACAAGTGAGCCAATTACAGATTACCGGATGTAGAATTTTACTACAGTACTTCCTTCAAAAGATAAAACGTTTCGAATTCGTAAACGGCTTCACAGATTCATGGAATCAATAAACCTTCTCGCCATTTCAACACAGTGCCGACTTAAATTAGAAGAAATATCTGTATATTTGCTTGCTTTGACTTATTGAATCCAACACCGTTAACAGAGCCGGTGAAATAATTCCCGCTAATAAAAAGATAACACTGCTCAGTTCAACTACTCAGCGCGCGACTGTACTGCTGTGTTTGTTTACGGTTATATTATTTCTAGTTCAAAATCAATCTTCGCTTTCCTCGCTATTTTCTGACTTTTCTATGATAGGAGCACTAATCATTCAGCTTCATTTCATCTTATATTTTGCTGTAACCAAAATAAAACTCGAATCGGTCCACAAATGCAAATAGATCTTCCCACACTTGCCACTTTCAATTCAACGCCGATATAAACAAACAGCCGCCGAAATAGATCACTTTCAACTTTAAAATTTGGAATGAAATCGTGGTGTCAATTGGAGTCAATTAAGTTTTTGAGAAAGTCTAAACCTTAATGACTGGATTTGGGTATTATTTGGCTTTTGACTCGCCTTTTTTGTATCGATCCAACGATCCAACTAATTTAAAATAGGCATAATTTACCGATCACTACAAACCGGCATGGACGACAACAGTCAAACTAAACCACGATAATTTTTTTCAACGGGTCTACTCAAGTCTAAGAAAAACATTTCCTGGCCTATTATTAATAGAGGAATAAGGTACGCATTGTTTTCTTTCCGTGCCTTTACATTTAAGCGAGGAAATCCTTGTGTAACTTTGACTATAAATTAAATACGTGCGTTCTTCCAAATTTCCCTTTGTGTATATCGTCCAAGCAGTTCAGTTTTTCATTTAAATCGCACGCCGTCATCCCCATACAATTTACCTCTTCGACTGGATCCCGAATTATGCTTTGCAATGGAGAAATAACACTGAATAATACTGGAATAGCCTGTACCTCTTTGCCTTTTACTTTGCACTCCGCACATCATAACAAACAACTGAAAAATTAAACTCTTGCCGAATCCTGTTGGCAATACGGCCATTAAATCGTTGCCGTTAAAATGATGGCGCATTGCCCTTTCTTGTTCCGTTTTCAAAGTAAAAGCAAGCCCCCGCTTCTCTCAGCTCCGACAAAACTTCGGTCAAACACGTTTCAAAATCTTTCACATATTCTCCGAGCTCCATTTTGATCTCGCAAGTCACGCTCAAAATATTTTGCGTGATAATTTGATAGCTACCTGTCAAACCTGTGACTCAAGGTGACCACACCGCACCAATCAGGAGCCCCGTTCGTGGACGAACGGCGTTTTTCAAAATCGTGGGGTTTGCAGGCAAGCGTTCCCTCATCTCCCCACTCCCACCCCCGTCCGCCGATTTTTTTGCTCTCGCCCCAATTTTCGCGCGGCCAGAATGCGGAAAAATTCGTTCGTATGGGAACGCTTGCTACGCAGGCTACGGTCACCACAGCTATAATAGATAAAGATGAAAATTTGTTAAGACCAGTGTGAAATTAACATCGGAGTTGCCATAGCAACGTAATGACGCCATGACGTTTTTTAATTGCCGTCGTTTTTCTCGGCACAAGGAGGCTTTTTCGGTAATCACTTAAGGGAGCTTGTACTTCCCATGGCCGTCTCGAATATAGCAAAGATTGAACAAATTCTATGAGAGCGTTTTTGAAATTTTTGGGGATGAAGTTTGGGGGATTATAAATACAGTGAAAAACATACTATCGACATAATTGGCTAATATCTAAAGAAAACGACGCGCTTTGGGAATGCAGTTTCATCTCACAGTATTTTGATTCCATCTGAGATCGTGTGTGAAAAAGTGAGAGGGACATCGCCGAGAATGCTGCGACATATCCGGGACCTTCTTACGGTCCAGAGCGCTAAATTTGAAAAGCTTCCGTCTGACAAAAGAGCCAAATTACAAAGAAAATGGGGGAAAATGGCGAAACAAGGTGTATGTTTTACTCCATAACAAAAAAACTAAGTACTTTTGCGGTTAGGTTCACCCTGGCTTTTTCAGAAGAGGTGTTAAGGAATCATTTAAGACCCTTTTATTTCCCTGAGATTTGGACAACTACCATCGAATCGCGTTCTAAAAATGTATTTTCTATAGGACTTAATTATCGAACGTCAGTGTCACCTGTATGCATTACTGTTACGTAATATTTGTCAGGTATGCATGATTTCCTACCTTGTGATCCGCAAGGGACATCAGGTGTCAGTACATGTCCCAATATATAAGTTGGGTTTGTTACACGCAACTTTTACTTCTCGCGTCGCCAATATAGCTTTTTTTCTGTAGCTTATTTCCAAAAACGTTATGGGAGACGAGCCTGCTGAAATTCAACGCGATCCAGTGGCTGAAGGAAATGCACGACACAGTTCACCACAACAAAATTCTACATCAAATACTTCGACCTCTGACGAAATTGACGACGTATTCTCCTTATTTAAGACCTACCTTGAGAACCGTTCCGACCAAAAAGGAAAGGAGTTAGTGGCCAAGCAAAAGATTAATCTGCAGGCGGAAAACTTCAAGTTCAAGGGAAATCAGAAGCAATTCGTATTTAACGCTGAACTTGAGGAGTTGGTCGGTAGAATCGGAGAAAGCAACGCCTCAAGAGATCACAAGAAAGTGGTACAAATAACCGAGCAGGTCAAATCGCTGTTGCACAAGAGGCAGAAACTGATCAAGCTTGCAGATTCTAGTGACGCTGGTTGGGACGTGGTTCAGGAGTATGAATCCCAAGACATCGCTTCGGACGATGAAGAGGATAAAAAAATTCGGAACGCTCGAGCGAATGCTAACAGGAAAAGAAAGCAGAAAGGAAAGGAGCGCTAACAGCAAAGCAACTAGAAGCAGTGCACAGCACCGCCAGTGGGCACGCTGGATCATCAGCTTTTTTCGTGGTATTTATATCACTGACAGATTTATTTAGTTAGATATTTTCTTCTCCTCATTTTCGGTGCTTTGTTTTTTATGAGTTACCAACCAACGTGGTTGCAGTTGTATGTTGCTAGTTTCCATATAGGGATTTAGAAAATATTTTTCATTTGGGCGAACGCAGTGAGTTAAAATGAAATTCGTTTTTTTTTCGCTCATTTCGGTATGGAAAAACACCGCATTGATATACAGGATGGTCTTTCTCTTCAAGAAAGGACTTGCTAACTAAGGTTCACCCTGGAAATGTTAGCCTCTGTCTAAACAAAACATCGGCGAAGTTTGGATTTAATACGATGCGTGGAAATAGTATTCAAAGCGCTATTTTCTAGAAGATGTTCCGTAAACTAAAAGTTGCGCTCCAAAATGTCTTCCAACGAACTCCCACGAGACCGGCAAACGGATTCAAATTTGAATAATTATCTCAACACAAAAAATGTTCCCTCAGTCGTGAGAGGCGGGCGCTTGCTTTTTGCGCTTGCTTTTTGCTTGTTCAAGTTAGGATTTCAAAGAGAAGCCATCATTTATTTCACATTTCCCATTGTCCGGCAAATAGAAAGGCCTATATTATTTTTTAATATACTCTAGGTCTGAACTACGTTAATCGATCGAGTAAAAGAGCATGTCTAGATCTGGACTGCAAAACGCTTTGTAAAGAGCACGAGAAACAAAGCGCAACTTACATGCGAGTGACCCGTGATTCACGCTCGCTATTTGGCAACGCTTTTAACTGAAAACCATGTTCTGCATAAAATGATTTTGCCATCGTGCTCTGACTATTGCGAATCTAACGAGTCAAACTGAAAATCTTGCCGCACACGAATTTGTTGACAAAACCCTCTGTAAAGAGCGAGAAGAATAGGACATCACGTTTTTTATTTATTAAAATAACTTTAAAGCAATCTAAACACTGTTAAAACGCGGTAGTTTGATAAAAAATTTCGGTCTTCGAGCCTCTTCAGTCGTCCGCCATATTAAAGTTCTGTAAAGAGCGCGAGTAACAAAGCGTAACGAACAAGCGAGTGACCGGCGCATCGCGCTCGCTATTTGGCAACGCTTCTAGCTGAAAACCATGTTCTGCGGAAAATGTTTTTGCCATCGCGCTCTAACCATTGCGAATCTAAGGATTAAAAAAATAATAAAATCTTGCCGCACACGAATTTGTTTACAAAATGCTTTGAAGAGTGTCCTGGGGGGTTGGCTCGGTACTCCATGACTGGCATCACAGAGTGTCCTGGGGGGTTGGCACGGTACTCCATGACTGGCATCACAGAGTGTCCTGGGGGGTTGGCACGGTACTCCATGACTGGCATCACAGAGTGTCCTGGGGGGTTGGCACGGTACTCCATGACTGGCATCACAGAGTGTCCTGGGGGGTTGGCACGGTACTCCATGACTGGCATCACAGAGTGTCCTGGGGGGTTGGCACGGTACTCCATGACTGGCATCACAGAGTGTCGGGGGTTGGCACGGTACTCCATGACTGGCATCACAGAGTGTCCTGGGGGGTTGGCACGGTACTCCATGACTGGCATCACAAAGTCTCCGGGGGGGTTGGCACGGTACTCCATGACTGGCATCACAAAGTCTCCGGGGGGGTTGGCACGGTACTCCATGACTGGCATCACAAAGTCTCCGGGGGGGTTGGCACGGTACTCCATGACTGGCATCACAAAGTCTCCGGGGTGGTTAGCACGGTACTCCATGACTGACATCACAGAGTGACCTGGGGGGGGGGGGTGGTTGGCACGGTACTCCATGACTGGCATCACAGAGTGACCTGGGGGGGGGGGGTGGTTGGCACGGTACTCCATGACTGGCATCACAAAGTGTCCGGGGGTGGTTAGCACGGTACTCCATGACTGGCATCACAGAGTGTCCGGGGGTGGTTAGCACGGTACTCCATGACTGGCATCACAGAGTGTCCTGGGGGGGTTGGCACGGTACTCCATGACTGGCATCACAGAGTGTCCTGGGGGGGTTGGCACGGTACTCCATGACTGGCATCACAGAGTGTCCTGGGTGGTTGGCACGGTACTCCATGACTGGCATCACAGAGTGTCCTGGGTGGTTGGCACGGTACTCCATGACTGGCATCACAGAGTGTCCTGGGTGATTGGCACGGTACTCCATGACTGGCATCACAGAGTGTCCTGGGGGGGTTGGCACGGTACTCCATGACTGGCATCACAGAGTATCCTGGGGGGGTTGGCACGGTACTCCATGACTGACATCACAGAGTGACCTGGGGGGGGGGTGGTTGGCACGGTACTCCATGACTGGCATCACAAAGTGTCCGGGGGTGGTTAGCACGGTACTCCATGACTGGCATCACAAAGTGTCCTGGCGGGTTGGCACGCTACTCCATGACTGGCATCACAAAGTGTCCTCGCCGAGAATGCTGCGACATATCCGGGACCTTCTTACGGTCCAAAGCGCTAAATTTGAAAAGCTTTCGTCTGACAAAAGAGCCAAATTACAAAGAAAATGGGGGAAATGGCGAAACAAGGTGTATGTTTTACTCCATAACAAAAAAACTAAGTACTTTGGCGGTTAGGTTCACCCTGGCGTTTTCAGAAGAGGTGTTAAGGAATCATTTAAGACCCTTTTTATTTCCCTGAGATTTGGACAACTACTATCGAATCGTGTTCTAAAAAACACCGCATTGATATACAGGATGGTCTTTCTCTTCAAGAAAGGACTTACTAACTAAGGTTCACCCTGGAAATGTTAGCCTCATGTCTAAACAAAACATTGGCGAAGTTTGGATTTAATACGATGCGTGGAAATAGAATCAAAGCGCTATTTTCTATAGAAGGTGTTCCGTAAACTAAAAGTGGCCCTCCAAAATGTCTTCCAACGAACTCCCACGAGACCGGGAAACGGATTCAAATTTGAATAATTATCTCAACACAAACAATGTTCCCTCAGTCGTGAGAGGCGGGCGCTTGCTTTTTGCTTGTTCAAGTTAGGATTTCAAAGGGAAGCCATCATTTATTTCACATTTGTCATTGTCCGGCAAATAGAAAGGCCTATATTATTTTTTAAAACCTCAGTTAATATACTCTAGGTCTGAACTACGTTAATCGATCGAGTAAAAGAGCACGTCTAGATCTGGACTGCAAAACGCTTTGTAAAGAGCACTAGAAACAAAGCGCAACGCACAAGCGAGTGACCCGTAATTCACACTCGCTATTTGGCAACGCTTTTAACTGAAAACCATGTTCTGCGGAAAAAGATTTTGCCATCGTGCTCTGACTACTATTGCGAATCTAACGAGTCAAACTGAAAATCTTGTCGCACACGAATTTGTTGACAAAACGCTCTGTAAAGAGCGAGAAGAATAGGACATCACGTCTTTTAGAGAAATTCGACGCACTTAAAATAACTTTAAAGCAATCTAAACACTGTTAAAACGCGGTAGTTTGATAAAAAATTTCGGTCTTCGAGCCTCTTCAGTCGTCCGCCATATCAAAGTTCTGTAAAGAGCGCGAGTAAAAAACTAACTAACAAGCGAGTGACACGCGCATCGCGCTCGATATTTGGCAAAGCCAAACACAAACAAACAATGTTTAACTGTTTAACTTTAACTGAAAACCATGTTCTGCGGAAAATGTTTTTGCCATCGTACTCTGACCATTGCGAATCTAACGAGTCAAAATGAACATCTTGCCGCACACGAATTTGTTGACAAAACGCTCTGTAAAGAGTACCCATAGTCTTTCAAATTCCTGTCCAATCCAGTTACTAACCGTTCTTTCCCAAAATAAACACTGTGTTCGTCTGGTTCTAGCCAAAATCGTCTTTCGCGGCGGCATTCCCCCAGAAGAAAGGGTAGAAGTTCCTGCCACCTCTTTCTTCGCTGTAATATAAGTCGGTCTATTTCACGGATGATTTTTTTTTTCTGCTTCTTCTTTGTTTCATTAACAACGCCTGCGTTTTAGCTAACACAAAGCGAACTAGGGGCGCCATTTTGTACGTTTTTAATTACCAGGGCTTTTTCTTCAGTCGGGTCAAAACTGGTCCGACTGGTAAATGTGAACGCTCAATTCCTGGGACAATCTTGGATCGATCCGAGATCGATCTCATTTAGATCGATCTAAATGGCTAAGTGTGAACGGCCTAGAAGAAAACTTTTTTATGTTAATCAAATAAATGTTTCGTTTATTTTGGTTTTAGATGTAAAGCATCATTTGAATTAGGTTAGCTAATCATAAAACTGCTTACAACAATTTTGTTGGCTCCTTCGGAAAAGACTAAGACAGCCTTGCCGAGTAACTCACCACAATAGGCCATTTCCGAGTTACGTTATGCCTTGTTGTCAAAGCGAGGCTAGCGATCGCGCAAAATTTTTTACAAGGGTCGCGCGCTGCGCCAGGACAACTTAATTTCGTGACATGTATTTAATGGAAATATACATTTTATTCTCCACAGGGATTTTCAAGCACAGTCAGAGTGTTTCAAAGACGTACCTAGCTGATGTTTCACCCTCTATTGACCATCCCAAAGTGTTGGGCAACTTCAATGCTTTTTCCAATCTTGGCTTTGTGATCGGTCCTTTGATTGGCGGTCACTTGGCGATGCAGTCAAATGGATTTTCCAAGGTCGCTACCCTGACTGGCATAATTTTTTTGATAAACTTTTTCTTTGTGTGGTTTTGTGTGAAGTCAGTTGAAGAGATCAAAGGGGATTCATCTTCCTTCCCGCATGCTTCAAGACAGGAACTTAGCTACGAAAATGGGAGTGCAGATAACACTAACAAGAAAAAGGCCAATCACCTAAAAAGGAAAGAATCTGATCAAGAAGACCTTGGAACTTTGAAAGTCACCGGTATTCAAAAGATTGCTACATTCAGTACAATAATGGATTTGTTAGTTCTTCGCTTTGTCATGAGTTTTTCAATGTTGGTGTTTCGTAGCAATTTCATGTCCATGTTAGAATTCCACTTTAATACAAGCCCCAAAACAAATGGCTACATAATGTCATATAATGGTCTGGTTAGTGGATTTTCCGGACTTTTAATTGGCTCAATAGCAGATTTCTACAATCACAACGATTCAAAAATGCTGCTTCACTTCTCATGTATTCTTACGGCATCAATTCTTGGCATAACATTTTCTCCCAGTATTTACTTTGTCGCAGCTTTCATAACCCCACTTGCAGTGTCAAGTGCAGTGTCTCGCGTGTGTCTGACAAACCTGACATTCCGCCGATCACGGGAAGATGAGAAAGGAGTGATCTTCGGGGTGGGCAACTCGTTACTATCATTTGCACGCATGATCTCACCTGCCCTGGGCGGGGTTGCGCAAGAGGTTAGTGCATACGCACCAGGTTGTATTGGTGCTACAATAGCTGCAACTGGTATATTGATCATGATACTTTGTCCATTGGACAGGTTTGTAACAAAAACAAGTAAGAAAAAGAATTGACATTGTGAGCCCCTGAACTGGTTACTCAAATAATTATTTAAAAGTCATTGTGATGGGTTTTTGAGTTTACAATAATGCACAGTGTTGTTTTCAGGTAATGAGATTATGGCAAGTATTATATGGGAATTCAAGTTTAACTACGGTTTACACAGAATTAATACAATTTTGGGTGATAAAAAATGAAATTATGGCTTCCTTAATTCACACTTCCGCCTCACCTTAAAGGTAATTCCACTGAAATAGAACTTACAATAGATTCTTGTTCAAACTTTGCCTAATTCACATTCATTATTTTTATGAGAACTTCATTAAAAAAAAATGGGGGTGCCTGTGTTTGTTAAGGAGCTGTCAGGCATCGAATACATTGCACTGGACATACAGTCGAACCTCCCGTAAGCGACCACCCAAAATGTCAAGCCGAGATGGTCGCTTACGGGAGGTGGTCGCTCACGGAAATTCAGACCATATTGGGTCAAAATTTTGCCTTATTAGCATATGGTAACTGCAGAGACTTATCCCATGTGCTAATGCCCATCTAAACCCATGTAAAAACTTTTAGTAGTCACAAAAATATTTAAGCTTTCCAAAATATATATTCAGAGTTTCATGGTTCGCTTCTGTTAATTTACCTAATAAGGCGAATGGAACAAGTCTCACGATAGTTACAAAACTGATAATAAGGATTGGATTGCTAGCTTTAAATTTGACAGCCCTTTTATATTACTGGTGATTTATAATGGTAATTGAACTGAGTGGAATGCAATTTGGTCTGAAATCATTGCGTGATTTCAAAATCGAACGAGCGCGCAGCGCAAGTTCGATTTGAAATCACAAGTATGATTTCAGACCAAAATTGCATGCACAATTTAATTGCCCGAATATCGGATTTTAGTCAGTACCAATATTGATGTGACTATAGATGCGATTTAGAGCAAACAATAGTGCGATTCGGGAATAAATCGCATTGCTGAGAGCCAATCAGATTGCAAGGATTACCAGTGATTTCAAAAGGATGTAATAAACATGTTAACAAGCGTAAAAAAACTGTACATTAACCCTTTAACACCCAAATTTCCACCAAAAAGACCCTTTTCATACTACAAATGCCATTTTATGGCCATTATCTAACCAAATTGAGGCCGAACAGTTAGAAACATCCTTTACAGCGCTCGGAAACACCCCCCCCCCCCCCCCCCCCCCCTACCATTTGTAGAAGAATTTGAGTTCGGCATAGGATTTGAACGAGAAAAACAGGACTTGTCTTGAGGTATGCGATAACGTTACACCACCTCATTATCCAATTTCCGCTCTGTTATCTGTCAAGTAGCTTCAAGTGGTCGCTTACGGGAGGTTAAAAACAAAAGAAAATTTCAAACTTTTAGCTCTAAAAGTGGTCACGGTCGCTTACGAGAGGTTCCAAATATAGTGATTTGACTTGTAAAACTGGTCGCTGAGGAGAGGTGGTCGCATCCAGAGGTTCGACTGTAGGTAAACTTTTTACATTCGTTTTAGACAGAGAAGTCTTTTGTGTGTTTTTTAAACCATGTTTTCATAAGACAGCTACAGCAGAGCTGTCACTTCTTTCAACTCAACAGCTGCTTGCTTTGTTGCGAATTTTACTTATCGCGTTCGAAGAACGCAATTCTAATTTGGTTCGTGTTGGTAGTCCTGTGGTTTACATGCAGTAAAATCCCAAATAAATACCTCCCATGTTGTACATGTACACGACTGTATATTGAGGGATGGTGGTTCTATCTTTCCAAGGCTTATGAATGTTTTCTATTTCAGACCATTACTGATCTGACTCCACAAAACGATAATAACCATGGAGGGCGAGGGGGGTCTCAAAAGCCAAAGTTTTTTTAAGGAAACGTATGAAGCCAAATTGGAATTTCTGTAGGGGTGGGGGGTACAAACAAAAAAAAAACTTTCATGGGGGGGGGGGGGGGAGGGATATTTTCTGGAACAACACATGCATAAATGTGAAAGCCTTCAAAAGTACAATCAAATTTCCAACATTTGATTTGAGAAAACACTTAAATTAATGACTGTGTTCCTTCCTGGGGCAGATGTATCTGAGCTAATATCACATATGCAGCATAAAAAAAGTTGAATATTCCTTAAGAAAATAGAAAATTAATAAACAGTAGCCTGCTCTGAGGCAGGAAACTTGTTGCCTTTATTATACAATATATTAAGAATATTTTGGCAAGCAGCATCAACACTGCTTTAAATGTTTTAAAAGTCAGTATTTTCTTAAGGTAAAATATATGTATTTCTATAAGGATTAAACAATTGTTGTTCAACACATTAAACTCTATTCAGCCTGGGGGCACAAAGTGCCTGCAGTAACTTTCAACATTCACAACTTCTTTAATATGTATTTAAATGCCATCAAACTTATCTGGCAACAATTTCATAATCACGTGACTTGATGTTTCCATGGCAACAGGATTTTGCCAGCCATGTTTTTTTAAATTTGCATATTATTTTATACCTTTGAATGAAGAAAAACAATGTTTATTGGTATAACTTTTATATTATTATGTCATTTAGCATTTATTTATTGGTTTTGAATCAATTTGGACGGTTTTTAAGAGGTTTTAAAAAATTTCAGAAATCCAAGATGGCGGCCGTATAACTAACAACCTAATAACTAAGTCATATGACATCATCGTTCCATTGTGCGGACCACAAAGGAGACAGTTTTGGACGTACTATATACACTCTGGGGGGGGGGGGGTCACATTGTGCCCCCCCCCCCCACCAGGAACTCAAAAAAAGCCCAGGCTGAATAGGGTTATGGACATAATTATCTTTCAACCAGGATTTAGTGTGTATAATAGAGACAGTCCATAATAGTAGGAAATACTTTTAGTAAATCTCATTCATCTTGAGTTCAGCTTCAGTGAGTATAAAACGGGGTAAGCTAGCTATAGTGTCGGGGAAATGCTCAGTAATGAGTAGTCAAGTTGTAAAAATTTTAAGCATTAAAAAGTATTTATTTAAAGGGAGAGTTTCATGGTTCGGTGCATGTGCAAGCTATGCTGTAACCCATTTAGTTTCATTGTTCAGACCAATCACAAGGGAGTAGATAAATCTGGCAGGAAATTTGCCCGTGAAAATGTCGCGGTCAGTCAGCTGATTGAATGGATGATTATACATACCCATGTGTGCTGTGAAAGTCACCAGAGCGTAGAATAAAACCGTTGGATCAAATGTTTTATTTGGTGTTGACTGTTGGTGTAGTCCATTGATATTTTCTGTGAATTTTGGTCATCCTTCACTTTGTGTAGACTAATTATTATAATAGTGACAGTGTGATTATTGAAGCAAATGTGAGTGGTTTTTTAACCGATAAAATTGGTAAAATTAATAAAGCATTTTAATCTGTGCACATGCGCCGCACCATGACACTATCCCTTTAATGAAATTACTTTTAAAATAAAGTTTTAAATTAAGAGTTGGATTTGATGTCCAATGTTTGGACACTGTGTACATTAAATTACCAGATAATTCTGTATTTTTTCATGTTGTCATTAGACTTTGAGGTACCTAGCTACACTTAGAAAGAAGGCGATCATAAAATCAGGGTAGCTATCCATGGCTGTTGTCTTGTAGTCATTTTCACATTTTGAGTAGCCCGTGTACAGCTGCCGCCTCAGGAAAGGGTTTTCCTGAGGAAAGGAGGCCCGTATACAGCTTCCCGGCCCCTTAGGAAAAACTGGAAACGGCTAAGGTGAGGGTTTTCCTGAGGAGAGGAGGCCCATGTACAGCTTCCCCCTCAGGTAAAACCCGAAACAGCTGAGGTGAGGGTTTTCCTGAGGAGAGGAGGCCCGTGTACAGCTTTCCCCTCAGGAAAAACCGGAAACGGCTAAGGTGAGGGTTTTCCTGAGGAGAGGAGGCCCGTGTACATCTTCCCCCTCAGGAAAAACCGGAAAAGGCTAAGGTAAGGGTTTTCCTGAGGAGAGGAGGCAGCTGTAAACAGGCCACCTTTGATCGTTGCCTGTCAACTTCACCATATATAATCGTCGGCCATAAGAGCCAGTTGCTGACTACTAATCACAGCCCTGGCCCACCAAGTCGTCAACAGTTCATTAAAACAACATTCCTCAACAGCAATGGTGTCATCTTTGGAGTAAAGAAGCTGGACTGTGTATTTTGATATATTCATCCCAAGAGCAGTCTGCAATCTGAATAAAAAAAAGGACCATTAACATCTCTCTCAACTGCCTCGCGGGTCACTTGCCAGCAAACATCTTGAAACATAGCTGTTCATTGTTTGATACATTACTTAAAAGTCCTTGAAAGTCTGAATTTGAAATCATTTATTTTGGTGCTTGAAAAAAAAAAAGCAGCAGAATATTTGCCAAATCATCAGTTTGGTTCTGAAAGAGCATGTTTTTACATGTATTTCCCATATATAGCTTCTTTAAAACAATGGTTAGTACTTGAAATACACTAGAATGTTTTGTTAAAAAGTGTATGAACCCCGGGGGTGGGGGGGAGGGGGTACTCCCATATATGATCTATATAGGTATGTGCCGCTGTGAAGGGTATGGTTTTCAGGCAGTTTAGTCTGAGATAGGGTATAGTAATCAGAGATTTTTGGTCTAGAATAGGCTATCATTTTCTGCAAAACTGATCAGTTGCATGAAGAATTTAGTCTAGACGAGGTTTACTGGCAAATGACATTTAAAAATCTAAGACTGTGATAGTGAACGAGTTTCTGGAAAATAACGAGTCTGGAATAGGTCTAGGATAGGGTAGGGTTTTTCGGTGTTTAGTCTGGAATAGGGTTTTTCGGTGTTTAGTCTGGAATAGGGTTGCAAAATACAGCTAAAACGGTCTAGTATAGGTTACGGGTCTCGGAGTCCCAGCGCCACACCCCCACACAAAAATTTGCAGAGTACCCCCCCCCCCCCCCCCCCCCCCTGTATGAACCCTGAACATGTAGCTTTACTCGCAGTTGTTCAAAGCA
Source organism: Cladopsammia gracilis (assembly GCA_022457155.1). NCBI lineage: Eukaryota > Metazoa > Cnidaria > Anthozoa > Scleractinia > Dendrophylliidae > Cladopsammia > Cladopsammia gracilis. Next base: position 69,275 of record JAJGOT010000032.1, read on the forward strand.
AGGTTATTTATTCCAGGATAACTGTCAACTTTTAAGTTGAACTAATAGAGAGAAGTGACGTTTTTGAACAACCCGGCCCTCAGATGTTTGAATAACTTGTGATGTGTTTAATCCACACCTGTCCTGGAACATGAAGGTTGAAATCCAAACCAACCACAAATTCAGTGTGGTGTTCAATACTTTGCAGCGGTTGAGGTCCATTATCAATGTTCCAAGTCCTGACGGTGAAGTCGTATGAACAAGATGCTAGTAATGATCTGTTATGAGGGGAACACTAGTGAGAAAAAAAGCAAATTCAACCATGATGAGTATGTCACTCATTGAAACAAGTATTATACTTAGTACTATGTATTTAGGTCAGTTGGAAAGCATTCTGCATTGTGTCAAATGCAACAATTTACTCCTGAAAAGAAGTCAGATATGGGTGGCAACGAACACGACCTGCAAATCGCAAAAAATAATTCCCAGCAAGAAAAACCAACTCTTTCCCAATCACAAAAGTTAGTTCCTGCAAAACACAAAAAAAAATCGCCCATCCACAAAATTAAACTCCTGCAAAAATTTAGTGCAACACATTGCTACAAATCATCCTCAGCATTTGTAAGCAATTCTCATCACTCAAATTAACATATACCTACAATACTGTAGTATACGGTTGGCACTACAGCAAATGGGCAGATTTATTGGCCAATATCTTGAATAACAAGGGCAAGACTGAAAGAATATATTGTAATGGCTCTTTCAGTGACTTTTGGCACAATAACCTGTGAGTGTACATATTACATTTAGTGACCTGGCAACAACCAGTATATTTTATTTATGCAGTGTAAATATCAAAGATCTACAAATAATATTATATAAGTAAACCCTTTTGCGGCCACAGTGTTACCCATATTAGTGGCTAAAGGCGACTATACACATGTACACACTGTAGTTGTCATATGCTATGTAGGAACTAAAATGTTTTGCTGTGGAGTAGATGAAATTTAAGGAAACTTGGCTGTGAAAGGGTTAAATAACTAACATTAGTAAAATATAAATGAGTTAGTAAAGAAGTATTTTTTCGTTTGTCTCACGATGTAGTCACTTCCGATGTGAATCGCGACGTTTCGACTGCATACTGCTAGTCATCTTCAGGCCGTTTCAGAGCACGCCAACAACACCGGACACCACCCGCTTTGGAATGAAGTAAAGTTTATTGATCGTGATCCTCATTGGTACACCCGCAGGGTCAAAGAGGCGATCCACATAAGACTTAACCCTAACAACATCAACATGGACAGTGGAATAGAAATTCCAGAAGCATGGATGCCCACGATCAAGAAACACAACAACAGGAGAGCCGTACGACTACGGACCGCCGAGGGAACAATTCGCCGAAACAACATGGATCAAAATGCGCCAATCACAGCTGTTGAAAACCAACCAATCACAGCAGAACATCGTGCTTCATAAGGTGACCCGTAACCAGTCGACCCCAGGCGGTGTGCGTCACGACTTGCAATGCCTGATGGGTTAATTTGTGGAGCGGCTCATTTTCCCTTCGTCTCGACGGAGTGAGCATCTCCTACGTTTGCGTTAATTAGCCTTAATTTAAATCCAGCGCCTTTTCTTTGGTAAAGTAATCAAATATACAAGTTTACAAACGCAAAACTACTTCGTAAAGGCCGGTTTTTCTTTTTCTCTGACACACTATTCTGATTTGAATCGAAACATACAATCCGTTAATAAACAAGACAACCGGAAAGATCAAATTTATGCACGGGTCAACGCCACGAGAGCTAAATCACGCAAAGACCGCTCCACGTATTATACAGAACAAGCACTGCAAACGCCAACAAAAGAAGTCACTTTGAACATCAAAACCTATGAAGGTTTGAATATTTTCTTCCTTCAACTATAATTGAGGGAAAATAGGCCGAAAAACGACCAAACCGCCGCGTGGGCGCAGAAAATTATTGTTACTCACCAGGAGACCTAGGCGAGTTGGTGAACTTATCAGTTTTGAACGGCTTCAACTAAGAAAACTAAAAGGGGTAGACCCAGGTAGACTCCGAAATTCTCAAAGAAGAAAGGCTAAATTATCTGTATGTCCCAAATTATTTACGAAAAACAAACGTGTAAAGGAATGAGAAGTCTAAGAAAAGGTGTGAAAGTTCAGTTTACGATAATGTGGCAATTGAGCCGAGTAGGTTTACTTTGAGGTCAGCGAAGGCAGTCATTGTGCTCGAATGTAAGATTTAATTGTAGCCATAACGAAGAAGGGATATTTCTCTTTAATTCTGCCTGAAAACATTTTCAATCAACATCGCTGAAATCCTTGAAAAGGAACAATTTTTTCAACTCCACGCGCTGAAATAGCTTCTTGTTTGCCGCGAGGACTATTGATTAAACAACGGCTTGCTATTGGTCAAATCTCGTGACGCACACCGCCTGAGTCGACCCCATCGCCTGAAGAAGACTAGCAGTATGCAGTCGAAACGTCGCGATCCACATCGGAAGTGACTACATCGTGAGACAAACGAAAAAATACTTCTTTACTAGCGTGTTCACCACGATGAACAACAACAACCCTTTTTACGATATAAATGAGTTATTGATTCTAATCGACATTCATTTTCTTTTAGCAATTAAAGCAAGTTTCTATCCAACTTTTCTGGACTCATACAGTCCAGAGGGTAAGGCATGAATGGGACTCAAGTCCCATGCAAGGTGCCATCCCTTCCAATCCCACAACCTGCAAGGTTGACCACACCACCGGGGTCTACGTCCCCTACTCTTTTTCGAACAGTGATGTGGGATCTTTAACGTCCCACAAGAACAGATCAGAGAGTGCTGTGAGATGGGACCTACAGTTTTTTCGTCCTTATCCGAGAAGACTAGAATGTCATACCATTTGCTGAAGTCATTACAAAGGCGGCACATTCTCCTCAATTATTTTAAGACCCTGAGTGTTGGTCCGGTCGAGGTTTGAACCAACGACCTCCCGCTCAGCAGACCGGAGCTCTACCACTGAGCTAACTGGGCGGCGGTAGGTTTTATTGTATGCAGGTAGAGGGCTGCAGAGTCAATATGCACAGATTTACTTGTGATATTATCTTACCTTGACTCGCCTCACAGCATACTGGTGTCCTTGAAGATTAAAGACTGGAGCTGCTGTGTTACGCAAATCCCAACCCCTTAAAAATACAATACATGTCAGTAAATATTACTTAGGAGCAAAGAAAAACTTGATTAATGAAGTCCAGAAATCATTTACCGTATTTTCTCAATTAAACGCCCCCAGCGTTTATTTCAAACTTGGCCTAGTGGACCTGGTGTTTCTTTGAATCAGCAGTTTTTTCTCACCCACCATTTTTAAAGAAAGGGTTATTATTCATTTTCTTGGCAGCCGTGTACCTTGCCCTGAAATCTTAAGTTTATTATATAAAAATTACCATTTGAGGGGCTTACTTACAACTTCCTCTATTAGAGCAGTTTTCAATTGAGTGTCGTGAAACCAAAACCAAAGTAATTACTCTGACCAATCACAGCAGCCGTAAACAATCCAATGAACCAATCAGAGCTCGAAGCAATTACATGTTGGCGGCGCCAAGCGCGGGAAAACGCATGCGAGCAAGTCACGATTGGTTTTGGTTTTACTTCTGATTGGTCGAGAAAGTGGCGCGAGATTTTTTAGCCAATCACAAAGCAATTGACGGTAATTACTTTCGATACTCAATAGACCATTTTACAGTTGTCTTCTTAGTGTCCTGGCCTTTGAGTGAAAGCGAGGTTGAAGTTGACCTTGTTGTGATACAGACCTTGGAGCTTTTCAGATGTAAATTTACCTAGTTAGCGGCAGAATGGTTTGTACCAAAGCAAGGTCACCTCCAGCCTCACTTCCACTCAAAGGCAACGTCACCAAGCACACAACTGTAAAATGGACTATTGAAAACTGCTCTATACCCAGCGTTTATTCGGGGCCCAGCATTTAATCGAGAAAATACGGTATCATCCTAATGGGAGGTGTCCCGTTAGATAAGAGGTGTCCCCTTATAGGAGGTGTCCTCTTATGGGAATGTCTTCCTACAGGAAGTGTCCCATTATATGAGGTGTCCCCTTAAAAGGGATTCTGTTACATAAAACAAAACCCACTACAATGTAATTGCAAATAAAATGTGGCTAGAAAATGTGTTGAAAATTAATATAAAAAAAAATAACCATCAATAATATGGTACCTGATCAGAGTGTCCACTGATCCTGTGACAATAAGATTCTAAAAGGAAAAGCACATTGGTTGTAATTTCCAGTTACTTTATACTCGGTACTTGCTACCGTAATCTCTTTAATGGGCTATACGGGGATGCTCCACCCAAAAGTGGTACCATTTTTAGGCTGAATTAGTATATAAAATGACAGGGATTTCACAAGATGAAGTATAGAAAAGGGTTACTGAAAACTGCCATTTAGGTATCTTGACTCCTGCCACAACATGAACTGAATAAAAAATATTGTTTGGTTAACATCAATGGTGGTAACCCTTGATGGTTTCCTGGGATATCATTCTATAACATTATTTCAAGGGTATACATGTAGTAAGGAGATGCAGTGTTTCTTCTGAAGGTCAGTATATGAAAGTGGTACCATTTGTAAGGGTTTGGACCTCGGGCGGAGCATCCCCGTACAAAATTTGTTGACTCATAGCCTCACGAACACTAGACTTGTATAGTGCACATGACGATGAGGTATAACAAGAGAACAAAGAGGAAAGGGATATTGAGAGAACTTGCTTCAACATTCATTGACCAGGTAAATTAACCCAGGTGAGACATTCCAACAAGTTAGGGTGTGCAGCTAAATGATCCAACATATTGGAAATGGTAGAGACTGTCAGACTTTGTTTATTGCAAGATACAGGCAGGACTCCTCCCCTAGATGCTCCACTGAAGGTGACTAGCAACCCAAGGCTGGAAAATGACTGAAGGACAACATCCAATGAAGAATATCTTCAGTTTATGACCACCTACTTTCTTTTTGTAGCCAGGCACTCTCAAAGTTTAATGACAACCCTGAGAACTTGTACCTTGTATTGGCTTTAGAACAGCAATAAAATAATTATTATTAATTGATCAGTAAGACGATTCTCTGGTTAAAGAAAGCATGACAACACTATACCGAAATATTTAGTTATTATAAATATGTGTAAATATTTGTGCATAGGGCTGTTGTGTTTTGTGGTGGTTGCAAATCATTTATTTTCATTTGAATTAACAAAAGTTTGCATAATAAAGTTGAATCAATAATACAGTTGAATCCCCTGTAAATGACACCCTGCCCCACGCCCTCTCCCCTCTCGCCCCTCTCCCCCTGCAAATACCAACCCAAGTTTTTTTAACACACTTTGCGGTGCTTGGATACTTGATGAAACACTCTTTCGAGTCAGGGTTTGAGCCATGATTTGATGAGTGTCTTTGAGCGGTTTATTGTCCAATATGAACAAAAATTACATGATGTTTTGACAACTAAACACAACACATTTCTTTAAATGATCGATTCAAATGCACATGGTAAACAGTATCTGGGGGGTTCCAAGACCCTGCAAACTTAAACTAGTTCCCAGTGTTCAGCGTCCAAAAAAATCTTAATTATTCTACAAACAGGAACAGGAACTTTCGGTTTGGAACAATGAGTGGAGGCCTATTTGTCCCTTCAGCAAAAGTTTTAGGGGACATTTTTTCATTTCAGAGGGACAATAACTGTAAACCCAATGACAAACCAACATTTTGAATTTTCCCTGAGACACAAACCGTTAGCATACATGACGAATATATGTTTCAGTTGGCAATGCATTATAGGGCGATTTTGAATTGCATGGCTTTTTCTAAATTTTCTCGATTTGAGAGAGAGCCTTTTACGGTGAAATCAACGGTACAAACAGCAAAAATTGTTTTCTTAATGTTTTGGAATCAAAGACTTTCTGGTATATTTTTTATAGGCGATTTTCTGAACAGATGTTCAAGGGGATTGATTGTCCCCTTGTTCATTTTTCTAAGGGATAATGTAAATTGCAGTGTGGGATTGGCGTAATGGCGCGGCCTAGCTCAAACCCTGTTTCGAGTGTTTGATATAGCTTTTCAAACTGATCATAAAATATGGAGACAATGAAGGAATAAAATTGCCAAAATCTATGCCAAAAAAGATCAAATTTCCAATTTGATGGTAACACCTATTTGACCAACGTTGGCCCAGCATTACCTAACATGGTCAGTCAAACATTGTCTTAGGCACAGATCCCTGGCAGGGTACTCACTGGATCATACTTTGCCCAGTCACAAGTGAGGACCTCTCCATTATGAGCCCTGATGGTCTGTTGGGCATGAGGAGGAGCTGAGATGTCCCATATCCTAAGGGTGTTGTCTCCTAGGGTTTCAAGACAAGTTGTAATGATTGTAGAGGATAAAATGTTCATTTTAATGATCCTCTTTCGAGGCAGGCTGGTTGATGTGTACGTTAATTTAGGACAACAACGCATAAGTGATGGCTAAAATCAGGGTGGCAGGGAAGTGACGCTGGGGAAACCCCAGGGACCAGGAGAGGAATGCCCTCCTGGGGGGAGAGCAGATCAGGTGGTACCGGGGGTAGCCACCCAGCAAAGGAAATTTGACTTTGAACACCTACTAACTTTCTTATAATAACTAATTTGACTGGAGTTTCTACAATGATTTATTATTAAGGTTCCAGTACTGATACCTTCGGGGCTGTCTCCAGTGTAACAGCTCTAGTGTCTTGAGATTACTCTTAAGATACCTGAACTCTTACATCAAATTAAAGTTGATAGAGCTGGCTACATGTATCTAAAAATACCTTTCATTTTCTAATTAAAAAGAATGAATTGTCTAATTTTTTAAAAAGTATTAATGCGAGCATCTTAATCAGCTTTTCAACTCAAAGTTGATCTACTAATTTGTTGTCTGAATCAACTCAAAGTGATTATTATATTTTGCAAATTAATATGATTTGTTCTCTGGTTTCTGGACCTGAAGCCCTACAAAACAGTGTCTGCATTTTCCCATATTCAATTTCAGTGAAAAATTACCATACAATTATTTAATGTATTCACTAGTACCACAACCACTGAATATAGAAACTTAAGGAAGCTTATACCTGAAGCTGAGGCAAATGTTCTTGCAATATGAGGGGACCACACTGCACTGTAGACCACATGTTGGTGATCAGTGAATGTTGCCAATGACTGGGTTTGTTTTGGATCCCACTAAGACAGAAATACACCGATTTATTAATTTTGTTGTCTAACATATGACACAGCTCTAGAGAGTGAGTATTCTCCCTGGAAAAATATCGTTAAGAACCTAAAAATATGACAAAAAATTAGACAAAGGCTGTTTATGCACCAAGCCCTTCAATTATAATCATTTCTGACACCAAATGTATTCACTCTCAAATTGAGCAGTTTTCAATTGAGTCGTTTTGCATTGAATTGCTACACTTTGTGATTGGCTAAAAAAATCTTGCACCACTTTCTCAAGCAATCGGAAGTAAACACAAAACCAATTGTGAAACGCTCACACATGTTTTTCCGCGCTTGGCGCTGGGCACATGTATTTGCTTTGAGTTCAGATTGGTTCATTGGATTGTCTGTGCTTGTGATTGGCCAGAGTGAATACTTTGGTTATTAGGAGAGGGTGGCAAAGGGGTTTTACGTGACGCGTGATTGTCCCAAAATTAACCGCGTGATGCGTGATTGTGCCCAAATTAACGGCGTGATGCGTGATCAGATAGCACAGCGTGATGCGTGATTTGCAATTTCAGAAGCGCGTGACGCGTGATTTACCTTTTATTTTTCTGTGATACATGAATGCTTTTGACATTCTTTGAAAAACTAGAAAGCTTACATTCAATGGACTCAACATAAATTGTCTAATTAAACGTCTGTCCGGTCTTTTTTCTTTATTTGCATGTGAATGAAAACTTATTTTCATATGAAAGGTTTCGCATCTAGCCTCGCTTTGATAGAGAGGCTAAAGGCAACTCGGTAAAACTCGAAGCTCGCAGGGTAGAAGAGACTTGTCCTAAGACGTTACTCTGCAACGCCAAAGCGCACTCATCAGACCAACGAATTCAAGAAGGAAACCGGTAGATATTTTATGATATACTGTCAGGGCTTCACTGTAAAAGTCATACCAGCATACTAGCCTCCTACGCAGACGTCCTTAGGGCTTGACGAGCCCTAAGGACGTCTGCATAGGAGGCTACCACATCACGAACTAGTAGGATTTGTGTTAGGCCCGTCAACACCTTTTATTTCATTTTAAGATTCATGAATTAACATACAATCCTTCCAAAATAATTGAGTACAATATCAATGCATTCAGTAGGTAGGGCCTAAGCCGACTCTACGTTGTTTTGTTACCGTTTTAATGCCGGATTACTCCTTATTTACGTGACGCGTGATTGGTTAAAAATTATCTCCGTGATGCGTGATTTCACTTAAAAATTCGGCGTGATGCGTGATCGGTACCCCCCTTTGTCACCCTCTTAGGACACTCAACTGACAACCACTCTATCAGGTAGGGGCCTCAAACTTAGCTATTTTGCTATTTTCAACAATGATGAAAGAGCGTGACTGACATGCTTTTATATTTTGTTGCATTCTTTAAGTTATATATGGCCCATCATATGACAACCTTTGGTGAAAAGTGGGTGGTGCATCCTCCAGCTGACAAGGACCTATCATTATTTTGTAAGTATTACTAACAATACTTCACCAATTTTATGCTATGATCCCAAGATGCACTCAGAAAATGATCCATTTGTCTACTACAGCTCCAATCAACTCCATAAACCTGTGAAAAGGATAAAAAAATCAACAAAACTTACCTAAACTTATAAATATTCAATTTCTTAGAAACCAATAAATAAGAATTTAATGTAAAAACTGAGCAAGTTTTAATTACAATAATAACAATAACAATAAAGTTATGAAAAACCAGTTACAGAATAAAGTTAAATGTTTAATTTAACTGACCTCTGCTCCATGCTCTTTAAAAACCTTTATCGGACCCTACATAAAATAAACTTATGTAGTTTCAAAAATGAAAAATGAAATAAGTTTCAAAAATGAAAAAAGGAAACTAAAATATACTGTGGTGCCAGGGCTGTCATTAGCAGAAAATGACCGACAACTCAATGTTTGAAAATGACTAAATGACGACAAGCATGCAAGACTTTCTTTGTTTTATGACCAGCTACTGTACATGTATTTTCTTTGTGGAACTGGCTTCTTCACAGCAACACTGACAGCCCTGTGGTGCACGACAGTGAAAGGATATTTTTGTATTAGTATAAATCTACCAGCTTTCTATCACAAATGCTGTTCTTTTATTGGCTACACTACTTTCTATCTATCATGTTGTAGAAAGTGAGTGTGTGCGGTTATCATTATTCAATAAAATTGCGAGTCTATCTTGTTGTTAAGTTTTGTACATCTAGTAAATGTATACCGTAAACACCGGTGTATAAGCCGCACTCATAGATAAGCCGCACCCCTCGTTTGAAGCTCAAATTTTTGAAAAAACGTAAGTCATGAATTGGCTCCACAAAACATGAGCTAGACTTTGCTTCTATCCATCGAATCATCGTGTATTGAAAAAAACAACAACACAGTTTCAGCAGTTTTCAGGCTCAGCGCAGCTACGTTTGTTTGCCCACCATTCTTGATTTCTATGTGTGATAGTTATTATCACGCAATAGAAATCTCCAGCTCATAATCTAATTGTTAATTATGACCCAGAGAACAAAATATTTGAAATGCGATGTTACCTTTGGGTTTTTAAGATCCCAGATCTGAAGTGAACCATCTCCACTAGCAGTCACACTAAAATCTTGATTATGTTCACTCCATGAGCAGTCAAACAGACCCTCGCCCCACTCCCACCTGGGACAAACAAGTTTGAAAAGAACTTATATGCAACATAAGCTGGGCAGCAGTGTGGGGGTGCTGGTCAGGGTGGGGGGTGCCGGTCAGGGTGGGGAGTGTCGGTCAGGGTCGGGGTGTCGGTCAGGGTGGGGGTTTACCTCTATTCAGAGCATTGCCATATGCTTGCTCACTCTTGAAACATAAGAATTTATAAAGGAACATATTTATCTTTAATCAAATAAAAGAACTTGAAAGACATTGATGCTAATCACAAATCCTGTAATTTGATATCACTCAAGTTGATAATTTAAAAATAAAATTAAGGCCACTTTAAAGAGATTAAAAAGCTGATGTTTCTTCTTCTTCTTCTTTTTCACACATTGATCCTACATCAGAACAAACAGGTTTGCTTTTGAATGATGAGAGACCAATGGTCAAAAATAATGTTGGATTTTGTGGAATCTCTTTATTGTGGCTGATCAATTCATTGCTACCAAATTGTATTATTATACATTGGTGTCAGTAGCTCGATTTTGATTGGCTATAAGCACACAGCTAATTATTGCTTGCTGTTTCTGTTACGTCGTACCTACAGAAAATGAATTTTATATACACTGTATGTAGAAGTGACATCATACCTACAAACAATAGTTTGTCTGCCGTGCATTGATCACTTTTTTGTGCGCGCTCTTGTCTTTACAAGTGCAGCTCAGGAGTTTGCATAATAAAACATTTTGGCTTCGGCAGATAACACAAACTTTGGCCTTGATAATTATCGCTATCATGCGAAAACCGAATCCAATAATTGTTAACTGTTTTACCTGTCCACCAATGCAGCACCACAGTTTATTTTATCAATAACAAAATTCTCGATTGTGATTGGTCATCCATGCGCCTATTTGTTCCGTAATTGGCGCGCGGTCACATGAGTGTCTAATTACAGCTATCCAATTTCAACTTTTTGTAATTGGATAGCTGTAATTGGACACCTACGTTGCGCGCGCGTCAATCAGGTGCACTTTTAAAAATGTTTTTGTTTTCTCGCTGTTTCTTCCTGCCTTCAAACTGATAGAAAATATCTTTGACTCTTTAATCTCGAATTTTGTTATTGATTTGATTAATTAGTAATTGAACTTCGTGTTGTACAATTCAGGGGTAATCATGCTCGTAATTTCAAATCGTTCTCGTGCTACGCGCTCAGCTGATTTGAAATTACTCGCCTGTCATTACTCCCTGAATTGTACTCCACTCAGTCCAATTACTATAATTACAAATAACCCAGTGCTTGACCTTAACTTTTTAACTAACTACATGTAGCTATTGGGCTAGTGAGGTTTAAAATTTACTAGCCAACAGGCATCACCTGGTAGCCAAGCCTTAGGCTTGAGCTTTTGGTCTGCACCGCGCTCACTTTTATTTTCGTTGGGCTCCGTGCTCACTTCATTTTGATTGCACTCTGCACTCACTGAGCTCAACTTGTAGGTAAGTTTACAAACACCGGAATTATCTGATTGTCTGAATACTAATAAATTGATGTTGTGCTTTTTATGTTTGCTTTATTGGTGAGATTGTTACTGTACAATCATGTGGAGCTTGTTGATTGTCCACCAGCGACAAAATTTTACTAGTCCAAACCCAATTTTTACTAGCCCTGGGCTAGTGGACTACTGCTAAGGTCGAGCTGCCACTGTAACCCCTAATATACATGTACAGTAGCACACAATGTAGCTTACCTGCCTATCATCTTAATACCAGTGGGAAGTACATCCAGAATGAAAACAGTTCCTTGACCTGAAAATTAAAGTATTGAACTATTGATTTAATGTACAGTGATGTAACAGTTACAAAAACAGTCCATATTTTAGATTAAAGAAATAAAAAAAACACACCAAGTGCATTGTTGAGTTATATAAGCACGCAGAAATTTTTAAGAACAGGAGAGAACTGCAGAGAAGCACGAGCCGAAGGCTGGTGCTTCTTGCACTTCTCAAGTGTTCTTAAGAAACTTGCAAGTGCTTATATAACTCAACCATGCACAAGGAACAAGTTTTTTTATTTCTTTTATAAAATAGAAACGGTTATAATGAATCTTTCATCACAGGCATGCTTTCTTAAAGAAATAAAAAATGCGCCGAGTGCATTATTGAGTTATATAAGCACACGGGAATTTTTAAGAACATGAGAGAAGTGCAGAGAAACACGAGCCAAAGGCGAGTGCTTCTCGCACTTCTTGAGTGTTCTTAAAAATTCCCAAGTGCTTATATAACTCAACAATGCACAACGAACAAGTTTTTTTATTTCTTTTATAAAATGAAAACGGTTTTAATGAAGTTTACGTCACGCGCATGCTTTATCGAGTTATAATGAACTCGGTTTGACCAATCATAGCGCGCGCATTTCCTTGAGCATTTTATAAAGTGATATAATGAACTGGGTTTAACCAATCATAGTGCACACACTTCCTTGAGCATTTTATAAAATTATATATAACCAAGCAAATGACCTAGCTTGCCATGCCTGAGCCTCCCAGTCGCTCAGTTGTCGTGACCAAGTAGGAGTGTAACCCATCGGGTTGAAAAACTCAAGAATTCAAAACAAAATGAAATCTTTAATCTTTAATCACAGTTCGTAACCATACATAACTGATAAAATGAACTAATACTAACATATAATCGAACAAAAATACAAAAATGGTTAACAGGATGGTAGTAGGGGGAAACCAAATTCCCATGCTAAGACATACCCTCCAAAAAAGAACAATCACAAGGCTGCAGGTTGTTAAGGGCTATATAGGTAAACAAATTACTTATGCATTGGTCAACATGCAGGTCCAAATTAACACATTACATTTTATCATGATTTGAAACACTGTATCAAATTGACAAACAAATATCAGCCAATCCTTAATGTATGGTCACATGCAAGACTTGCCTGCTATCCCATAATGCTGTGATGTGGCACAGAGAAGCCTGTGACCAAAATAAGGTGAAAACTTGACTGCATATCCATGGCGACCACGGGTGTGAAATGTAACAGCCATGACACTATAATAAATAAGTATAACAATAAAGTTTTGCCATGTAGAACTAACTCCTGTCTCTCTTGGGTGACTGAGATAGTGGGAATCTACAGGCTATGAAACAAAAGAACTTGTACAGGTTCTGTCATGTACTGCTTACGACAAGGGATTGCTTGCCAACCAACTCTCCCACATTATCGGGGATAAGGACTGTATCTCCCAGTCTTCCTGGACTGGGCAGCAAATTTCCCACACATAAATAAATTTGGGATACTGGGATAACATATTACGTATTTTTTTTTAAACGAATGGAATGAATTTCAATCCCCCGGGGGGTGGGGGATGGGGAGGGGATCTCTAGAGTTTAACATTTCTGGATTTAGCATTGTATTAGTTTTGTTTTTATCAGGTATTCATACAGTCTTTCGTTAGCCTTTTTGTTTTTATCATTGCGTAGAAGTACACCAGAACAGAACCCATGTATTTAACGTAATTTATTGAGCTTTAATTAAGCTTAAGTCTTATATTTTTCAGGCCACCATGGTGCATGTCCAAAGCTGATATAAACATTTTAGAAAACTGTGCAGCGACGAATGCGATTTAAAACAATCCCAGCTGTTCCCTTACCTTTACAAGGCGCAGATATTCAATTTCCTGTACTTAAGCCATCTGTAGTTGGGTATAAGTCGAGATTGCTGGGGTCATGTGTTATCAACCATGTCGTTTTTGAGGGGTGTTGAAGCCTTGGCCACCAAGCCTTTTGAAGGTTATGCTTCAATAACTGCTACATGAAGTGAATATTGCTGACGCTTCACAAACAACGTTCTCAGTCCGTCTGTAGTGCAGAATTTGACATAAACTTTGATCAATTTTATCCAAAATTTCATAATGAGTAGTTCAGATCCCAAGGATTTTCTAGAAGAACTCAAAGAACAGGCTAAAAGCGTGGAAACTCGGGGCGAAGATAAAGAACTAACGTATGTGGACCCGTCAGATGGTACAGTGTATGAATGGGATGCAGAGAAAAGAGGATGGTTTCCCAAGGTATATGAAAAAGAAAATTTCACAAACTTTTTCTTCTGCTGAAGCAGTAAAATTCATCAGCTTATACCGGTTATACACTGTACTTCCCGATACTGGTTTCAAACCATTTGCATGCCTCGAAACAGCTTTGCTGTCAGTATTTAAAATCCAGCTTAGGCCTTATTTACATGGAAAGAAGATGATCCTAGTGCTAGGATCATCCTAGCACTAGGATCATCCGAGCACGACATGTGTTCTGCTTTCAGTTTACATGCTAAAGGGATGATCCTAGTGCTAGGATCATCCTAGCACTAGGATCATCCTCTTTCCATGTAAATAGGGCCTTAGGTTTGGGAAAATACTGATAATAATTCCAGCATAGTGATTCAGTAAGGGTGCATTTGATTGGGAAATCTGTTTTCGGATTTTGAAATCCATATTTCGGATTTCCACAAAAACGGATTTTGATGCACTGAAATCCTTTTCTGCGATGGATTTCCATGAACAATGGAAAATACGAAATCCGGAAATAGATTTTGAAATCCGGATTTCAAAATTCGAAAACGGATTTCCCAATCGAATACACCCTAAATTGCCAGACTTTTCTGTCCACCTTTAAACAAGGTATGGCAATGTCAATCAATATGATTGTTATTTTTTTGTACATGTACATTGCAAAAATGCCACATTGGAATGAAGCACATATTTTTAACTTGGCGTCTGTAATCAACACCTCAACAGGTCGATGAAGACTTTATTGCAGCATATCAAATGAACTATGGTTTCACACCAGATGCTGAACAAGCTGATGCAGCAAATAATTCAGCTCCAGTTGCTACCCCAGACACAACACAAATAACAAATAACCAGGTATGAATTGGTAATAGAAGAGTGAACAATTTAATAACATCAGTAGTAAATTATACCGTTAAGAGCTCCGTATAACCCCATTCATTTATTATGTATGTATGCACTATTGTTTTGTATAAAATGTTTAAATGCAGAGGACCACTCAACACTACGATAAATAGTGGTAACTTACTTTCCGGATCTCCTTTATAAAGGGATGTGAGTACTAGACGCCACCCAAGGTGTAGATAAACGTTTAAAATGCAATATTTCGACTAGTAGAACTAGTCTTCTACGCTGGCCCTGTAGAAGACTAGTTCTACCAGTCGAAATATTGGCCATTAAACCTGCCATTAATTTCCGTTGTACTAGCCTTGCATTTCAAACGTTTATCTATTGTTTTGCTTTTAAGAAAGGTATGCATTAAACTAAGGTATGGTGTTATATGGAAATCTTTCCAATTATATCTCACTGGAGAGTTGAATATAGGCATGATTTATACAGGGGGTGACAACTCTAACAAACGCTGTTTGAGCAATACTGTGTGGAACTGAAAGTTGTCCCAAAAATTTGGAGTATCTTCCCGATTTTTTCGGAGTCATTCTCAACATTCTCGCAAAAATTTCAAACTTCCCGAAATTTTAACAACATTATCTGATGTTCACCTGAAAAAATTTTTGAGTCTCCCGATTCCCGGCAAAATCTTCAGATTTCCTGAAGAATTTTGTTTTCCTCCCGAAACAGGCCTTCTTAGAGTTGTCACCCCCTATATTTATATCCAGTTTGAAAGTACAAATAACTTTTTTCTAAATTAATTACAAGCCAGTGTAAGAAATAGGTTATGTTTTTTCATATGTAACCAGTGCAATGAAGTGAAGCTACAGAACAATTAATCAGTTAATTAATCATTGTCTGGTTATTCTTTAACTTTGTTTGTCTCCCATGCATTAGAGCAATAAACAAGAAGAAGAACCCACCACTGACATGAAGAAAAAGAAACGAAAAGCAGATGAAGGTAGGGAACAATTACAGAGTGCAGGGCCACTTTGGTTTACCTCATTTACATGTGTTGGAACTCTTTGTAGAATGAGGTATAACACAAAAGAGGCCCTGCCAGGGTAAATTCCGACAGGCGACATGACCCAAAAAGTAGCAATAGCACGTAAAATGAAATCACGACAAAAGACAAATGTTCATTCAATTTCCGACAGCAACGTCAAACATTTGATAAAACACTGACACAAGACATTTTAAAATTCAGACAAGCGACACGGACCCCCCCCCCCTCCCCCCCTGGCAGGGCCTCACAAAAGGCACTTTCGTGATTCATCATCATCATCATCATAGCCTTTTTTAAAAACACGGTATCCTATTCAATGAGATGCAAATAAGTGGCCCTTTATTCTATAGTTTAGCCAGGTATGTAAAAATTCTCTATCATTTGTCAAATGAAAACAAATGATTTCACTTTTGTTGTCCACTACAATTGTTTATGTTTACATGTTTACATGTTTAGTTCCTCATATAGTTCTTACTCCTTCATTGTTTTTAGGCTGGTTTGAAGTTGAAGGAAGCAAAAACCCTAATGTCTATGTTTCTGGTACGTTATAGTTCCCATAACAATATAGTATTTTAAAAGCTAGCCTTGCTACATTTTCCACAAATTACTCCAAAAATGGGCTGTTGCTAGGACACTTAGATGGCCTTCTGGCTTACATGTAAGATATTGCAAACATATACAAGATACTTTGTATATTAAACACTGAACATCATAAATAGTCCCCTGTCGTAAAAATTACCAGTAATCACCTCCTTGAATAACTACCCCCTTTGGATAATATATTAAAAATAATCACCTCCATTAAATGAAGGGGTGAATGGATTAAAGCCCTAAGTGACTTCTGATCAACTGTTAGATTCTCCTTCTCTCCTCCATTCACCCAACCCTGTTGCTTGAGTCTTCTCTTTCTTCTCTCACCCTTCTTCTCTGTCCTTGATATCTGCTCTGTTGTGCTCATTGCATTTTGCTCACTCACCCGATTTTAGAAAACAAAGGGACTGTACTGTATTGTACGTAATTGTAATTGTAAATCTTTATTTAAACACGGTAAAATCATCAGGAACCTAACCTAGCTAACCTAACTAGCCTAAACAAATTACAAAGCTGACTACTTCAAACTCATTTAAAAGACGGATAGGAATGTGTTTTTTGTGATTACAGGATTGCCTCTGGATACCACAGAGGAAGAATTTATAGAGATGATGAGCAAATACGGCATTATAATGCAAGACCCTGATACAAGTAAGTGCACCTTATATAAGAGACATTCTTTTGTCACAGTTACAGGTATGTAAGTGTTTTAAATATAATACCGGCACTGATAGAAGTGTTAAAGACACATATACACACATGCAACTCTAGTACTGGAATGGTTAAATTACATATAAATTTTATTACGTGGTCTTTTATAGTGATGAGAATTTTTGGATAGCAGCATGCTTATATAACTGAATTCTGCCATCATGCCCTTGATTTTTCTCTAGGAAACAACAGCAATTTGATACATTCTAACAATATCACAATTAAAAATGGATACCAATAGCTCTTATTTTGTATGTTGTAGTTAATTTTTTATCTCAGGTAATTTTTATTTTTCCATTGTTTTTGGGTATGGTAATATATGCTAATGAATTTGAAACAAAGGAAAAACAAAAATTACCTGAAATAAAAAAACCAACTGCAACACATACATTAGTTTCATTTGGTTAGCACTTTACTGAGAAGTAATTTTTAAAACTATCAAATAAATTTGGTTAATTTTCTTGTTTTAGATAAGCCTAAAATAAAGCTTTATCGAGATTCTAATGGAGAGCTGAAAGGTGATGGAAGATGCTGTTATCTGAAGGTAATTTACATTATGTAGTAGTTGTAACTTACTTCATGTTGTGGAAATCTTAAGTTAGTAATTCAGTCCTGTATGTGCTCTCCACATGCAAGGCCACATGCAAAGATTCAGTTAATTCTGAACAGCCCCCTAACTTCGAAAAGTCATGTAGGATGTTCTTGCCTAGAGCCCTTGTGATCAACTGCTAGATTCTCCTTCCAGTCTGTCTTGTATATGCTCATATGACAAAGGGAGAATTTGACTATAGATCAGGAGTCACTTAGTGCCTTATCCCAAACTGAAATAAGGTTCTAAGTGGCCCCTGATCTGAAACCAAATTCTCTCTTTGTTACATGAGCATATACAAGACAAACTGGAAGGAGAATCTAGCAGTTGATCAGAAGTCACTTAGGGCTTTATTCCACTCACCCCTTTATTATTTGCTTTTCTGGCTGCACAAGTTCTCATACATGAAATCACTTTGTGTTATCTGATACAGGACACACTCGGTATGTCCTTTTAGCAGTAAGGAGTTTAAAAGAGTTATAAATAAATTAAATGTGTTAATAATTTAGAGAATGCATTTTAATTCTTTCTGGATTTCTTTTTCAGCGTGAAAGTGTTGGTCTAGCTATCAAACTTTTAGATGAGTCTGAATACAAAGGCCATGTGATACATGTTGAACAGGTAAAGTTTCTCACGGTTTATTCTGCCAAATTCAGGTGATTTTTCAGCCACTGAATTGAGCAACAAGCCAACTTAGGTTTGGGAAAATACTGATAATAATTCAAGCACAGTGATACAGAAAGGGTGCATTCGATTGGGAAATCTGTTTTTGGATTTTGAAATCCAGATTTTGGATTTCCAAATAAAACACAAAATCTGAAAACGGATTTTGATGCACTGAAATCCTTTTCTGCGATGGATTTCCATGAACAATGGAAAATCCGAAATCCGGATACGGATTTTGAAAAAAATCCGAAAACGGATTTCCCAATCGAATGCACCCTAAATTGTCAGACTTTTTTGTCCACCTTTAAACAAGGTATGGCATGTGATTCATGTTGAACAGGTACAGTTTCTCACAGTTTATTCTGCCAAATTCAGATGATTTTTCAGCCGCAGAATTGAGCAACAAGCCAAGATTCCACTGTTGTGATGTAATGCTACACCATTGATTCTTCTGGTGTTTACAGATAATTTGAACCATTCAGTTGCGCCATCCAAACGTAGCTGTACTGAATTTCCCAGATTGACAGGCCTTGCAGTGAAGAGTATTTTTCAGAGCTACACTGTATGAATTACATTCTAGAATTGCCTCATTTTGTGTGCATAAAATGTAAAATGCCAATTTTTTTTCCATTGTAATACATAATCTGACAAATTGTGCTGTTCAAATACCCCAAATTGCATGCGTAGTGGTCGTTTCCCTTCTGAGAGCAGGTTTGCTCTGATCACTGATTTTGCCTTATGCATGAAATTAGAATTTATTTTCATTTTTTTCTGACTTTAATTTTGCAGCTGTGCCATGTTTTATTTTCTCTGAATTGTGATCTGCAATTCTTCCACTTACTACTCTACCCACTTATGATGAAAACAACAAAACATGTTTTGCAACTTAAACTAATGGTATTTCTCCTTTTTTCAGGCTGAATTCCATCTTAAAGGACAATATAATCCAGCCCTAAAGAAAAAGAAAAAGAATAAAAAGAAGAAGGCAGGAAAAGGACAGGAAAAGTATGTTCCATTGAATAACAAGCTGGGTTGCTAGACAACAGTTGTGAAATAAAATCTCATTTTGTAACAGGATGGTACACAGCAAAAAGGGTCGAATTCTCAATATTTGATGGAATGAGATAAGAAACAAAACTGGATAATCTTTCAAAATCCTAACCATAACAACAGGCAAACTGAAAGTATGTTACATGATACTGTGGTTTAGAATCTAAAGACAAGCATTGACTGAATAGTGTACACTGTAGAAACATTTCTTGACTCTTGTGTAGAAAATCCTAACCTTTTTGGGGGTTAATTTATTTTAATTGTCAGTGAGTGTTGTGAGTTTTGTGGATTCAGAAAACAACTGCAAATTGATTAAAAGTGTTATCATAAATTGTAAATATTTTAATTTTCAGGTTACTAGACTGGGTGGACAGAGATTCAAGGGAAAAGAAGGAAAGGATCGTTGTCTTTAAAAATGTGTTCGATACTGATAATTTTGAGGTTTGTGACATTGTCCAACAAATTTATCAAATTTAACACCCACCCCCCCCCCCCCCCCAAAAAAAAAAAAAACAGGCATCAGTCAGGCATTTGCTGACGTTCTCAACACACTGCAGATGCCATATTTTATAAAGCTATGTATTAATGGCATTGCTAAACCTTCTTTGCAGAAAAATCCTGTTCTAATTACAGACTTTCGCAATGACATTAAAAAGGAATGTGAAAAGTTTGGAGAAGTGAGAAAAGTGATTGTATTTGATGTAAGTATAATCATTTGTTTGTTTAAACCTTTGTCGCGGTCAAGCTTATAATGAAAATCGCAGGTGCAAACTAGTGGCGATTTCAATGTGATTACCTTCTTGGCTTCATGTTTACATCCCGACGCCACAAGAGGATGGCATTTTAGTTTTTTTGTCACAAGGCGACTTTTATTTGAGCAAATTTGCGTTGACTTTCCAGCTTCCGTGGAACTCTTGAATGTCTCCCATACCCTGAAGAATACAGCCAATCAGAAGGCTGAAAAGCTGTTGTATATTCTCCAGAATCCCACAGGATATTTTCAATGGTAGTTTCTCGGCGTCATAGATTGAATAAATTGAATTGCCATCTTCGTATCTTCCTCATCTTCCTCTACTCTGTAATCTTCGCAAGTCTTCGGCAATTTTTCGCAAAATGAAAAAAACGTTAAAATGATCTTCGGAGTCTTCGGACAATCATCGGGAGTTTTGGCAAACTTCCAAAAAATTCAGAAATTAGAAATTCAAATAGCATTGTAACAATACCCGAAGTTTCCGACAATTTTCATTAAATATCTTTAATGGTTCCAAAGCAAGAGAACATAATTGGACTTATTTTTTTCTAATATTCCACTCATCACTTCTCTTTGTATGCACACTCGCCTAAAAATCGAGTCACTCCGGCGTGGGGTATTTTATACCACTCTAAACTAAAGTTGCATAACTAGTATGTATGTTGACCCCATGTTGTGGTTCAAATTTTTCTTTGGTTCAGGTTCATTATCAAAAACTGACACAAAGGATAACAAAAATCAAACTGGTTCAAATATTTTCAAACCAAGGAAAAAATTCAACCGCAACATGTATAACATGATGATATTCAGTTTGATGTTAAGTTTGTAAAACAGGGCTAAAAAAACGGACCTGTCTGGTTTTTTTTTCTTCCAGCGCAACAAGGAAGGAATTTGTTCTGTGGCATTTTCCACATTTGAAGCAGCGGATGCGTGCTTACCTGTGAGTGTGTTTTAGTTTACCATTGTATTGTCTAAGTTGAATTCATTGACCATGCCACAACATGAAGTAAACTGTATTTTAATATTCCCGAAATCTGGAATGCTCTACCAGAACCGTAATGTAAAACTTCAATGTCTTCAAACGTACTCTTAACACCTCAATAATCAGCGTTTGAATGGTGTTTAAATTATGATTCTTGCTATTCATACTTTTTAACTTACCTTGGAGCTAACATCGTGACCGACGGTTTTCACGCGTTCTAGCGTGTTTTGCTCGCTCGACTTTTCCTTAGACAAAAGAGCCCCAGGTTGTCACCAGGTTGTTCTGCGAATCAACATGCGCGAAATAGACCCCAAAATTCACAAGCTTGAACAATATAAGTGTTAACAAAGTGTATTTTCAGGTAATGAATGGCCGGTGGTTTGCCGGTCGGAGAATATCAGCTGAACGGTGGGACGGAGTAACTAATTACAAAGTGGAAGAAACAGAGAAAGAACGAGAAAAGCGGTTAGGAGAATGGGAGAAGTATCTGACTGGTGAACTTGACGAACCCACGCCTTCTAAAAGCAAGGTAAACATGGGAATAGCGGCTTGTCTTATGAAATTTTTTAATTTTTTACGTGAGCTTTGAGATTCCCCGAACTGACTCGGTCCGATCCACTTACAATTTTAATCTGAGTTGGCAGTTAGGAAAAACACGCGGGAATACAAAGCGCGGGAAAACTGACAAACAGTGCTAGGGCGGGAATACTCACAACCAGTGCAAAGCGCAGGAACTGACAAACAATGCTAGGGTGGGAATACTCACAACCCGTGCAAAGCGCGGGAAAACTGACAAACAGTGCTAGCGCGGGAATACTCACAACCAGTAAAGCGCGGGAAAAATGACAAACAGTACTAGGGCGGAAATGCTCACAACCAGTGTAAAGCGCGGGAAAACTGACAAACAGTGCTAGGGCGGGAATACTGACAACCAGTGCAAAGCGCAGTGCAAAGCACGGGAAACTGACAAACAGTGCTAGGGTTGGAATACTCACAATCAGTGCAAAGCGAAGCAAATACATGTAGCCGTAGCCAAGTGTGGGAACACGCTTGCTGGCAGGTCATGATTGAGTTTGGTTTTAGTTTCTGATTGGTTGAGAAAATGGCGAAAGTTGTTTATGAATCACAGAGTGTAACGAAGGAAACTCAAAGCAAGACAGTATTTTTCAAAGAGTTAAAATAACTCCTAAAGTGAAGTTAAATTAACTCCTTGCACTGGAGTTAATTTTTTCGGAGTTATTTCAACTCCTAAAAAGAGTTATTTTAACCCCAAAATCAGTTACCTTGCTGTATGGTAGAGTTAAATTAACTCCATTAGTGGTTGGAGTTATTTTAACCCCAGATTCGGAGTTAAATTTGGAGTTAAAATGACCCCAAAAAAGGGATTATCCTGTACCTAAAATTTTTACTCCACTTTTGGAGTTAAAATAACTCTTTGAAAAATTGCAGTGAAGAGCAAATTACTTGCCACAATCAATTGAAAAGCGCTCCTTCGAGCCCTCAAACACCAAACCAAGGCCGGCAAACACGCGATTACTTTCAAAAATAATGCTTCTTGAATGTGGTCACTCGTTTACGCTCACCGCTGTGCTCTGAGCCTTAATGTTTTGAGACTGTTTTAATCATTGTTTAATCCAGTTTTCGGACTTTCTATTTGGTTTCAAACTTTGCAAACCTAGTAATTGAAGTTGCTGGTAACGACTTTATGTATTTTGATTTATGTAAGTATTTGTTTTGTTTTTTTCCAGGATAACTCTTAGATAACCATCACCTTCTATCACTTCATATAAGGAGCACCCAAACTGATGTATACACGCTGAGTGGACAGCTCCAGACATCTGTTGTCGAGAACAGGTTCTCGCTTCACGTCATAACCTTCGCACTTGCTGCTAATGTGGCTTGGATAGTTTAGCGCGTGTACTATCACGTGTCACTATCACGTGTACTATCACGTGTACTATCACGTGTCACTAAGAAAGATTCTACAATGGCAAAATCATGAAGGAACTATGGAAATGCCAGACGTTATCTTTTCTCCAATTTGACTTTTTTGTAAAAAAAAAAAACAATATGCGAATCCTTTCCATATTTTATCGGTCTTATTTTTAAAGTAAATCTTCCTCGTCCTTTCTTTCTTTACATCACAAGCCGCCCCAGTCATTTCTCGAAACCAGTCTCTATTCTACCAAAAATTAACAAATAAGAACTGTATACGAGTCGGAACAAACATGTCCCCAGCTCCCCTTAAGGGTGGTAAAATGATCTAAAATATCTTTTTACACTACTTTACGACGATGTGTTTAAAATTTCAAGGTAATTATACGAAAGGGAAAAAAAGGAGGAGGAATTTTTTAAATTAAACTGAATTCAAAGTGGACAATTAATAAATCGCCAAAATAGTCTGCTGTTGCCAGAAGTGTTTTTGCGTGGGTATCAACTGTTTGCTAGTCCTCCTTTATCCATTCCTTCTTTAAAACTCTTCCTGTTTCATAAAACTTAACCAGACTACGCATAAACGTGCATAAGGAGACATAACGAAGAGATACCGTCGACAACAGTTTTGAAACGTTTACTTCAGCATGTTTAGGATGTCACGTTTATCAAGTTTGTTGAACTGTGTCAAAACAAATGTTAGAACTATCTGGTAGCTGATTGACAAACTTATTCAGTAAAATAGTCATATGTCGGCTCGATTGTCTTGTGCAATTACCTTTTGCGCCATCTGCGGTTTGTATTTGTTTAGTAATTTCCTAAACTCAGAATTGTCTCTTTATTATGCAACCATTATTTTTTCTATTTCTCATTTTGTTCGAGACAATTTTGAACAAAATCTCATTTCCTTGCTTTATGGGTTACTGAGGAAGAAAACAGGAAAAATTATAAACGTGATTTCCGATTTTCCTGACATCCATGTGAATTGTTTTATTTAAAAAATAATATGTAGTCAAGACAAAAGGTGTCAAAAATACTATTTAAAATCCAGGTGAAAAGCGCACAGATCTCCCTCGTTAGCATTTCCCCAGCAGCTAAATTTGTCTGTATTAAATCAATAAAGTTTCCCCCGCACTAAAAGCACATTAACCGCTCTAGGGTACAATTTTCCAGTTACTAATGATGACCGCCGAAGCTGTGTAACTGCAAGTTAATGGCATTAATTTGTTCCTCTGTTGCCGAATTTCCATAATGGTATTAGTTATACGCGGTTTATGTTAAGTACTTGTCATCTACTTAGGAGATGTGACCGACATGGATATTGTAATAACGGAAAATTTCATTTAACACTGGCCGGCTGCTTGTAATAACTGAAAGTTGGAGAAGAAAGACCTGTATGTTTGTTTTAATGCAAAGTAATGCTTCGGGCATTACAAAATTAAAACAGCTTTTATGCGGTAATTTCAAACAAAAATTAAAAGCTCAGACAACCTTTTCGCTGATAAATGTTACTATCTCAAAACACAAAAGTTATTTTTATAGAGAAGAAACGTTTTGCTCTTAGACTGATTAAACCGATAACTTATTCACTCCTCGATTTATATTATCATCAACAGACTGAAACTATACAAAGCAGGAACCTCTATAATTAAAATTGCTTTTCTTTACTCTTTTGTTCAAAATGTTGACCGTTTCAATCAGTTGACTCTTTCGTTCTGCTTTTTACCGCCGCAAAAATACATGAATAGTAAAATGGTCCCATTTGTCCTCGTCGCTTTTAACGCTGTCAACAGTGTTGCCGCTCTTTCCGCTTCTGCTAGAAACGAGTTCAAAGTCGCAATCTTGGAGTCGCTTAAACGCTTTTTCCACGTAATTATGTTTGAGATAAAATCTATTTGTGTACCTGTTTCCCTCAGGGTTTGGATCTCGCGTCTCATTAAGAGTTTCTTCAAAGACTTCTCGACACAAAGAAACTCTTCCACATACCGCAATTCTTTGCAGTTTTCGAAAATTAACGTCGGCCTGGCCCGACCTCCCAAATGCATATGTCCCCCGAATGTGTAACGTGATGTAACCAAAGCGTTCGTTCATTATTGTGGCGGCTCTTTCCCGCGCTCGACTGTACAAATCGAGCTGCAGTTCTAATCCTCTTATTTCAAAGAATTCCGCCTCATTTCTGAGCCTCGCAATTTCGCGGAAATCCTCTGGAAGGTACAGCTTTTTGGTTCTGAGAAAGTCGAGAATATAACGAAAGAGAACTCCATCGCGATCAATGAAATATTTGCCAGTTTGGTCTTTGTCCACGTGTTGTCTCCCGCTGAAAATACGCCCCAGAAGCGAATCTGGTTCCCTGGTCAGTGTAAGCACCGATGTAGAGTAAAACTTTCCCCCTATGTTTAACTCGATGTTTTCAGGGAACAATCGGAGATGTTGCGAGGACGTCGCCATTTTCCGGCCGATATTTGCACCAATTTCCCAGCTGTATGTCAGAAGATTTATTTGTTTTCACGCGAGCGAATAAGAGACAAGTCGGAGGAAGAGTAGTGAATAGATAATCATCTGCTACGTGTTTTGTTTGATTTTATAGCTTTCCACCTAATAATAATTGATGGAGTGGTTGAAGAGACAAGAAATTAAACCTTGCTAACCATGGCTAGATATTTGTAACACCCGCTGTTTCATCCGTGTCCTCTTTTGCTGACGCCCCAAGCAAAAATGGCGCTTATAGATACAAAACAACAGCGTAAAATGAAATGTTTTGAAAAAATCGCATTTTAACCATTTATGCACGTACTTCCAAATACATTAGGCGAGACTAATCTATCTGGACAGGTCTAATTGGCTTGCTTCAACTATACTTCCCCAATGACAACCGCGAAAAATAGAAATCGTCTTGGGGTCTCACTTCCTTGGAACTATTGTTCAGCTACAAAGCTGTGCTTGAATAATAAAATTGAACACTCTTTAATAGGTGTATATTTTATTATTCACACCATATTTTACATGTGTGCCGGCATTGAGAAGCAACCCACTTCCGTTCATGAAAAATATGAACTGGAAATAAAAAATACCTGAAATGGTTCGATTTACTTTTATTATCGTCGAATATTTTATCAAACTAGAAATGCTACAAGATCATAACAAACGTTGCCAATGTGTTTAGGGAGAATTCGGCCACCTCTCGTTTTTGGAAAAATATATTTAACAACTAAAGACAAATATATTGTAGTCATCATTTAGTCCATTCAAATGATATTGGATTACGGAAGAAGTAATGAATTTGCCTGACTTTAGCTCGATGACCATCTTTTATTATTCACGAGCAATGTATCTCAATATGTGAATCTTCAAAGAAATAATGATTAACGAAGTCAGTTTTGGCAAGGAAACAAATTAATATTTTTTAATCTCATGGCAGGTTTTGCTCTTGCGTGTGGCCATTTATACGAGACCAAATAAGTCGCGACTTGCATAAGTCGCGACTTACAGAAGGACGCGAACTAGACCATTTATACGAGTGAGGCTTGCATAAGTCGCGACCTAAATAAGATGCGAACACATTTTTGTATCATTTATACGAGTGGTTCGCGTCTTCTGTAAGTCGCGACTTATGTAAGTCGCGACTTATTTGGTCTCGTATAAATGGCCCTACTGAGATTCAAAGCTTCCGTTCATGCACATTGCAGATACGTTTTTATTAAATAAATAAATGGATTTAAAACGACCAAGTTCATTCCCTTGGATTTTCTTTCCTATAGGGAACGTCTACACGGATGCGATTTTTTACAATCAACACAGTTTGGCACAAGCTCCAAACCACTTTTAAACGAAACCGTGTTAGTGAATAGTGAATAGTTTATTTTGATGATAAATATACATCTGCAGCTCGAAGGCGGAATTGCGTATATTTACATGACTATCAACAAAAATATTAAATATATTAAAAATAAATGTTACAATATGATAGCTCAGAAGTACAATACTCTAAAAATATATATTACATATAAAAAAGGATTAATCAGTATTAATCTAAGAATATATGGTATTCCACCTCGGGATTTCAAATTGTTTCAATATGACGTATAATGGTAACGGTATTTACTTGAATAAGCACCGCGCGGGAACGTTCTTAGACTTCTTATGCTCTTGTTATAATAATAATATTGTTATCGTTTTCCCCCCTGACAAAGAAAGAAACAATAAAGAACATAAAGATTACTATTATAAACAAAAAGGTAGAACTGTGTTTTTTTCGAAAATGACAAATTTTAAATAAGCGTCGCCCTCGAATAAGCGCCGCATCGACAAGTCGAAAAATTTAATAAGCGCCGCGGCGCTTTTTTCGAGTAAATACGGTATCCTTATAGAGCGTTTTCACTCACGTGACCAGCGGCCATGTTGGTTTACTGAAACGAAGAAAATGTTTGCATAAAAATAGAGTTCAATTCCCGGAGGATTGGTTTGGTACACCAATATGGCCGCCGTTTCCTTATATGGCCGCCGTGACGTCAGATGAAAACGCTCCATAAGGCCCTATTTACATGGAAAGGGGATGATCCTAGTTCTAGGAT
The DNA here is from genome assembly GCA_022457155.1 of Cladopsammia gracilis. Lineage (NCBI taxonomy): Eukaryota > Metazoa > Cnidaria > Anthozoa > Scleractinia > Dendrophylliidae > Cladopsammia > Cladopsammia gracilis. The sequence continues at coordinate 96,988 of JAJGOT010000032.1, forward strand.
CATCTTAGCACTAGAATCATCCGAGCGCGATATGTTTTGATCCTAGCGCTAGGATGACTAGGATCATCATAGCTCTATGTAAACGGCCTCGGGAGTCCCAGGGTTATCTCCGCTTTTGTTATTGTCGCCCGCCGTCTCTGGGGCCATCCTGCCGAATTTCATGTAAACCAAAAGAAAGGCAGGTTGCCCAACCTCGTTCCCAGATCTCTTAGATGACTTGGCGACCTGGCCAATTTCAAACAAGATGGCGGCAATCCACGCACTAGCAGCTTATGGCGATGAAAGCGATTCTGAAGGCAATGAAAGCGCTGAAGAAGAAATTACACCAGATCACACAGTACATCTCAACTCCGATGTCTCAATTTCAAAACTTCAGTCCAAGATTCAGCTGAAGAGTGCTCCCGAAGTCACTGCAAAGGTTTGTCTTTCGAGTTCAGTTTTTACCAAAGTCTGAACCAGATAGATAGAAACTTTATTTATGTGTCAGGAAGAACTAGCCGAGGGGCAAGCCCTCTACTAATAGGGGACACCTACAGTTTAATATAATAAAATAGATACGATAATTAGTTAACTAGACTAAAAAACCATACAATATGTTACAAATAGTTGCTAAAATATTAAAAACTAAGTGCTAAAATGCTAAAAATGTTAAGATAATTTCCGATGAGACATCAACTATTACACAGAAGACATCCTTTGCATCCATCATCAATAAGAGATGTCAGACCAATTGGATTTTTACGAATTGTTGTTCCTCGTCTTCTATGGCTTACTTGATTATATAAAATTCAATATAATCTAGTTTTCTTCCATTGTTTTCCTTTAATCTTCCAGTTTAAGTTCACTAAAAGAACCTGAAATTTCTAATTCTAGTACCGTCAACTCCCGCTATACATGTAGCAGATGCCTTCCAGAGCACTCTCATACTAAGCTATTTAAGCTTAATATTACCATCTTGTAACGCATGAATTGCTTCTTGCAAATGAGATGTGCATTTCATGTCTCAAGAGTCAGTGGTATACAACAATGGGTTAAACGTTACATGATAGGCAGCTACAAAGGTGTGAATTCACAAAACATTTAGCCGAACAGCATTATGTATCTACTCCATTAGTGGAAAATTGCTGGTTACATTGTAACTGCAGTCAATTCTCGCCTTCCAGACACCCAATCCACTATTGCAGACACCCAGGTTTTACAGACAAATGGTGAATCCCTGGCAAAAGTTATAGATGTTTCACTTAAAAAAAAGCTCCCGCTATTATGGACTTACGGAAACTTGATTCAGCCCCAGTGTCACAATTTTATTGTTTTTACTCTTGTTATAATGGACACAGAGCGGCATCTTTGAACATTAAATTACATTTTAAATATTATTTTTCTGCCTTTTGTCAACACCTTTGTCTTTCTGGTTGGATTTGCCCTTCTTGTGTTGGCCTTCAACTGAAATTCCTTCTTCCTTTTCTCACAAGCCCCCCTTTGCAGTCTCACTGCCATAGATAGGTTCATCTAGTATGTCCAAACTTTACTTTCAACTGTAAATTTTAGACAAAACAAACCGACTTTGAAGAGTTTCAAGGATGTTCTTGACAGTGTCCAAAACATTTCCGCTTTTCTAATTCAAAGAGGGTGGTTTGATGTTGTGAACAAGTTTAACATCCTGGCCTTGATGACAAAGTCAGTGAAATTGCTGTTCAAAAAAGAGTTACCCAGAGCTGGTTGGATAGATATTTTGTTGAGGAGAAGTGACAGCCATGTAATGAATGCTTCAAAATAAATCCCACAGATTGTAAAATGTAAAATATACAGCAGGAACAACAACAATAACAACAATGTTTATTTGTACTGTAAATTACAAGAGATTAATATATAATATATCAATTAAAATACATACAGTAGCTCAGCTGGTTACCCAAAATAACTAAAAAGCTAAACTAGTTGGGTGACCATCATTTAAAAATAATATACATGCAAGTCAGAAAAGTGGCTTTACTTCAATTAACTAAATTTTAATAAACACACTTTAAATAGAAGTAAGGATTACAGAATAAATATACACATAAAATAATAATTATATATAAATTATATATAATAATAATAATTATTATTATTATTATTATTATTATTATTATTAATATACGATAACAATGCATAGGTTAGATGTAATTCCAGTGACATTTGATTCTTGGGTACAATGTGCTGAACTACAGTACTATATAAAATTACACTATACAAAAACATATTTAAGTTCCATTCTGTTAACTTTTCTATTCTGTTTTTCTTCATGAGCAATTTACCATCCTAAAGAAATGCCGCGGAAAGTTTGAGTGCCTTATTTATGAGATGCTATTGATAAGGAAAAAGAGTCCGTCTCTTAACACTCAAAAAGACTCCATACCAGCGAAACTGTTTAGTTAATTAAGCCACATTCTTTCGTTCATCTACGCATCTTTGATTTATTTATTTTCACACTTTCGACTTCACAAATAATTTTACATTTGATAATGGTGACATGTCGTCGCCGAAACGTCATGTTTTTATATCGCTGATATTTATTCTTAAATGTATATCTAAATCTTTCGTTATTAGAAGTTTGTAAACAAAACAGTTTTAATGCTCATTACATGTTGAAAAGACTCTGGAACAAGTCCTGTAGTCAATGATAATATAAATACTGACATGTAATCCCCCTACTGTAAGTATGTTTTCAAACAAATTTTTTTTGCACCCAGCTGTTACAGACTCGCTATTTTGGACACTAAATCCCGGTCCCAAGGCTGTCTGTAACAGCAAGAGTTAACTGTAATAGAAACGTGCTCATTCCATTGTCTATACATCATATAAACATGTAGCTCAAACTAGAATTAGTTTTCTGATAATTTACTGTTGTGAGAAATTGATGCAAAAGGTTTATTATAACTTGCATTTGCTGCCTGTTCTTTAGGAGGACGTTGGTGTAATCAGACAGGTGGATTCTACGGCAAAGGAAGTTACATACAATCCACGATATGAGGAGATGTTTACCCCTCAGGTAAAAAAATTTGTTATAATATTTTGGAAAAAGGAACACTTTTCTTTGTTCAAGAGCATCTTTGTTCAAGAGCAAAATACATGTATTAATACTCCTGCGGGGTACAGTGGAATGCTTAGTTATACACATACAAAACATACATGTATATATTTACGTCTTTCAGTTTAGATGTGACAAGTTTAGTGTCGGGATGAACCTTGTTCTTGGATCATCCTACCTCTCAGCTGGAAATGTTCTAGCACCATGATCATCATATCAAAAAAATTCTCTTCCGTGTAAACTGAAAGCAGGAAACATATCATGCTTAGGTGATCTGTCTTGTAGGGTGATCCTAGTGCTAGAATAATATCCTCCTTTTGTATTCATGCAGGACCTTATTTATACATACCATGGATAAGAAAAACTACCAAATTTGTGTCTCTCAAAAATGAAAAATAATTGCACTACAACAAATATTCTTAAAAAACACAGAAAACTGTTAACTATTAAAAAGCCATTAGCTAGTGCTATGGTAATGATTATTCAAATATTTTTGTTCTAATGAACAGGTTGGACCAACAAATCCTTTCAAAACAAGACAGCAGAGTGCTCCCAAAAACTCACTAGCTGGTAATTTGTGTTTAATATTTTCATGTGCTGTCTGTGTTGAGTAAATAAAGCTTCGTGTCTTGTTGTGGTTTAAGTTTAATTTTGGTTTAAAATTTTTCAAACCAGTTTGATTTCCCTTTGTCTCAGATTGTGGTAATGATCTGAAACAAAATAAAATAAGAATTAAACTGGTTTGAAAATTTTAAACCAAAATAATATTTAAACCACAGCATAAACATGTGTAGTGTCATATTCTTTGCGTGCATGAGTGCGTTATGCATGACTGTTACTATGAATAATTAATGTAGCTGAAGTGTATTTATTAATAAGCAGTTGTGAATAATTATTAAGGCGTTTGTAGTTGTGATCTGATAACCAGTGTGTCAAGAGACTTCACAGCATGGTTTCAGCCAGGATGGCCATTTTTGTTTTGTTATTTAAATTAATTTTATTCATGGGAAATTCTCCTTTGTGTTGGTTCCAGGTTACGTTGAACCTGCTCATTTGAGTGACTTTACATTTGAAACCCAAAGAAGAACTTTCACTAGTTATGGTGAGTATCAAGTATTATTACCATTGTTGTTTAATAATTGTAGATGTGGTGGTTTTAGTGTTTAGTTTGATCTTAAGTTGACTGAAGGCCGGTGGTTCAATTCCTGATCTCTGCATAGCATTGTTTCTTTTAATTTAGACAGGAAACTTTACTACCAATCCACTTTGTCCCTCTTTACCCAGCCTGTGTATAATTGGTTAATGGAATATACAATATGTGATGCTCGAAACAATGTAATGGACTTGCATTCCATCCAGGGTGGGGGGTAACAATAGTCCTGTTTGTTGTTGAGCTACAGAAACTGGTTACGTTTTATCTGTGTGGGCCACCTTCACATGTGATCCAAAGTGAGACTTTGTTAGACTGTTAATTAATTTGATTCCTTGTTAAAGCAATATTAATTTTTTGTAAATGCTCCCTTCCAAAATAATGGAGATTGCATTTGTACCATTGCATATCTTAGATGATGTCCTATCAGCTCTTGTTGCTGGGAATTTAACCATCAACAAGCAAGGCTTCATCTGCTACAAGTTCATTACTTTGGTCCAACAAAATTCTGTTATTTTTCTCCAACATTTACTGTAAGTACATTTTTGTAAATTATCTCAACAGGTTATGCGTTAGATCCAAGTGTTACAGGAGGAGCTAGCACAAGTGGTGACAGGTGTGCATCTGCTGTTCTCATGCAAGCTTTTAGATAGTAATAAATTGTTTGAGTTGCCTTATATTATTTGTTTATTAATGTGAAAAAAAAAAATTGTTAACAGGTATGTTGGTGATACAGAGAAAGCAGAGGAAAAGAAAGGTAAGGTTAATGCGACAAAAAATTGTTATTATATTATTATTTATATACATGACTTGTACAGCTGTATGTAGTCTTATCTGAAGTAGAGTTTTGTCATTTCATGCAACTAATTAATTACACCTTATTAAACAATGTTCTGTTTACTTCAATCAATGGCTGCATTGTTACTCCCAGTCCAGGATTGGCTAAGGTTTAACTTATGATCGGATGAGAAAACTGCAAGAGTTTTTTTTTTTAACTGTTCACTGTCAAAAGTGCAGTAATGTAAAATTCAGCACATGCAAATTACTTCCTACTTAATATTCACAACTGAAAACTTCTCTGCTGCAAGTGGATGGTAACTGTTGACTACTGAAGTTAAACCACATAACTTTGTTTTCATTCAAGGTGTAACAATATTTGAAGTAGCAGAAGCACGTGTTGGTGACAAGAGAAAAAGAGAAAAGCCAGGTGATCCAGGAGATATTGAAGGATACAAAGGTAAACTGACAGGAATCAAATAATAATCAGATAGACTAGCTTGAATTAATGTGGTTGATAGACACAGTAACTTATTTTCTGAAGATTTCATTTCAAATATATTAGTATAAATCTCATTGGTGAATTTGGGAACTATGTTACTCAAAATATCAATTACATTTTTAAAAGGAGAAGTGTATTTTTAAATGGAAATGCGTTTAATAGTTTTAGACAGCTGTGATGCATGAAGTTTCCATGGCCTTATACATGTAAATGAACCTCCTTTCACCTTAATTTATGGTCTGTTTTTAGGACCATGGGCACCATATGTTGATGAGTCTAAAGTTGCCAAACCATCTGAGGTGAGTTGAATAAGATCTATAACACTACAAACATATTGCAATTCGTTCAAAATAAAATTACAGTGCACAAGTGCCTGACAAATTTAAGGTTACAGTGTACCTTCGGGGGTGTCTCCAGTATAACAGCTCTAGCATCTTAAGATTAAACTTAATATACCTAAACCCAGATATCAAATTAAAGCTTATAGAGCCATATTCAATTGCAGTGAAAAGTTACAGAATATTTTCGAAAAAGGGAGAAAAAAAATTGGAATGATCGCACGGAAATGGCTCTTGACGAAAAAGTTTTCGGAATTAAGAAATTCGCCGACACGTTTTTGTTGATTATATGTTAGCCTAGCTTCTGTCCAAATTTGAGGAAAATCGAACAAATTTCCTTTGAGTTGTAGCTTTTCAAAGTGTCCCCAACAAGCGAAAAATTAACTTTGAGAAAACAGTGCTTAAAAAAACATATCGCTTCATAAACAAACTCCGCCCACAAAAGTTATACCGTCATTTCTCCGTCAATTTTCACTATTTTTCGATAATTTTTTTTTGAATGAAAGTTCATTCTGTAAACTTTATTTTGACGCCAAAAAAAAATTTTCGATAAATTTTTGATCTGAAGGTACACTGTAACCTTAAAATTGTTTCTGAAGGAACAAGCAGCCAAACTAGAAGAGTTCGAGATGACAAAGCAAAAGAGAAGCAAGAAAGACGAAGATAAGAGTGTGGAGGAAAAGTCTACTTTACATGGTGAGAGGGGTGAATAAAAGACCAAAGACCACCCACTTCTGATAAAATATACCACTCACCACAGACCACCCACTTCTGATATAATATACCACTCACCACAGACCATCCACTTCTGATATAATATACCACTCACCACAGACCACCCACTTCTGATATAATATACCACTCACCACAGACCACCCACTTCTGATTGTAATATACTCACCACAGACTACCCACTTCTGATATAATATACCACTCACCACAGACCACCCACTTCTGATTATAAAATACCACTCACCACCCACTTCTGATTATAATATACCATTCACCACAGACCACCTACTTCTGATTGTAATATATTCACCACAGACTACCCACCTCTGATTATAATATACCACTCACCACAGACCACCCACTTCTGATTATAAATAATACAGTCAAACCTCTATTAAGCGGTCACCTCAGGGAATAGCCAACTGACTACTTAATAGAGATGACCGCTTAAAAGAGGTCAAGTTTACAGTAAATATGGGGAGCAATTTAATTCCAGGGATTAGTTAAGTGACCGCGGCCTCACCACAGACTTATCCACTTCTGATTATAATATACCACTCACCACAGACCACCTACTTCTGATTGTAATAGTACTGTACTCCAATATTATAGAATTGTAGGTTCTTACTGTCACTGTTTGTGGAGGTATGGTGGTCAAGTTGTCAGCCTGTCCAACTTTTGACCATGGCTTAATCGTCTGGTCTGTGCTGTCATGTTATTTTCTTGGACAGAAAACTAATATTATTCTCTTACAATGCAGGTGTATTAATGGGTACTGGCTACTTAATGCTGGGGTGTAATACCATCCAGGGGGAGTGGTAATACTTCTACATCTGTAGCTGCATAATGCTATAGAAACTGGGTTTCAATGTATTGTGTTGCTTTTTCCTTTGTAGTTCAAGATTCAGTGGATTATCAAGGTCGATCATATCTTCACATTCCACAGGACATTGATATCAAACTGGATACTGATGAGCCACCTGAGCGATGCTATCTACCAAAGAAACACATTCATACATGGTTAGTAATCTTAGCTTACACTTAGCTGTAGTAATCATTTAGTTATGGTCCTAGTAAGAAGTAGGCAACCTAATGGCAGGGAATGCAGAAAGGTGTTAACTGTGATATTGTTGAAACCGTCCACTTCATAACTTACCATAACTTAACCAGGTAGTGCATTTATTTCTCTCTAGTTTACTAATTGATTCCCTTTTAGTGAAAACTATTCTGAGTTTTAATGCAACCAAAATTCTATGTGGGAAACATGTAAAATTAGAAGCCTTTCTTGGCCATTGTTTTGGAGTTTCACGATTGGATGAAATCTTGTAGCACAAAAGAAACATCACTTTAAAATAAAGTTCCAGTACATTTTATTTGAAAAACATGTTGTCCATAGGTTGATGCATTCTCAGTAAAAAAACATAGTAAACGATCTTATGTGGGGAAAGCGATATGCCGCAGAACAATAAAGCATTGCCTACTTCTTACACGCATTGTTACTTAAAGTGTCATACCAGAGCGGTTAATTTTAGCAAATTACCAATTGAAAATACTGTACATAACTTATGACGGAAATGAATCTTCATTGTTTGTGTTAATATACCTGTATTGAATTTTATAAGTTGTACATACATTGTAATGTAGTAAAGTCAAACACTGTGGTTAATCAGTTAGCTACAGCGTCTACCAATAACACATGACCCACCGCCTTCAAATTGAGTTGTAGTCGGTGTCAATCAAAGAAAATCTGTTTAAATTATTTGGGATTCTAACAGGATTTTAAGAAACAGAGCTTAATCAAATTTTATTTCCAAGCCAATTTAAACAAAAAGACAACCTACTGTTTACAGATACTGTATTTTTAAAATAAAACTTTTAAATTTCACAGATGTGATAATTTGCAAACTCAAGGATCAGAGGGATGCATGAATAATAGGCGGATCATAAAGCTGTGACACGCAGCACCAATTTTTCATCATGTTGAATGAAACCTTCTCTTTAAAACTGTGACTGACTTCGAGTTTGGTTGTCTTAAAATTTTTACTTTTTATTTTATTATTTAAAATTGCTTGAATTTAAAAAAATGTCGTTAACAGGTTGCGTTTGATTGATGTCCACCAAACTCAAGTTTGACTGTCTGGAGTGAAGTGCAATAATTATTGGTCATGGGTTAATGTTAGTTATTTTCTGATGACATTGTTGATTCTTATCCCTAGGACTGGTCACACGAAGGGTGTTTCGTCAATTAAATTCTTTCCCAGATCAGCTCATCTTCTGTTATCTTGCAGCATGGACTGCAAGATCAAGGTAAGTATTCTCATTGTATTACTTTCTCACCAATAGTTGCTCCATTTTATGTATCAAACCTTGATTCCTTCCTATATTGCGTTACGAAGAATTTCATTGTTACTGTAAAATCTGCAGTGCATGCAAAAAATGCCAAAACTACACCTCGGCTCCTTTTATTGAAAAGGCCCTGAAATTGGGTCTACCGTGAAACAACTCCAGCTAGTGGTCAGAGCGGGACTTGAACCCGGGACCTCCGGATCTCAAGTCCGACGCCCTAACCACTCGACCACGCTGCCTCCCTGATTGCTGCCTCCCTGATTGCTGCCTCCCTGATTGCTGCCTTGTTATTGTGGGAAGCATTGTATGAACATAAGTGGTAACTTACAATCAAGTTTTTGGTTGACCATTTGATAGATGGATATTTAGCTTGAATTAAAGTACCTAGGTATTGTATGTAGTGGAAATATAACGATTACATGATTCATAATTTTACTTCAGCTCTGGGAAGTTTATGGCAAAAGACGATGCTTGAGAACATTCATGGGTATGTTACATACTAAACAGTACTGCACAGTGATAATTAATCATTACTGGATTTTTTTCTTTTAAGAAATGTCAGCAGTGATCAGCAACTGATTTCTCCTTTTAGTATTACTTATACTACATGATGAAGCGTATGGGTTATGAGAATTAACAAAATGATCATCAAAGAAATTTTCTTGATATTTTAACAACTCCCAACTAGTGATTTTAGAAATGCATGAAGACCAGTAAGAAGAATTTGTATGATTAAAATGTAAATAAATGTTCTCTGGCTTAAATTATTTGAAAAATGAGCTTTTGAGATTGGCCTGTGTGCTAATTTTTTCGAATAATTTAAGCCAGAGAACGTTTATTTACATTTTTATTTACGTCCATTTTTACAAGAATTTGTATGTTGACATGGAGGCCTAATATGTTTATGATTGTAGGGCACAGTATCAGCTTCTTGTGACAGATCTTGTCTTGGATCTGCTCACTAATGTAGGTTTTTACCTTGTGCACTGGAGACAGATGACGTAAAACACACATAAAGGAACACAGACAAGAAACAATGTTGATCAAATTTGATGACCCAAAAACAATGATTTATAATTATATTTTGTTTCTGGTACACAAAGTAAAAGCCCTAATGTAGAGCAGTTTTCAATTGAGTGTCAAAAGTAATTACACAATTACTTTGGTTTTGCATTGCTACGCTTTGTGATTGGCTAAAAAATCTCGCGCCACTTTCTCGACCAATCAGAAGTAAAACCAAAACCAATCGTGACTTGCTCGCACGCGTTTTCCCGCACTTGGCGTCGCTGACATGTAATTGCTTCGAGCTCTGATTGGTTCATTGGATTGTTTACGACTGCTGTGATTGGTCAGAGTAATTACTTTGGTTTGGGTTTTACCACACTCAATTGAAAACTGCTCTATAACAAATTATTCTAAATTGCTACTTAAAATTGCAGTTAATGATAACAGCATTTCTTCTTTAATGATTATAGGCCATAGTAAAGCTGTCCGTGACATATCGTTTAACAACAGCGGAACACAGTTTCTTAGTGCTGCTTATGACAGATACGTCAAACTCTGGGACACTGAAACAGGTTGGAAAATGTTCAAATGTCAGAAATGTCTTCCTTTTATGGTTTTCACAAGTGATAATTTTATGTCTAACAAGTGATGTACTGTATGGTGTTGACTTTTTCAAGGCTTCTTTATCAACTCAGGTTGCTTGTGTAACTATTTAAACAAGTGAAGGGCTCGGGGCATAACCAACCTATGTTACTTTTTACGTCGTTTTTTTTATTTTTCTCGCTCAGATTTGTCCATTTTTGGCATGTGAACTACAAATTTTCGTCGTTTTCAAGAAATAAAAAAAATGAATCCCAAGGTTTACCCGAATTTCTCGATTTTATGCTGATTTTTCACTTCAGATGGCCAAGTTTGGGCCCGTGCTGCTAAATCCCGCTCAAGAAAAAAAAAAACAAGCAAACAATCCCGAAGCCCATTCCCTCAAAATAGCTTCATTTTATCGCCAATAGTCAGCCACTAAGTTACACGTTAACTCCCTTACTGGGAAGCACCTAGCCCGGCTTTGCCCACCTTGCCCAATTTCGGCCAGCCAGCAAGAACTCACTTGGAGATGCCCAAAGCTGTATTTCAAGTGCCCGGCCACATATAGTGGACCTGCCTGCCAATGTTGCAAAGCATGTCGGGAAATTCTATGGCAAAACCGAAATAGAGTTCCCGCCCGAAAATTATTCAAAATTACTATTAGTCTGTAAGCATTTCGGATATCGGGCATTCCGACCACGCCACAGGATAGCAAATGGCCCACAACTCACAACGCTGCCCCTTTTCTGATCCCAAGTGATTCCAGATTTTCCCGCCGGCTCGTCTAGTCCATCACGGTCATTTTCACCTCGAGCGCTGAATAACGCTTTGGGTCGAGGCCGGCAAGGACACACACTTTTTTCTTCGAGAGGTGCCAAGGACTTAAGTATTTCCAGACTTCATACAAATTCGTACAAATTCGACAAGGGTTTGTGATATTACTCGTTGTACGATAAAATGAGGCAAATCTGAGCGAGAAAAAAATAAAAACGCTTAAAAAGCAACATATGTTGGTTATGCCCCGAGCCCTTCAAGCATTCTTAGTCCTTCTCAAAAAGGCACCCAAACTGATTTTGTGACCAATATCTTGCAGGAGAATGCATCGGACGTTTTACCAACCGTAAGATTCCTTATTGTGTCAAGTTCAATCCAGATGAGGTGATTAGAAACCTTTTTTGTTGTAATGTTAAAACTGAATCTATTGTTCAACTGCAACTGGTGCTGAGCAGGGGAAATGCCACGTGAGGCTTTGCATTTGATTGGTTGTGAAGAGCATAACTTGGCTTTGATTTGTTAGAGGCCAGTCTGCCGTAAAACCAAAGCAACGACATCTGGTCAATACAAAATAAACCAATTAGTGATGCAATCAGTTATAGTATTGTTCCTGATTGATTAGATTTAGCACAGTTAGTTGGTAACTGATCCACTCTGTAATCTTTTTGTAGGACAAGCAGCATTTATTTGTTTGCGGTACATCAGACAAAAAAATATTAACGGTAAGTTTCCAAATAAAATTGGTTTTAGCACCAAGACCACCACTTGAGACTGTGTGATTCTTCCAAGGCTCGATTGAGACATGGGGACAAAACGTTCCAGAGGACTTTGATAGGTTTCTCAGACAAATGCCTGTTTGAAAAAATTAAAACTCAATTACATGTCTTGTAGATCTGCCATTGTCTCGAATACTGATAGAGAAACTACTATCTGGTATCTTTAAGAAATCTAAGAAATGGAAATGGAAATTCAAGGAAAATGAATGGATATTTCCCCCTGGCCTTGTACTCATATTTGAATTTTCTTGTTATCACAGTGGGACACAAGAGCGAATGAAATTGTTCAAGAATATGACAGGTGAGCCACAACATGTTCATTCATTTTATTTCAGTACATAATCTTTCATTTTTGAACTTCTCTGTGACGAGTCTTCGCTATGTATTTTTGATGTTCAAAACTTGTTTCGTTTCAGACACCTGGGTGCAGTGAACACAATAACATTTGTGGATCAAAACAGAAGATTTGTCACTACGTCAGATGACAAGAGTATCCGGGTGTGGGAATGGTAAAGACAGGAAATTAAATTTTTTGTAGCATCAGCGATAAGGTGACTCAAATGTCGCGAGTCAATGATCAGGGTTCGTACGGTCATGGAAAAACCTGGAAAGTCATGGAATTATATTATTTAATTTCCAGGCCTGGAAAGTCATGGAATTTAAGTGTGGGTCATGGAAAGTCATGGAAAATTATGTTCATGGTACAAAATCACCAAGGCAGCATACGTTGTGGGAATAATAGGCAAGATGAAAAATTAAAAAAAATATCGTTTCGATAAAATTTTGAAAACAACTGTTGAACTCTTGGTCATGAAAAATTTGAAAATATCATGGAAAAAGTCATGGAAAATCATGGAATTTCAAAATCTGAAAAGAGTACAAACCCTGATGATGAAAGCTGGCTACGCTTCTAACTGCTGTCGTTGGCTTTTATTTCAGGGATATTCCTGTGGATTTTAAATACATTGCTGAACCCAGCATGCACTCCATGCCTGCTGTAGCACTTCATCCAAACAGTAAGCTTCCACATAAATAATGTTTTGTTTGTTGGTTTGTTTTTTTCACAGCAAGAGTTATTCCTTCTTTTCTTCCCATCATACCTCGCACGCTCCACATCTCTCGCATCCAGTCTCTCCTCAACCGATAGTTGGACCGAGTCTCTGGTCAAGAGGAATTTTAACCTGTAGCGGTTGTTTTCCTTTCAGATAAATGGATGGCCTGCCAGTCTATGGACAATCAAATCATGATATTCGGAGTTCTCAACCGTTTTCGTCAAAATAGAAAGAAAACGTTCAAAGGCCACATGGTGAGGTGCCATCTTGTTTTGTGAGTCTGCACCGACCTCACACTATTTAATAATAATAATAATAATAATTATAATAATGATAATAATTATCATAATTATTGATATTATTGTTAAGTTGGTCAAACCGCTAATGATTTAAGATTTTGTTTCCTTAGGTTGCTGGCTACGCTTGTCAATTGAATTAATAATAATAATTATAATAATGATAATAATAATTATCATAATTACTGATATTATTGTTAAGTTGGTCAAACCGCTAATGATTTAAGATTTCGTTTCCTTAGGTTGCTGGTTACGCTTGTCAATTAAATTTCTCTCCAGATGGAAGGTAAGGAAACTTAAACTATTCCCGTTTATTTCATATTTATTTTTTTTTTTGGCTGTATTTTCTCATGGCGGTGTTGGATGTTTCCCGTACGTATCACTTTCATATAGTGTCCTTTTATGCTATGCTCTTTGCATTCCACTCCACCCCAGAAATTACAACTTTATATAACGCCTTTTTCTGTTGCTATAGTTACCTTATTTCTGGCGATGCAGATGGGAAACTTTGTATTTGGGACTGGAAATCTACCAAGCTATACAGGTATGACATGGTTAACGCTTGACTTTTATCCCTTGGGGTTAATTCTAGAAATTGGCCAATGAAGACCCAGGGTCTCCCTTGACTTAATCATTCTTTAGAGCAGTTTTCAATTGAGTGTCGAAAGTAATTTCGTAATTGCTTTGGTTTTGCATTGGTACGCTTTCTGATTGGCTAAAACATCTCGCGCCACTTTCTCAACCAATCAGAAGTAAAGCCAAAACCAATCGTGATTTGCTCGCACGCGTTTTCCCGCGCTTGGCGCCAGCTGCATGTATTTGCTTCGAGTTCTGATTGGTTCATCGGACTGTCTGTGAGTTCTGTGATTGGTCAGAGTAATTACTTTGGTTTTACGACACTCAATTGAAAACCGCTCCATACGGTCTATGCGGTGAAACGCATGTCTTATAGTAAATTCTTCTTTAACTTGAAACGTACCATTCAAAAGAAGAGTTCTTAATCACCAATACTGCTCATGCGCAGCTAGGCCTGGGACCCATATGTACGTTATATGACTGCCCGAGAAAAGTTGGAAGTTGGAAAGTGACTCCATTCGGCCAGGGCTTGCGTGTACTTGCAATGGCTTGCGTTCACTTTGATCGAGCTCACATTTGTCCGCAAGCGGACGAACGTTTTTTCACCATTTGGACAATTGTTTTCAGTGTTGTTTGCTTTTAAATTAGCGCACGTGCAAGGCTTCACTGAAATGGCTTTTTTTTGTAACTTCTGAATAATTTGCGACTACTTGCCAGTCTGTTTGGCCACCCAACGCAAATCTCTCCGTAAGTTGGTAATTTTTGATTTGTGTTCCGCCTTGCGTGTACGAGATTTTTGTGGGGGGAGGGGGCTTATTTCCAGGAGGGACGTTAAGGTATTCTCTTTTTTTTGCAGCAAGTTCAAGGCACATGACGCGGTATGCATCGGCTGCCTGTGGCATCCTCACGAGACATCCAAGGTGGTCACGTGTGGCTGGGATGGACTCATAAAGTACTGGGACTGAGTGACCTCCGCTGACTGCACGCACATGCACTTTGTCTGGATTTGTTCGACAATCCCGATCGGAGTGGTTTTAAAAACTTTCCACAGGAAATGAGAATCAAAGTAACACAGTGTGTACCTGCAGCGTATCCAGGGAACGAACCAATGAATAAACTGCTGCGTTTGGTGCTGGTCATTGAACCCTTTTTAGCGACATTTCGTTGCTGTCTTCATCAGGTTTACTTGAACACTTACAGCGGAGGAAACTAATGAATCATTTGTATATTCGTCATCCTATACTATTTCTGTGCTGTTCACGTGTACAGTCAACAAGCGTGATACCGGACACACGGGTCACAGAGAAAATCCTCTAATTCTATTTTGCACGCTATCGATAAGCTTATGACACCACACTGCAAAGTACTGCGCAATAGCTTTCATGACTCAGGGCTCGAAATTGCGACCAATACGGTCGCATTTGCGACTAAATTTTTGTGTTTGCGACTAAAACTTCCAGAGGAGTCGCAAATTTGCGAGTAGTTTTCGCCGTGGCCAATAACGAAATAAAAAGCCTAGCAGTCGCTACTTTGCCACTATTTTTGCCGAAATAAATAAAGTACTGAAAAAATATATTGTTGTGTGCCTTGATTATCATAGACATTTCAAGATATGGGGTAAAATTGTACGTATTTTACCCGCAATGTTACGACGCAACGCTATTCCCTCGATCGCGGCCGCCATTGCAGCGGTTTCTTATTCATATGTATTGCAGGCTCATATTTTTGTTTGTTAAACCGCTGGATTAGAGCTGTCATCGCGGCCGATCGCGGCCAGGTAGAATCGGCCAAAGTGTCATCAATTTCGCAACGGTGACGGACGTTTAAGTGGATATGTTCTAAATTGTATCCTTTCTGGAAGCTAATTTCACCAAAAAATATAATTTTGAGTTGTACACTAGTTTTAAGATCGAGAAAATGTCTTGATCGTTACGATTGTGGCGGCCAAGTTTATTGCATGTTTCGTTCTGTACATGTACAGTCATCATTAGAGATAACGTGAAAGCTGTTGAAGTAATAAAATCAGTCTTGTTAATCATTTGTTAGTCAAAGTTATTTTTTAACTAATTGTTGCTACTTAATTTTGCGACTAAAATTTGTGAACTTGCGACTTGATTTTCGTATCTAGTCGCAAAATGGCGACTGAACTTTTTTTTTAATTTCGAGCCCTGTCATGTGAATGATCACACCTTAGAATGTGATCCATAGACTCAAAAGTTAGAACCACCTTGTACAGCAAAATAAACAGTACCACAGGAAAGTACTGCTCAATAGCTTTCATTTGAATGGTCACACTTTAGGATTTCATCCGCAGACTCAAAAGTTAGAACCACCTTGTACAGCTTAATAAACAGTACCACAGGAAAGTACTGCTCAGTAGCTTTCATTTGCATGGTCACACTTTAGGATTTCATCCACAGACTCAAAAGTTAGAACCACCTTGTACAGTGTAATAAACAGCACCACAGGAAAGTACTGCTCAGTAGCTTTCATTTGAATGGTCACACTTTAGGATTTCATCCACAGACTCAAAAGTTAGAACCACCTTGTACAGCATAATAAACAGTACCACAGGAAAGTACTGCTCAGTAGCTTTCATTTGAATGGTCACACTTTAGGATTTCATCCACAGACTCGGAAGTTAGAATCACCTTGTACAGCATAATAAACAGTACCACAGGAAAGTACTGCTTGGTAGCTTTCATTTGAATGGTCACACATTAGGATTTCATCCATAGACTCGGAAGTCAGAACCACCTTGTACAGCATAACAAACAGCACCACAGGAAATTACTGAGTCTTTGAATGGTCACACCTTAGAAATTCGTCTACAAACTCAAATGTTAGAACCGACGTTTACAGCATAATAAATAGTACCGCAGGGAAGTAGTGTTCAATAGCTTTCATTCGAATGGTTCATCCATAGACTCAAAAGTCAGAACCACTTTGTACAGCATAATAAACAGTTCCACAGGGGAAGTACTGCTCAATAGCTTTCATGTGAATTGTTAGACCTTAGAATTAAGTCAATAGACTCAAACGTTTGAAGTAATATCCAGACTGGCATGAAAACAGTTAACGAAAGTTATCCGGGGATGCGAAACAAGACGTGTCAAAGGAAAACGCACATTCAGTTCTACATCCTTTATGTGGGGTGTTGCTTGGTGTTGAGGAAGCCATTGTTGGTTAGCTTTTGTGTTGTGGTGTGGGTATTGTTCAGTGTCTTTTGAATCCTTTGGTTTACGTCATTTGGTGATCACACCATCCGCAACACCAAGAAACTACCTTTATGTTACGCGGAGTGTTAAATGCCAAAGAGTAGAAAACATCGAGAGATCACCCATAAAACGATGCAGATGCCTGCTTTACATGAGTCACAACAATAAAATTATTTAAAATGTTTTGTTGTGAACAGAATGGAGTACATGTATCTGTAAGGGCCTGGTCGCACTACAGTCAAAAACAAAAATTAGCCCGTGAAAAATGACATGAAAAAAAATCATGCCACAAAAAGAGTGTCCCACCGGAGCGGTTTCTTTTGTTTTCCTCGATTTTTGCACGAGCTAATTTTTGTTTTTGACTGTAGTGCGACCAGGCCCTAATAGCTAGAGTCCACGTTAAAATCTCGAATTCCGGTTAGGCGAGAGTTGACTGTGCACACACTCTTCACCCTTTTCGTTTTGTAGTATATCTTGTTGTAGTATTAGTTTTGTACAGTGTAACAGATTTATGATAAAATATGGGGATATCAGTGTTAGTAAACGATTATATAATGAGGATTTTCATCCCTGACTGAGGATGCCCCTTGTGGCACAGTTTTATAAATAAAATTTAACTGAAAATATTTTAAAGACTGCAGGTTTGCTTCTTGCCTTGTTTCCGTTCATCGTTTTGTGCCTTTTGAGGGGTCATGGCTCGTGTACGACGACTGTATTGTGATGTATTGTGTTAGGTAGTGTTAGGTTGTATTGTATTGTATTAGGTTTTATGACGTCAGTCAGGTCGTCGTACATGAGCCATGACCCCTTTTGAGACCTTATAAGAGTTGTCCTCAGAAATGTTTTATTTCTATACAATTCTTGTTTCCTTTTCTTTCCTGGAGCCGCGATCGTTTTGGTTGCGTCATTAAAAGGTCACGGCTCTGTGTCGCTATGGGGACAAGAATGTTTCCCCTTAAACCTACGCATGCGCATTATCGAGTACAGTCCCTAACAACCAAGAATCCATATGCCACTTGTTACCAATCGGATTACATAAGGATCAATCTTATGCGTAATCAATGGCCGAATTCATATTAGAGACGGAAAACCGTCTTGGACGGGAAACTCGTCTACAGACGGAAAACTCGTCTGATATGAATCGGTGAAGGACGAGTTTCCCGTTTCAAATTTATCCGTCTATTTTTCCGTCTAAACCGACGGAAAAATAAGACGGGAAACTCGTCTTAGACGGAAAACTGTCTTAAATTCATATTAGACGCGAAAATCACGACGACTTTTTTGCGCTATTCGCTTGCACGCGCTAGGAAAAGACTGGAACTAGAAAGACAGCAACTGTTTCTGGGTAAAAAAAAAATGGCGCCCAAGAAGGTCACTGAGCAGCAGTCTCATGAAGACGATTAACCGTCCTTAAATTCATATCAGACGGTATTCTGTCTGATGGAATTCCGTTTGTGACGAGTTTCCCGTCTTCTAATATGAATTCGGCCAATGTTTGTTTTCACTGGACTCAAATTCTTAGGCCTGGCTTTCACTACCTACCCTCACGTGGGGCTTTTTCTTTCTAGCCAAGTCTCTTGTATGTTGGGGAAGGGAAGCAAATCAAGCATACAATCACAATACAAGCAGTACTTTATTTTGATAAATCAAAACAAGAGCACCTAAAAACTCAATGACCTCTTTCAGCTTCACATGTGATTCTGCATTTCAGATATGTGTAAAAAAAATTCCGTGATTTATCACGAATTCAAAGGCTTCTATGAGCCAACTCGCGAATACGACACGTTCTAAATAAGATTCTGCGCAGCTTCGGACCCTCCCACCTCTTATGTGTTTTGCTCCATCGACCCTCCCCCACTGCGTCCAACTCCCGACCCCTCTCCCATCAACGTCGTCTCCCTGGTTAAGGCAGGTGACCATTACATATTGCGGGCTCAGTGTGTACAGCCGATCGAGCGGGAGAACGATGAAGTGAAATATTTCACGAGTTAGAAAGGTAGCGTTTTTACCGACAGCCATCACACAGTTAAATGTTAAAAATATGGCAAATTGCGACAACAATGCTGAAAGAGTTATTACTATAAAATTATAAAAGAACTAAAATAATATTCTACTTACTTTTGCATCGTTTTTAAGTGCATCAATAAAAAAAAAAAAAAGAAAAATACTGACGATGTGACAAATTTTATCTTTTATCTGATCAGCATCTTCTGGTTATGGCGCATGGGATGGGTCACGCTATTTTATGGCTTGGTTGCTCTTGTTCTTATGGCATTTTAATCAAATAGGCCATTTCCGAGTTGCCTATAGCCTCTCTATCAAAGCGAGGGTAGGTGCGAAACCTTTCATATGAAAATGAGTTTTCATTCGCATGCAAATAAGTTTTATTTGCATGTGAGTGAAAACTCATTTTCATATGAAAGGTTTCGCACCTAACCTCGCTTTGATAGAGAGGCTGAAGGCAACTCGGAAATGGTCTATTCCCAAATGCATTTATGTTCGTACACAGATAGGAAACCACTGTCAGGCCGGACAGGCTGGGGATATGTGAGACATCAGTGACCTATATTGCTATTCACATCCTCGAGAATTTGACTTTAAGTCTAGGCCCTGGGGCGGGAACATTTTAATTTTTGATAAGGAGGAAAAAGTGTATTTAAGGAGAAATAGTTAACCCAAGATGAGTGGGGGCGGGGCCCTAGGGTTGAGCTGTTGAACAAGAGGTCGTCAGGAAAGTGAAATGAGCCACATATGCCCTCCGCCGACCCCTCCCTTCGACTTAACATTGACAACTGTATAAAAGACTATAAAAGGCGTTTTCTTTGATCCGGGATCCAGTCCGTTTGTCTTAGAGGATTCTTTCATCAGATGGTACTGCAACGACAAGAGAATAAGTGATAAAAACATTGAATGAAATGGGGAAAAGATCATTGTTAAACCGTCAACTCTACGTCTTACAGAGAGATTATCACTTTAGGAAAAATCATCAAAACGCCGTCCATGACGATCAAGTTAGACAAGCTTGACATTAATTTACAGTAAATCGTTGTAGTCTTTCTATTCGAGTCAACAATTAATACCATTAAAAATTATATAAAAGCCTTACAGAGTCATTTTTCCGGAATCTTAACAATGCGCTCGTGACCTTCTAACCTTCAAGCAGCTCAAAACATGCAAAAACAAAACTCTTGACAGTCAACAAACGACCAGTAAGCTGCAACTTGATAAAGCTTTTTTTAACAATTGACTACCTGTTAACATCTTTCGCATAGATTTTCTCATTTCTCAGCCAATCAGAGTCAACAATTTTCAAGCAATTTATTGAGCATTCAATGAGCAAAATAGACAATACTTTGACTACCAAAAACAAAGAAAAAATCAACAGAAAGATGTCAGCAAATTGATGGTAAACTTCATAGAGGTAAAAACAGATTGACACGAATCATTGTGCGTACCCAACTCAGCGAGCTACACTCAAACGAAAGCAACAACAAGCTCGTCCTTGGCATCTGGAGTAGCATTCTTTCCATCTCCATACTCCTCTGTAAAGGAACCACCTTCGCCATAATCATCCATACTATCCATGGACTTTTGCAATGAACCTTTACTTTGGTAGGGCGGCGGAACTTCGTTTTCGTTCAGGCTAAAGCGAGCAAACAAAAGTTGTTTTTTATCCATTTTTCAAAGACACGGGGTAAGAAGCATGAAAAGTGTAGTCTAAAAAGTTTTTTCAAGTTGCAATCCATTTTCATCCAGGTCATGCTCGTAGTTTCAATGCATTAACTAAATAGTTATAGTCATAAACAAAACTGAAAAACATTTTTAGGTTTTATTTGAGACAACTGATATGTTGTGTGGCCTTTCTAAACAATGACCGCTTCCGCTTAATAGAGGTGACCGCTTGAAAGAGGTCATGTTTACAGTAACCATATGGGGAGCGATTTCCGGGATTTGAAAAGTGACGTTTGACTGTATAACTGACACTCGGTTCTTGTTCCTATATAGTGAATAGACCATTTTCGATACAGCTATTTCAATTAACGTTGTCGGGTGAAAGCTCAAAGCTCAAAGCTCAGAGCCGTCAAGTCAAGACCGAACGAGTAAACCGAGCACCTGTTCAGGCATGCAGATAGTTGGGACCGCGGCGTAACGAAATGAAACGGTGCGAATGAGCGATGCGACGAGCGGGAAAAACGTTTCTTTTGCGCCGCTCACAACTATCTTGGCTTGTAGCTTTGAGCTTTCATCCGACAACGTTAATTGAAATAGCTGTATATTAAAATTCATACTTGGCTCCAGGCTTGGGGGAATAAAACAAAAGAAATCACATTGAGGTTCAGCGTTGAATTATTCATTTCTTTTGTTTTATTCCCCCAATCCAAGTATGAATTTTAATATATCGAAAATGGTCTATTAGAGACATCATCTACACTGAGAATGAAATTAAGAATCTAGTAACGATTGAAAGGAACACGATGCACATTTTATCCCAAATGTCGACTGGAGCCGATGAAAGTGAAACTGAACTATTTTCTAAAATCCTCCAAAACGAATGACCAGCTAGTTGGCTATTGACATAGCTAGGCCCTGAATTTCAACATGGGACTACTGTGTTGCTAGGCCCTGAATTTCAACACGGGACTACTGAGTTGCAAATCTATCTATTGGTTAAAGAGGAGGACTAGAACCCGGGGGCTTTCTCCTTGTTTAACATGAAGACGCAGAGAGACCCCTGGACTTAACCGCGGTCAAACGAGAGAAATTTGCAAAAGTTAAGCAAAGTACTTAAAGTTAAGGTTGTCATTTTCACTGTTTAAAGTTTAATATATTGCCAATACACTGTCAATTTACCAAACGTTTTGAAAGTTTACTAAAAAAAGTTCTAAGCGTTTAAAAACTGTGAACTGCGGAGTTGTCGGCGCCATTTGCCAACATAATTTTGATCAGGCGCAAAGAGTTTTGGTCAGTTTTCAACGGAAAAAAGCTCATCATTTTGAGAAAAATTAAAAGATAGTAACGTCGACTACTTTTTTATACATCCTTGCCCATATTTTCATTTAATATTAAATATAATCCCACTAAATAAAACGAAAAACGCTTCGAACGTTTAACCGCGGTGGAGACATAGCTAGGCCCTGAATTTCAACATGCGACTACTGTGTTTCAAATCTATCTATTGGTCAAAGAGGAGGACTGGAACCCGGAGGCTTTCTCCTTGTTTAAAATGAAGACGCGGAGAGAACCCTGGACAGGACTGCCGAAATACTCCAAGAATTGTACAGTATTCTTTCCCGCGGTGAACAATGAACATTTCATCGTATTTCACGCGACAGAATTCTCCACGCTTGGAGTACTTCGGTGGCCTTGTCCAGCCGTTTCTCCGCGCCGCCATTTTGAACAAGGAGAAGGGCTTGGGGACGAGGTTAAGTCCAGCGCCCTAACCACAAGGCCTTGCACCCCGCGTCTTTTAGTAGGTAGAGTGTACCTGCTATAGCTCAGAAGGAGGTCGGACACCTTATTGAGAATTATATAATGTCGACACTTAGAATTTTATTTTCAATAAATTTTTAAGTGTAGAAAAGAAAATCTAAAATCCCCTCTCAGGATTGAACATGTGACCTCAGCTAGGCTTAGGCTTACATAGCCTACCGTACCAGGGTACAACCTAGCTTCTCGGCTTGTTCAGGCCTAAATTTAACTGTATAACTGCCAACCTCCAACCTCAACTGAAAGCTAACTAGTTACTTCGTTATATATTCTCATTAAGGTGTCCGACCTCCTTCTGAGCTATAGCATTTAGGCTCTACCCTTTTAGTAACACCGGCATAGCTCACCTGTTTTTTACACCATTTTGAGGTTGCAAAGGTGCTAAATCGCCTGAACTAAAAATCAAAGAAAATTAAAAGAGATATTTTTCAATGTATGGCTAATTACCAAACATTCATTAATATCTCTAGCTAAATACCATAATTGCCACAAACTGAAATACTGAGGCGCATTGAACGTTTAGATTTTGTCAAATCAAAAATCAAATCAAATCAAATCAAATCAATTTATTTTAGTGTCAAAGTATTTAGTACGCGAGTACTAATTGTGGACACTTTCCAGATCTAATTGGAATTTGGAAGTGTTGGTTTTTGAAATTTGAAATTTGACTTTAATTTCATTTGACAAAATCGAAACGTTCTCTTCCAGATTATGGGTATAGGTTTTGCCTCACTTCTGGCGTTGACTGGAAAACTAAAACGACGACGGGAAATTGGCTGGAAAATGTACTGAGCAATCTGGGCAAAACTCTGAGCCACTCGATTGTTGCGGGAAAAGGAACTCGTCACGATTCCTCGGTACCAAGATCTACTCCAACTGGACTTCTAACGGACAGCAGTGAACCAAACATAAACTATATCCACACAGTTTAATCTCAGCTCAAAAATCAAAATAACAATTACAATCCGTATGGAGCGAGACTATTCAAAAACTCTTTACAACAAAGACAATAATGTAACTACATCCAGAGTTTATATTGTCGCAAAAAGCTAATCAAACTAGAAAAAACCTTATCTATAGAGAACGTAAAGCAGCTAGAAATACAATTACAAAATTCTCAAAACTTATGTTCTATAATGAAATTGGTTATAAAAGAATTTATATTCAGAAAGTGCAAAAAGGCTAGTACAGCTATAAACATAATACAACAAAAAAAACCTTAGGTCTGTTATTCGGACATAAATACAGGAGGGCAACCCAACGAGGATTGTTTAGGCAAATTCTTGGAATGGCGTCGTGGAACTGTTTTTTTTTTTTCATATCATTCTAGTTCTTTTAAAAGAAACTATATGAAAGCTTATACAATTTAACATTTTCTGTTCTCATAGCTGAATATTTCAGCGGCAGAAAAATCATTTAGGGAAAGGAATCCTATTCCCCGTATTTCCCAGCTGATTTCGTCTTTCTAGCCTTATTTCGTACCCAACACGACGTTTTTTTATCTCGCTGAAAACAAAAGACGTTACTGCGCCTTTCAACAACATTCGGAATCTGAAATTCAAATCTCCACTAACAGTTGCGTTATTCCCTGCCGTCAATCATAATTAATACGAAAGCCAACGGACCATGTAAAAAAGAAACAAACAAAATGAATCGAAATCTACCAATCATAATGCACGGACGTGACCTTTTGAACTCATTGAAGTGAAGATCTGTTTCCTGAGAGGTAAGCTAAGATGATTGACGGCAGTGTTATTGAAAGGCATATTATTGAAAGGCGCAGTAAAAGCCCACCTTCATCCAAGAGACGTTGCGGTCGTTTGTTTTTGTTTTGAAATGCTCCATTGTTCATACGCGTGATCTGATTGGTTGCACGCATTCAAGCGTGAATTTCGTGTTACACGAAATTCAGCACAGAAAGTGATCACGGTGCGCATAGCATTTTGGGTGAAGGTGGGCCTTTAAATTTCACGATGTTACGAAAGTTCGAGGCGACATTTTTCTAAAGAAAACTCAAGTTTGTAGTCAAATTAATTACGAATTTAATTAAGATGACTGAGGCCTTTCGAACAGTTTTTCACCAAAACAATTCGTTGGGTGCCCTTAATAATACAGGAGAACAGACTTAAAAAAAAAACAACATTTCTTTCAACGTCTCAAAGTTCCCGTATTATATGTTGCAAAAACTTAATTAAACGAACATAATTCTACAAAACTCCATGTCAAACATTGACAAAACAAAAGAAAATATGCAAAAAAGAACACAAATAAACATTTTCAAAAACAAAAACTGAAGTTGCTGTTACACGTAACAATTTTTCGTGTATCTTCTCTCGCCAAACAAATTGTTGCGAGTTAAAATGATGGGCTATGAAATATCGGATGAATATCAAGGTAGACACAATATTATTAGAATTGGTCGACGGGAGAGACACGTGTTATCAAGTATTATTATATTATCAGTTATTGTTTTTTAAGTTGTTCGAAAAGTTGAACCGTTTTCTACTTTATCCAACAAATTTCTTCAAGTTGCACAACAAAAATATGTGTAACACGGCTCTTGCAACTTGTTTCGCAACACTCTTTAAGTCAACCAACAGATGCTTCATTTATCAACTTTTTCAACAATTTTCAGCTTGCACAATTTTTTATAGCGAGATAAGTTGCATGGATATTGTAACTTGTAACATCGTACGTGCAACTTGCAACAATTTTTTTGCGAGATAAGTTGAACGAAAATGTTTTGCATGTAACAGCACCTTAACGTAATCTAGTTTTGTGTTCAGCTGACGTAGTTTGCCATCACTAGAATTTAATTTTAGCCTGTCGAGCCTATCAAGAAGGCGTTGAAGCTAGCCGAGACGCCAACTGATGAGTGACGGCCCCTATCGTTAAGCTCAACTGAATTCCTTTATTGAATTAGTATGAAACGTACACAAAATATTGTACGTAGTTTGAAGTTTATAAGAGTGTAACAATTTTGTAAATCGGATTTAAAATTGCGGAGATAAACGAGAAACATTGAAATAACTTGCATGAGTCTACTGCAGAAAATTCCGAGCGATTGCGAGGATCTGGAAAAATCAAAACTATTACGATAAACTATGACATATGGCAAACAAAATATCTAAAAATTAGAAACTTTTGTCAAGCCGATTTTAAGTAAATCAGAAAAACATTTCGAACTTGTGTGATTTTGCATGTGTATGAGCACATGTATAAGTTCCTCAATTAAGCTTATAAAAGTTTAATTTCTCAATCTCAAATTTACGCCAAACTGTGTGTTTAGTGTATGAGATGAAACTATGAAAGTTTGAAAGCGTTTCTCGTTTTAGTTTTGGAGATTCGATTTTCTATAGGGAACCATAGTTTTTTGACTGAGTCCTTGATATTGTAGTTTTAGTACTTTTCTACATATTTCAAAAACCGCGAGATAGATGTTTTTAAACTTTTATGGTCGTTTCTTTATAATATGAACAACATTGTCTCGAAGTTTCATCTTGTCATCAAGGACTTTGTCAAACAACTGTGGTTTCCTATAAAAAATCGAATCTCCGAAACTAAAACGAGAAACGCTTTCAAACTTTCATAGTTTCATCTCATACACTAAACACACAGTTTGGCGTAAATTTGAGATTGAGAAATTAAACTTTTATAAGCTTACAAACGTAATTGAGGAACACAACTTCGAAATGTTTTTCTGATTTACTCAAAATCGGCTTGACAAAAGTTTCTAATTTTTAGATATTTTGTTTGTCATATGTCATAGTTTATCGTAATAGTTTTGATTTTTCTAAATGCCATCGCAATCGCTCGAAATTTAGACTCAAGTGAATTCAATGTTTCTCGTTTATCTCCGCAATTTTAAATCCGATTTACAAAATTGTTACACTCTTAAAAACTTCAAACTATGTACAGTATTTTTTGTAAGTGTCATACTAATTCAATAAAGGAAAGTTAGTTAAACTGCGCTCAAAAATGTTCGGTGCGGCTACACGGAAACTGGAGGGATTGGAAACACCTTAAACCCAGCGTTCCTGCCAGTACATCTGCTCACCAAAACATGCACTCAAGTCGTATGTCAAATAGCGTTTGCTCCTATGCTGCACAATAGCCCTTTTCGTGGTTAACTTTTCTCATTTGCATTACAATAAAAGTCAACATGATTGCGAGGCAATTTCGGGCAAAAACAACAAAATTGCCTCGCAACCACGTTGATTTTTATTGTAATGTAAATGAGAAGGGTTAACCGCGAAAAGGGCTATTCGCCCTATATCAGCAGAACACACAGCCCCAGTGGGGCCCTATGTTTTAGTTCATGCGGACAATTTAGATTTTTATTCCCTAACAAGTGTATCAGTAAGTAAAAGTTGTTGTATTGTATTTGTACTACAAGTGTCTAGTATTTTAGAAACGAGAAGGAAACTGGGCCGAGTGAACATTCGCAATGACTTCTGGGATCGTTACAGGGGACGCTTCTTTTGTCTCTGTCCCCAGTAACAGTCCCAGAAGTCGTTGCGAAAGTTCACTCGGCCCAGTTTCCTTTTCGTTTCTAAAGTGGCAAATAGGAATGGAGAGATGGTAAGGTGGAATTGACTAGTGCTATCTTTTAAAAAAAGGCTTTTGACTTTTCTCATCATTTATTGTCTTCAAGCAGATGGGAACCAACAAATAAGAAATCAAAAACAAATCTGGGCACCCTGATCACCACTCGGAGCAGTTCTCTCTACAACCAAATGATAGCAGGACCTCGAGGGCTGAAAAATTGTCAGAAACCAAAAACACGATTAAAAAGAAATTTAGGTTAGAGGTGTGCCACCCGGCACTAAAAATCCTACAAAGGCCCAACCCTAACTAATGATATTTAACAATTAGATTACGAGCTCGAGATTCTATTGCCTGATAGTTGATGTGAGCGAAGCCCGAAACCCGAAGCCCGAAGCCCGAAGCCCGAAGCCCGAAGCCCGAAGTCCGAAGTCCGAAGCCGAAATCAAGAGCAAATAATCTGATTGTTTTAGTATAAATCTACTAGACGTTCAAAACGTAACAACAATTACTCTTCATAGACACTTGAAAAACGCGAAGAAGCGGCCGCCATTATTTATTTATTTATTTACTCCATTTATTATTATTACATACGTTTTTGAAGTTAGCAAGATAAGAAAAAAAAATGTA
Organism: Cladopsammia gracilis; assembly: GCA_022457155.1. NCBI lineage: Eukaryota > Metazoa > Cnidaria > Anthozoa > Scleractinia > Dendrophylliidae > Cladopsammia > Cladopsammia gracilis. The sequence continues at coordinate 124,844 of JAJGOT010000032.1, forward strand.
GAAGGGCAAGATATAGGTAAACTAATGATATGCCCTATAACTAAATTACAATTTTTTTTTAAGAAAAAGAGAACATACTACTATAAGAAAGGAATAGAAACATAGAAGTAATATAGCTGTTACTAGATTGGGGAGACAGTGATTAATACTGAGCAAAATAATAGACTTAAAAGTTAGAACAAATGGTACCATGCAAAAGTACTGCTGAAGAGGTTTCATTTGAATGGTCACACCATAGGATTTCGTCCACAGACTCAAAGTTAGAACAAATGTTACCATGCAAAAGTACTGACAAAGAGGTTTCATTTCAAACTCAAAAACTCAAACTCAGACTCAAAAGTTAGAACTACACTACATGTCTCCATAATTGACTCTTGGAGTGAAAGGGTCTAAATATCAGTGTACCCAAGCTGTTTTAGAATAAAAACGGTTCGAAACTCGATCATACTTGGGGCGGCATATAGTTTTTTTTATCTGATAAGGAGGACATACTCTGTTGCCTACAAAGGAAAAAACTTCGCTTTATCGGCCACATAAAAACCAAACGGATTGCAATGTTACAGGAGACAGCGGAGGCACTATATACTGGAACCACAACGTAATGCCCAGTGACAGTGGAGTGGCACTGGGACTAGTAATGTCCAAAGAACAGGAGCACCCAACGCATTGTTTCGGCAGAAAGTTGTTCGGAAGACCCACTTAATCATCTTAAAAATTCGTAATAAATTAGATTAAAAACTAGAGCTTTCTAGTAAAATGTCGCCTAAAACTCTCACAACATCGGAAAATTTAACGACTTTTGTTTTCGAAAGGATAACAGTAGTGAACTTTTAGATTTGAATACGACTTCGAGATGGAGTAAGAGTACGACTTTTGAATTTCAAGCCAGTCACGTCCCTAGAGCTGTCGCTCCTTCCTGTTGCTGACCAGAAGATAAGGATTCGCTAGGTATAAAAATTTGCAGCCTAGATAAATGGTTATCCAGAACACGGGAACAAGGTTTGAAAAGTCATAGTCGTGCTCATTCTCGTACTCGTAGTCCTATCTAAAGTTCGCTAATGTCATTTTGGGCGCGAAATGAAGTCAGCTAGGATTAATTAAAGTGCCTATCATCCCTAGAAAGTTATCTACAGAATCAACTCTATGTACATTGAATACTTGAATGGTAAAATATTTCTTGTTTTGAACGTCGCGTTTGTGAGTTCAAGAGATTTGAATTTACAAAATGCTAATTAGATGACGTCAACCCGGGAATTTGCGATTATTTCTACGCCAATTTACAATGCGCACTTTACAGCTTGAGGATAATTAATTTGATAAATATTAAAAATAAACTGTGGATAGTCAATTGATTCGTAAAAAATATTACTTGGAGGTAAAAACAAGTAGTTGTATAATAAATAATTCCCGGGATGACGTCATCTAATTAGCATTTTGTAAATTCAAATCTCTATAACTCACAAACGCGACGTTCAAAACAAGAAATATTTTACCATTCAACTATTCAATGTACAAAGCGTTGATTCTGTAGATAACTTTCTAGGGGTGATAGGCACTTTAAGGAAGATAAAAACAGATAGGAAATTTCTTTCCCTAAAATTTTCTCCCTCTGGAATACTCAGCTAAACGCGTAACGAACCTAAAATATGCATTAGCTTTCATGAAGTGTCCTTTGAAAGCACGAAAATGATTGGAAACTGAACAGCCCAACACCATTCCAAATGTTTTTCTAACCATAAATAACTTTGCCAGGGAAGTTACTGATGGACTGCATGTACTCACCACATGTCCATGGTTTCGTCTTTCTTTTCCTTTTGTCTTTTATTTCTGCATGGAAACAAACGAACAGCGTATCATTAGATCAACAACTATGGTGTCTTAGGCAACACAGTTTTTCAATGCTGGCCAGACGTTTCAGGATACTTGATTATTTCTTACGTTGATTTTGTTGTTGTTGTTGTTGTTGACGTTCAATTTACTGTTTTCTGAGTATTGAGCAGGAAGTCACAGGAATCTTGCCAGACCTATGGCAAGGAAATATCCTCATAAAATAGTCTCATAGAATAAAAAATTTCAGTCGCGAACTCTTACCTTCCGTAACAAATGCATCCCATGACCACCAATAGTATTAATAACAAGATTAACACCACGGGAACGACTATAGCAGCGACGTTAACACCTGCCAACACAAGATCGACATAGGAATGAGCCATATAGATTCAACAAATGAAAAAGCCAAGTCACACAATCAGTTCTTTTTGCGCGTATTATAAGTCAACAGCACTTGATGTCCGGCTATCTCAAATAATGAAATTGTAAAAGCCGAAATGGAAAAGCGTGATTCACCTTCAAATTTCTTCGAGTTCCGACTTACCTTATTACATGAAATTTTCGCGACACGTTAATTTCGCGAATTTCGCGATTTAAAAAAAATCGCGAAATTTATTTTAATGAGTGACGCGAAAATTAAATGTCGCGAAAATAACATGACGCGAAAATTAAGTGACGCACATTATGTCAATAATTAAAAAACGACTTTATTACCATTACACATGTTTATAACAATCATTTTGAACTATTCTGTGGTAATGTTCTGGTCCTTCAAGCATGAACTACAAACCGTGCCTTGTATACACTGTGAGAACATCTTTCTTGTTACTGTTTACATAATCAGTTGCGTTTCTGTTTATTTGGACATTGTTGTCATTGTTGATTAAGTTGTTTGATCAAATTCAGGGACATGTTGAATAACATTGACAAAGAAATAAAGTGTGTCTCACTCAAAAACGCGAAATATTAAAGTGAGTCAAAATGCAAAATTCTCGCAAAATCGCGAAATTAATGTGTCGCGAAATATGCGAACCTCAAAATCGCGAAATTAACGTGTCGCAAAAATTTCATGTAATAAGGTATTTACTTTTAGTCAACTTGTTTAGCTCTGTTCAGATCGCACTTTCGAGTGTCGCGCTTGGTACTCCCCAAGAAAAGGGGATCATGTCGTACCTCCTTTGAACGAGTTGTTTTATTGGCTCATCAAAACAATAGATGAATGACCTAAACAATGCCCCTATCCCTATAAACAATAGCAGGTACTGTTTTAGAACGGCCAATGAAAATAGAGGTTTATGAGAGGTGCAACGCTACCGAGAAAAGGAGAAAGCACGCGCCTGCATGATGAAAATGCTTTAAACATCTCTCGATTGTGCTTATAATACACAGTTGTTTGGCCTTTTTGTGCCTTATGACACTGAAAACTAAAATAAAGCGAGTTTTGAAACATTTCTATGTGATCTTTTTGTTTTAAAATCACTCATCTACATTATAGTTTGCTGAAACTTATCCCTTGCCGGTTATAAGTCAAAAACGCTCTTTTACCACTAAATCTGAAAATTTTGTCTTGAGGAAGACATTCTGTAGTTTATATTCTGATAAATTATGTTTTTGTTAGCCAATCAGAGGTGTGCAATGTCCAATCTATATCACGGTGATATAAAATGTTTATTTACTTAAGTTACAATATACATGAAAAAATCACTCGATTCTGATTGGCTAAGAGCAGTGCAGTTCAATTGAACACCAGTGCAAAACGTGTAATACCGGTGCAAAAAGTGTAACACCAGTACAAATTACAAATCGAAAAATTTTTTTTTTTCTTTTTTTTTTGCCAAAAAAGAAAGAAACTGAAAAAATTTCAAAAAAAAAATTTGCAAAAAAAAAAAAAATTTCCATCCAATATTTATTAATATTTATAATTATTAATAAGTAATCATCCGAGCAGCAGGTCTGGATAAAGGTTTTTGGATGCATAATATTGGTCCTCCCCAAATGTGAGTCCAAAGGAAAAAAGGTGACCTTCCCCGCCAAACATGGGACGCCCGGAACGTAACCAAACAAGTGTATACAGAGTGCCATATTTTCAGGATATCGGCTGCAAGATCAAAAGTTGTCGAAATTCTTGAACACAAATCTCGATCTGCCTGGAAGTATTGAGATTTTTACCACAATTGCCGCTAAACTCGCAATCTGATTGGTCGACATGAGTGGTAAATGAGAGTCCAGACAACGGTGCTGACGCTAACATCACGCGCGCTTGAAAAAAACCAATCTGATTGCGAGAAATTTATAGTCAACGCTTGCTCTTTCTTTGCTGTCACGTTTCGTAACAAGACTTCGATTTTTCCTTGTATTTTTTCTAAATATTGTTGTAAAAAACAAATTTACACCGGTTTTCCCTGGTGTGGACTCTTATTTACCACGATTTACGTCATCACATGATCAAAATTTGTTGCTGACTCACTCGGCTGCGCCTCGTGAGTCCACAACATTTTGACCATGTGATGACGTAAATCGTGGTAAATAAGAGTCCACACCACGGAAAACCGGTGTAAATTTGTTAATTATATTATCTTGCATTCTATGTCATACTGTCGAGTCCAAACTATAGCTTGGAGGTTTTTTTTAGTGCTCAGTATTTTGCTTCAATAGGATAATTTCTTGCAAGAAATTTAACGAAAGCGAAATTCAGAGCGTTCGCCATTGCCGCAAGCATGACGTCATAACCTCATCAAAAAAGGCCAGACAACCAATCAAAGCGCGCGTTAATTTTAACTATTTTTAGCATAAATCTACTAGCGTTCTATCACGAATGCTGTTCTCTTATTGGCTACGCTACTCACTATCTACCCTGTTTTAGTATAAATCTACTAGCGTTCTATAACGAATGCTGTTCTGTTATTGGCTACGCTACTCACTATCTATCCTGTTTTAGTATAAATCTACCAGCGTTCTATCACGAATGCTGTTCTCTGATTGGCTACGCTACTCACTATCTATTGTGATAGAAATCTCGAGCTCATAATCTAATTGTTAAAACAAGTCCGTACCATCACTCTGGCGTTGCTTCCTTGCATCAGTCTGTCCGCTTCCTCCTGGGTTCAATTTCGGGTCAGATTTTGGTTGTGAAGTCGTCATTTCCGGCTGTGTATAAGCTGTCGTCGTTTCCGGCTGTGTATAAGCTGTCGTCATTTCCGGCTGTGTGTAAGCAGTAGTTTCCAGGTATGGTGGAACAGCTTTTGGTCCTTCCAAAGATGATGAAGTTGCCGGCTCTGTGCTAGTCGATGGACTTATTACCACCGAATGCGGCTGTGCAGAGAATACAGTAGACGATTGTGTCACTTCCAGGATTCCAGGGGTTGGCATGGCAACCTCCGTGGTCGAAAGTGCTAAAGCGAAAAGAAATGTTGGTGAAAAAGGTTTTTTTTGTTTGCGTGTCAACAAAATAATATAATACATTCTTGCTAAATTTTACAATTTAACAAGAATCTATGGCTCATTAGCACTTTTGCCAACGTAAACGTTTGTATTATATATATTCCTTTTAACATTACATGAAAAGGGCTAATAATTGCAAAGATTACTAAGGTTGCGTTCGATTGGCCCTATTCCGGAATAAAAATATATTCCGGATTATTTCAGAATAGCGATTCCGTCCGTAGGTCAATAAAACGATTATTTCGTTTCTGGAATAACACACTCTCCTCTCGCATCGTCGCAGCAATCAACTCCCAGACTTGTTTCTTTTTGTATTTAACGTTTTGAAACATCTCTTTCATGATGAGGAGAAGCGTCTCTTCCCGACTCCAGGAGTATCCTTTTTCTTCGCACATGGATGCCAGCACATCATTATTCTGGATTATTCCAAGCATTCTGCTCCCTAGTGCAGAATGCTTGGAATACATTCCATGTATTCTGGAATCGGAATAGCGACTCAATCGAACGGGCATTCGGGGTTATTCCGTTTATTCTTATTTCGGAATAAGGTCAATTGAACGCACCCTAAGTTTAACAATTTTTTTTTAACTCTTGGAGTCATTTCGCATTTACACGATGTTTTCTTTACGTAAATTCGTATGCTCTGATTATGAAACAATAATGTCAGCAAGGATTGGCCTGTAGGCAAAACATTAGATATTGGCGTACCTTCCATAGGTCGTGAGGTTGCGATGACAACGTTGACTGTGGTACTGGTAGCTGTAATCAGACCTGGAAAAGACGCAAAGTTTATGCGGTATGGTTTAGGTGGTTCCTTAGTGCCTGTACAAAAGCACACTGTGATCACTTGTTTTTCAGTATTTAAAAAAACACTAAAATTTGATGTTTTCCTTGAATTTCTGCGGAAATGCAGACATCATGGTCAAACATAATGTCGAGGCATGGAGCTCACGTGATATTACGACGTTGGGGTGGTGTCGCACCATGAACGAGAGAGTAAATGTACCGAAAAGCCAGGCAAAGAGGTTAGAGGGCAGTGTCAAGCTAGGATATAAGCTTGATTGCACAAACTATTCTTCCCTTAGGCCTTTCCCACTTTTTTCCCTATTAGATCGAACAGATCCCAGAAAAATCTTCCCTCTTCCTCATCAACCTTTAACTCCAAGAGTGCAGACAAAAAAATTCAAGAAAAATACCAAATTTCATTTTGTAAAATATTGAGAAATAAATTGTACCATGCAAAAGTACTGCAGAAGAGGTTTCATTTGAATGGTCACACCATAGGATTTCATTAATAGACTCAAAAGTTAAGATGAAACTTAACTTAGGTGAAAGGTCGGAAGCACAAGAATTAAGATTGACGACCGGGCTATTTTTCAATTTAAGCAATTTTGAAAAGCAGTATTACCCGACCGTCTGCACAGTACATTTAGACCGTACAAAAGTTCACAAAAACAACTTTTTCTCCGTCTAGAATAACTATTAACTATTTTCCGAATAAAATAGAGTTGTTGCTTGTCAAAAAATGCCCGAGAAACCGATTTGCTAAAATACACAAACATATTTGCATAAGGCGACGCGAGTATAAAATCTAAGTCTTGTTTTGTTTACATAAAATCGCTTTTTAATCTATGTAATGAATGAACAAACACATAAAAATGGACAACACAATCTTCTTTCGAAAAATTTTATTGAAATCTCAATTAGTTTATGTTTAGAAGCAAAACGCGTACAATTTACAGCGCATCGAGGCCGAGTCGTGTCTTCGATGAAATTCAAGAAATTAAAATACCACTGAATTTAAGCTACACGTTTATAAACAATTTTCCAAAATTAACGAGAACACAAACAAAATGTCAATCACAGATTGATATCAAGATAAATTCCCATCGAAAAATGTGATTTGTTTTACCTTTAAGTCCCTCCGGCGACTACTGTACTTGGAAATTCTTTAAACCTCCGCTTTGGTGCTGAAATCCGTAAAACGAACCGATCTCTTCGCATTGCTAAAAACGTATATAGTTCCTCGAAGCAAGATTTTATCCCTGAAAGCTCTTCTTTTTCCACTAAAGCGGCTTCTGAGTATCCCTTAATTAGTATCCCTGTCTTGAGTAGCAAACCGCGAAAAACTGCAGGGAAATAACGACTTTAATTCTCCGCTAAACACAAGAAAACAACTAAAGTGTTTACCGAGCTCGCGGCTGTGTGGCCGCGCGAAAAACAAAGCCTTGCTTTCAAAATTTCTAGGATCCCGGATGTTGTTCCAACACGGCCGCGGGCACACACGCGCCCGCGAAACATTCCGCTAGCCATGACCATGAAAAATGACGGGATAGGTTCTATGAGTATGGTGCTCCGCCGGGCCTTCGGCCCGCGGGCTCCGCTATGACCCTTCTTTGCCATCTTTGTCAAAGCTACCTTCATTATCAAACCATATGTACTCCACATTTGGCAATCACCTACTTCACCTGCTAAGGAAATGGGTGGAAAGAGTAGACCCAAGTAACCGCTTCCCTCTTGGAATATTACTTTGTCTTGGACAACACACCTGGCAGACTATTTATACGCAGAGTATTGTCAGAGACACCCGTGTGGGATTTCCCCGGTCGAAATTTAAGTGCGGTTGTGTGTGGTGTTGCAGGATGTCAAAATAAAATAAAACTATATTATAAACTTTGTATGGAATTTTGTGTCTCAAAGATACAACTTACAATATTATGTATTAGAATACAATTCTCGTAAAATGGGAATTAGAGTCTCAGATATAATCAACTAGGGAAAATGGTCAAAACTATAGTCCTCGGACAGGATCCACCATTTTACAAAAAGACTGATGATCTTTTTATGTACCCCCCCCCCCACCCACCCAGGAGTAGAAACTGAGAAAAAGAGTCAAACCTCCCTGTGCCGTTTTCCTAGTTCCCCCCCCCACCACCCTCCCACTCTATCAGGAGTAGAAACTGAGAAAAAGAGTCAAACCTCCCTGTGCCGTTTTCCTAGTTTCCCCCCCTCCCACCCTCCCACTCTATCAGGAGTAGAAACTGAGAAAAAGAGTCAAACCTCCCTGTGCCGTTTTCCTAGTTCCCCCCCCCCCCCCACCCTCCCACTCTATCAGGAGTAGAAACTGAGAAAAAGAGTCAAACCTCCCTGTGCCGTTTTCCTAGTTTCCCCCCCCTCTCACCCTCCCACTCTATCAGGAGTAGAAACTGAGAAAAAGAGTCAAACCTCCCTGTGCCGTTTTCCTAGTTCCCCCCCCCCCCACCCTCCCACTCTATCAGGAGTAGAAACTGAGAAAAAGAGTCAAACCTCCCTGTGCCGTTTTCCTAGTTTCCCCCCCCCCACCCTCCCACTCTATCAGGAGTAGAAACTGAGAAAAAGAGTCAAACCTCCCTGTGCCGTTTTCCTAGTTTCCCCCCCCCCACCCTCCCACTCTATCAGGAGTAGAAACTGAGAAAAAGAGTCAAACCTCCCTGTGCCGTTTTCCTAGTTTCCCCCCCCCACCCTCCCACTCTATCAGGAGTAGAAACTGAGAAAAAGAGTCAAACCTCCCTGTGCCGTTTTTCTAGCAGCGTAAGTATAATGTACACAGAGTATTAAAGTCTCATCTCAATTTTTACGCCAATAAATTTGGTCTATTAGGCTCATCAGATAGGTCACATCTTGCGTAGCCCCCCTACCCCTACGCAAGGTGAGTCCTCTACGAGTATATTTGTTACGACTTTCGGGTCGTATAGGGGTCCGACGGCGGTGCCATGCTGATGAGTCCTAACAAGGACGAAACAGCTGTCCATGGCTGCCACTGCCAGGGTGATATGGCTGTGCGCATGCGTAAGGTACTGGCCAGACCGCGGGGATGGTGTTTGAGTGTGTCACTTGCTTTATTCGTGTTTTATTTGTTATGACCACTTCCCTTATGGGGCACAAAATTGCAGAAACCTCGCAGCTCTTTAGAACCTCTAATTTCATTGGACATTGGTATCACGCAAGCTCTATTTTTTTTCAGGGCAAGGCTCCATTGTTCTGTTGTTTGTTCTATTGTTTTCTCAGCTAATCAGAGAAGACCTTGTAATAGTTGCGAACTCGCCCCAAAATTGACCAATTATACATGTCAATTGCCTACTGTAATCACTTACCTTGCTCACATTGGAGACCAGTAAACTCAGCCACACACTGGCAGGTGTAGTTGTTACCGTTAGGTACACATGTTCCCCCATTCTGACAAGGTTTAGGATCGCATGGTTTCCAATCTATATTTTCCATTAAAATATTAAAATAAATGGTAAATTAAATTCTTAACAAAGTGCCAGGGTAATCTTATTAGCAGGATATAGTCCACCTATAACACGCTTTGCGGTCTGTTTGTCTTGTGGCGTGTTATTCTACACGTCAAAGTCTTCTTTCCTTCGGTTTCGTTCTTGGCCAGTCAAATTCCCCGAGGGCATTCTTCTAGGGAAATATCGACTTCGCTTTCCCCTGGTTGAATCAAACCGGTCAAGTAAGAAAGAACAAGAAATTACTTTTCACTGCAGAGAACTGCATAACAATAACAATAAATAGTGGATTTTTCGTGGGTCTATCGATTGGTCATCGATAGCCCTTTTCGCGGTTAACCTTTCTCATTTGCATTACAATAAAATGCAACACGATTGCGGGGCAATTTTGGGCAGAAGCTACAAAATTGCCTCGCTACCACGTTAACTTATAACGTTAACCGCGAAATTTACGGGTATTACCGGTATTACCGGTATTACCGGTATTTACTATTTACCGGTATACCGATAAGTATCAATTGCTCGATTGAAAAACCGATCGTCCATTGTCATCCATAAGCTTTATGGACAGCCGTGCATGGTTCTAAGGGCGTCTGTTATAACAGGTTCAGCGAACTCTGTCTTTTCTCATGGATATTTTTATTTGGGTTGTAATTATTATGGGATACTATTTAATACTAGCTTCCTTAGCTTGTATGTAATCTTTACGTCTGATCATGAAAGTATAGCTGGTACATGTATAACTTATTTATCTACCTTGCATTTTGTAGACAAGTGCAACTTCTTATAGATCGAGATTGTCCTTTATAGGCGAATCTTTGTTTACAATTAGGGTCTCATTAGCATATATGGTGTAGATAAAACCCGTTCTCGGGTTGAATCAGTATTCGATATCGGTTAAATGTGCAGTTTTCAATCTAGGTAATCTAACTCTAACCCTAGCACAAAGCTAACCGTCACTCTTAACACAAAGATTCATGTAGCCGGCGGTGTGAAGGTTAGCTTTGTGTTAACTAGGGTTACCTTTGTGCTGGGGTGAGGGCTAGCTTACCTACAATCGTCGACAAATGTCTTTGGGACACTTCCATAAAAGCGCCATCTTTAATATTTCTTCAAGAATTATAAAAAATTTCGGCCACCGGGTTAGTAGAAAATGACCCCCTTCCCCCTCGGACAATGTTGTTTTGGAGGAAACTAATTTTAAGCGCCGAAATCAACCTTGTGATTGGGGGGGGGGGGTATATATTTTACAATGGATGGCTCATTAGCGCTTTTGCCACCCAACAATTTAATGAAGTTTTGGTAGCTGAAAACTGCATAGGTAACTAAGTTTAATAAGCTCTTTCAACTTTTAAAGTCTATTCGGCCATTTCTCTAAATAATGACGTCAGCAAAACTTCGCCTATTCTTTCTAAATTATAGAAGACAAACCTTTTTCGCACATGTATCTTAGTTTATTTCCACATCCCGCCATATGCCATCTGTGTTCCTGTTTTTGATACATATGAACACAGCGCTTGGTCTTGATTATTTTAGGTTCATCGGTGTGCCAGTATCTGTAATCACTTTTTTCTCCACTGACCCACTCAAACACATTTTGGGGATTTCTGTTGTGCAAGCCAATCCAAGATCCCTTGGTCTTTAAAAGAGTCATAATAAAATTCATCTCATACTGATCATTGACCGTTACAAGGTTGGCTTTTTCGGATACACAGGCTTGCTGGGATTTTCCCCAGGATGAAAGGTTGCGAAGGTAGAGATAACAGCTCTCGTTATAATACATCCAGTTCTGCTCGCATTTTCTATCTGCAACGTATGTAGTAAAGACAGTGAGTCATACCCGGATGAAGGGGTCTTAGTGCAAACTCTCCAGTATGCCCATACTTGTTGCTCACAGTTAAGGCCCATTAGTAGTAGTAGGGTGGTGACTAGAATGGATACTCCAAAATCAGGTTGGACACCTTATTGAGACTTCTATAACGGAGTAACTGGTTAGCTTTCAGTTGAGGTTAGGGGCAGCAGTTTATGTAGTTAAATTTAGGACTAAGCAACCCGAGAAGCTAGGTGGTACAGTGGTACGGTAGGCCATGTAAACCTAAGCCTAGCTGAGGTCACAGGTTCAATCCTGAGTGGGGATTTTAGATTTTCTTTTTTACACTTAAAGATTTATTGAAAATAATTTTTAAGTGTCGACAATACGTTGAATAATTCTCAATAAGTGTCCGAGGTGATCCAACCTAGTCACGACCTTAGTAGTAGTTGGGCAACGGAAGAGGGTTTCAATAAAGTTTTATACGGGCAGACTCCGCTTCAACGTTCAAATCGTTACCATAATATTGTTACATCAGTATACCAAAGACTGAAGTAGGCAATGAATTTTCGTAATGGCCCCGCAAAGCGTAGAAGTAACTCCCGGGGATTGATTCTGATTCACTATAAGGTGAATCACCAAGAACACTCAGAGACGGCAAACGGTTGCGGTTCTATTGTTTTATTTAAGAAAGTACAATGAACTGTTTTCTTGCTTTTACAATAATCATGAATGACAGCAGACAAAGTAATGCTAGAAAATAGATAAAAGAGTACGTGCTTTAAACAGAAGCAAAGAGGAAACGACAATGTGAATTTGTAATATTAACAATGTCTAATAAGGACAAAACGTTCTCCACAAGTTTCGACTCTGGCGAAGCATTAGAAACTTTGGATGTAAATTTAGGCTAAAAAATCGTAATCCTCCCCAAAATCTAATCTTAAAATAGTGGCCCTCCCCAAAATGGCGCTCAGAATTTTGTGATCCCCAAATAAATCCACCAAATAAATTCTAGGCGGTAGTTATGTGTAGTATAGAGCTGTTTCGAGAAAGGTTGTCGGAAAAAAGCGTAAATGTGCACGCGACAATCCAGAAAGGTATCATGGGTAGTCATCCACGCTATATCCTAAAAACTCATTTATCACAATGGCCCGCCATCTAATATCGCCCCTTTACGGACGAGGCATCGCAGCTTTCATGTATTTATTTGACTTTTTAAAATTCATTGATCATATCCCATATTATTTTTCAGGATTGTCGCGTGCACTTTTTCGCTTTTTTCCGACAACCTTTCTCGAAACAGCTGTATGTGTGCGGTAGTTCGCCTAACGCAAGTTCAAACCTTAGAGATTTGGCAGGCAAACTTCACTATTTCTGGTACCAGAAGCTCATAACAGTGATGAGCTTCTGTTGATACCTAATAGACATCTTTTTTTCACACCATATGCCCACGCTTACAAACAATCGACGGTATAGTTTTTTCTCGACTCTGCGAGTTCTCCATGCATGTCTGAGGTCTCAAGCAGTTTAAGGCCTGGGTTTAAAGTGTATTCGGAAAATATGGTTGACACTTAATATCTTCACCGAGAAAACCTAGATCAAAATGAAATTTTCCCTGAATGTTAATCTTGATGTTTTCTTTTGCCTTAACACAAAAGTTTGGTCACGTGACATGTCACGTGATCAAAAATTTAGAATTACGTAAATCGGCGATTTGGTAGCGAATTTTCTTTGTATAGTTAAATAAATTAGCTTTTCCGATGGAGGTTTAACATATTTAACCTTCTACGTTTGGAATGATTGTCCTCAAGTCTTTAAATTACAGTTATAAATAATTATAGGTTGAATTTTAGACTGAAAAATGACCTTTGTCCTCATAATTTTTTTTAGAGATAAATGGACACTCATTCCAAACGTGAAGGGCTGGAGATATTTAATCTGCATCAGAAAGGCATTATTATTTGATGTTTTCTCTTAAACCCGTCACCAATTCGTCAAATATTTGCTATTTGAAGAAAAATGGCCACGTGACATGTCACGTGACCTATGCCAAAGCTTATTATACTTAAAAATGTTAAGGACGATAATATCTTTCTATGTGCCAAATTTCGATTCAGTTCCATTCCGTTTGTAAAAGTTATTACAAATAAACCGTTTTTTCCTGGTCAAAGCCCTTGACCCAGGCCTTAAGGTTACAAACCTTTTCCGGGAAAGGCTATGAAATCCATGATGACAAAGTCTACATGACATACGTTGCAGTTTGGTTCAACTTACCTTCCGCTTTTGAAAGAGCAACTGAAAACAATGCAGACAAAGAGGGTTATTTTACCAAGTAATATAAAAAAAACTGGCTCATCCTCGGTGTAAAAACCTGCCAATTGCAAACTCACGAGTGGCGTAAAACAACGAAAACAAAAGGTCATATAGAGTGCAAGACAACAAAGGTAGAAGACCAAAAAAAAAGTCACAGGTTTTTACACCGAGACAAACCCAAAAAACTCAACCAATGATAAAAATGCGAGTTTTTTCAATTTTCACTCTATCACAGTTTGTTATAAAACTGCCATTTTGAATATTTATGACGTGTTACGGTTGTCTAATTGTTGCATACAAAAGAACTTCGATTCTTGACAATAACAGCAACCCGGTAACAGGTCATAAATATTCAAAATGGCGGCGCGCGGGAAATTTAAAAGCGAAAATAGGCGATATTTATATCCATTTTATTTGTACACTAAAATTATATTTGCACCTGTTCTTTTAAAAATTTTAAATTTCGACTTTATTTCCAACAATTTAACGTCTCGTGGATTCGATCATGATTAAACAAAACGTTACTCTGGTTAAAAATTGTTTGTAGAAAATATACTGAAAATATGTTAAAAATCCCATCTTCATCAAGGGAAAGTGATAAGAAATTTACAAAGAGCGCGTATATATTAGGAAAAAAATGTAAATTTGAGCTAATTAAGTCTTGTCCTTTAAAGTGCCCATAACCTTAATTTTTTTATCTGAAACTAGACATTACTACAAGAACTTCCGTGAAAAAATTTTGCGATTAAATTAAAATGCGATTTTTTTATATATTTTTTTTAAACGTTCAAATTTGCCGCCATTTTGGCCTCTTGGTTAACAAAGGATCCGTGACGTAGATAAGGGACACGTGACTTCAAACAAAGGAACAAGTAACTTCAAACAAAGGAATTGTGACGTAGATTAAGGAACATGTGAGCCCGTTGGCCTTCTTAACAGCGGGACGGGTATACCGCAAACAAATAGGATTTTGAAGATTTGAAATATTCATAAAAAAATCGCGTTTTGTGCAAAGTGCGAAATTGTTTCGTCGAGGTTCCTTGTGTGATGTTTACATTCAGATGAGAAAATAAAAAATTAAACGTTATGGGCACTTTAAAGTTAAATTCAAATACAGTAAAAACCCACGTAAAAGAACCTAAAATTTAAGAACCTGTTAGGCTAAAACTTTCATTTCAAAAAGCCCCTTTTCATAAGAACTATTAAGCCTAAAATTTTTAATGGTTGTTATTTCACAAAAATGAAGGCACAGATGAAAATACAGAAAAAAAATTAGTCTAGGTTTAAGTCAGTAGGATTCAAAGAATGAATGTCTGTGCCAATACGGGATTACACAATGCAATTGTTTTAAGAATTCGATTCCTTGTGTCTCTCTCATTTTCGAAGTCACAGTTTTTGAAGCACATTGAAACTTCCTTGCAGCTATGGCGTCATTTACACTTGGTATCCGAGCACCGTGCCTGGGCACCGAGTGCCTGTCGGGCACCAATGTGAACACGACTTGTGCCCGTGCCCGATTCAGTGCCTGAGTACAAGGTAACGACCTTGTACCCGTGCCCGAGCACCATGCCCAATTATTGGCACGGGCACTTACAAAAAGCCGTGTTCACATTGGTGCCCGTCAGGCACTGTGCCCGGGCACCAAGGTGAACAACGCCTATGTCATGCATCAATGGCTTTCCATATCACATATGCCCTGTAGTAGTTATCTGTGCTGATCGCTAGTGCCCCTATCAAATTAAGAACCTATTTCAGAATCTAAGTAGCCTAAGATCCCACTAAATACCATTTCTATAAGAACCTATTTAGGCTAAGTTGGAAAAATCTAGGTTCTTATGTGTGGGTGTTTACTGTACTCATGCGGCAAATGAATGCCATCGTTCCGGTTGAGCGGATTCTTGCAAACATTGATTTCCCATATTTCAGCGCTATTTCAGTTCTAGCTTTAAATTAATCATTTATTTAATCAATCCGCCAAGTCCTTTCTCGTTCAAAGAGAACAAGAAACGACGCCAATATACTTACGATATCCACCGCACAAAGCCAAAAGAAACAACACAACGCTGTATTTGATAAACATATCTATAAAGAGAGAAGTATTAAAAGGTTTATTTAGTATCCTGCAATTAAGAGCAAAGTGGAATCCTTGAATTTCAAATGTGGTCCTGATGCTTTGCATTTTTAAAAGGAAGTAGTATAGGAGGGACCGCTTACTCCATTTTTTTTCGGGTGGAATCTCATTAATTTGAGGAGGAATACATTAACGAGGTGACGTCATAAGCCATTGTCTCTTTCTCGTGAATAAAATGCGGTGGAATAGCTTTAAGATAGGATGATGTCATTTTCTATTTTTAGGTAACCAATAGGTTTCCTATTGTTTGAACAGCCATACCTGTCTGCAATGGATAGGTTTTGCGGCAAGACATGCAAGCTTGCATAATAACATAACGGTTCAGTGATTTTGAATGATATGAATAAGAAATGATCGGTGCTTGGTAGTAGATAGACTTTTATGCTTTTATGCTTGAAACGCTAACGAGGTAATTGTATATAAACACCGATCTACGACAATGCAAAAATTGCATTTAACCGTAGTGCCCCCCTGGGTGGGGAAAATAATTGAATACAGTGGAACCTCGATTTAACGAAGTGCCAAGGGAACGGGGAAATTGGTTCGTTATATCGAGGGTTCGTTATATCGAAAACCTCGTTATAACGAATTTGCGGAAAAACAACCAAAATTTTCGTCATATCGAGATATAGTTAATAATTGTTTTGTAACGGTGTTACGTATTTCTGGATCTTAACAAATGACATTTGTACTTTAATACCTGTATGAAGCTACAGTACACTGTACATATAACTACGGCACTGGAAAACTGTACAGGTTATCCCGGCTTTGCCCCTTTGTACACACTGTTGGTCTGTTCCGTATTCATCTTTTGTCGCGCGTTGACATTTATTCGTTATATCTGGGTAGATTTTATGTTTGGGCTGCCGGATTGTGTTCGTTCCAACCGGCGCGAGGATTTGAGTTATATCGAGGTTCTGTTCCATACATTTTACTTGTTATTTTGCCGGGCTAAAGAATATCATTCGTTATTCCGAGGACTTCGTTATATAGAGGTCCGTTAAATCGAGGTTCCACTATACATTAAATGCATTAAGAATATTTTAAAATAAATTTCAATATTGCACATTTCAATACATTTAAAATACTGAGAATTCCGTGATCTTTCAAAGCATAACACTTGAACTAAATGTCAGAACGTGACATATGACCGGCACTTTTTTAAAAAATAATTTTATTATTATAGTGAAGACTCAGACACACGATGCAATATCGCACGTAACTTGAAAATTCTCCCGTTTGTTCAGCCCTGTATTTATTGCGCACAACAAACTCCGAAGTTAAAAAAAAAAAAACAGTTGCATGCTTGTTATTTTATGCTGGCTTCGATTCAAATGACCATCTCTTGTGTATTCTCAGTTATTTTTTCAAAACGTTTAAAGCCTGGTTTACTTTAATGACATATGCATCAGCATCAGAGCGGAAGTCTTGCGAAAACGGGCTCAACATTAACATAAGCGCAAGCATAAGCTTACTCCTGGTGCCAGTGAAGACTGGACTTATGCGCGCACATTATGCATTTATGCAGAAATTTAATTTACATATAACCGATTCATTTTGCGATCGTTGGGCGAAATTTTATTCTCTTTAAGAAAAGATACAAGTAACAAGGAAAACATGGATAGTTAGAAAAATGTATAAAGTTTAGGGATTTGTGATCAGTTTTTTGATATTGTAGACATTATACTGGAGAGAAAATAACCGAACGATCCAATATTTTTGTCTTAATTAGTTAATTAATTAATTAATTGTTTTGCCTATTTCGCAATGACTTCCCGAGACTACTGTTTCTTTTTTAAACATTTCTTAAAGTCGAACTCAAACCGGTGAACCAGTGAAAAAAAAAACGGGTTAAACAGACGCCACGAAACTTAATATTCATTTCATCATGTCATATGTAATTTCATATCTTTCGCTTGTTTTAAATTTAAATTTGTAACGTTTTTCTTTTAGTGCGGTTATACCCTGATGACGAACGGCCGTGCTGTTCGAAATTAATCGGTTAAAAAAATACATTCCTTTGCTGTACGATCAGCCTTTCATTTCATTTGTTTCTATCGGATACATGCATTGTACAAAGACTACAAAGACTACAAATTTCCCTGATTTTTCTGACGTGTACAAGATATATTCCTAAACTGAACCCGTAACAAAACTCATTGTCTACGATAGCAAGAGAAGATAAGTAGCATGCAATTTTCAACCGAGAATTCGAATTGGTTGGAAGTCTCATTAAACAGTAACAACACAATAGTGGAGTTGCTTCGTCTCGTACGCACAGCCACCACGTTCTACTTTCTGATCCTGCAGAAGGCATCGCCAGTATCAAAGATCTAGATGAAAATCGTGCAACTCGGCTAGCAGTGATTAATTTTTAAAAGATAATTCCAAAATCGGAAAACTAAAGAGCAAGAAGAAACTGCGTTGGCTAATCACTAATTTCTTCACAACCCGAAGTCTTCAGGGCAACTAGTGCTGAGACAAAACAATATAACCGTGCGTTTATAAATGCATCACTTTTCTTTGGAAACAGGTTTAAAACTGTCTTACCGTAACTGATTTTCTCGTCATCGGCTGTCTTTAGTGGTTCAGTTAATATTACGACTAAAAAAATTACAGCTCGGAGTTTGTTCGTTCTATGCTGAAAATTGTTATTTCACGGTCAGAAGACACGAGAAAGGAATGACTAATGCTGTGTTGACACTAGGGGCGTATATACTCTGAACTTGTGTCGATGCCGATGTGTACACAGCATAAGATCACACGATCCAAAAATATACCATATAAAGTGAACAAGTGCTTGCAGCTCAATTGTGAAATTGAAGATTTTAAAATGAACGAACGTACCTGCAATGAACAGGACTGAACGAAGCGTAAATCGATTCTTTGATCTCTCGTTCGTGTTTGAAAAGTGCCGGTTTTATCGATGCGTCTGGTTATAAAACTCCAATTAACCTAGTTAGAAACGACAATGAAACTTCAATATTGCAAATACTAAGCCGGTATTTAAAGATACTAATTATAGGTCAGTGTAATTAGCTTGTCGCGTATCTTGAAACGTGGCAGCAAGACATGCCAAAAGTTATTAAATGTGATCAGTTATTGCTTTATTTTATTTTATTTTTTTTCACCTTATAGCTTAAGCAAAGATGCTGATAAATCCATTTTTTCTGATCTAGAGCACCAGAAATGCAGACTAAGACTGCAGTTCCTTCTTAGACAATAGCGACAATGACAACTGCATTCATTTTCATTTTTCTTTCAAGAGGTACCTATTTTACTAGCTTCTTGTCAGTTGCATTTCACTGCTAAGAAGCAGCAAAGTTATTTGCGGCCCAATAAACGGTATAATGGAGAGCAGATCCCATCGTTCCCCCATGATAATAGTTTTAATAAAATTTTTAGTCTGCGGCATGCTGTGAAGGAGTTATTTTTTGGTCCCACAGAGAACAGATATCATATATCCCTCATTATCGCTTGATATGTTGCTTTGTTCGGCCTATGTAAAACGGCGGGAAAAAGTTATAACAATTTGCTGACATATAAACACCACGATTTTATGAGAGACTGTATATTTGGCATACGCACCGGGATTTTGAATGTTCAGTCATTATTATAAATTGTCTTTTCTCCTGATT
Organism: Cladopsammia gracilis; assembly: GCA_022457155.1. Taxonomy (NCBI): domain Eukaryota; kingdom Metazoa; phylum Cnidaria; class Anthozoa; order Scleractinia; family Dendrophylliidae; genus Cladopsammia; species Cladopsammia gracilis. The sequence goes on from JAJGOT010000032.1 coordinate 144,278, forward strand.
CTCGCACAGAATTTTTTAAGCTTTGAGAAAATATATTTGAGCTCAAGACATCAACATTGCATTCGCTCCTGGTTGCGCCCAATAATATAACATCTTCAAGTGAGATTTACTAACCTCTCATGCAAATATTTTGTTTTCTTCAGAACCTATTAACGAATTTGAAAGTCATTCATCAAGTGGCAGTTTTTGAAGATCTTATTATCATAAATATCTTTTTCTCTTGATTCTCGCACAGGATTTCTTAAGCTTAGAGAAAATATATTTGAGTTCAAGATACCAACATTGCATTCGCCCGCAACAGCTTCAAGTGAGATTCACTAACCTCTCATGTAAATGTTTTGTCTTTTTCATAACCGCCGTCCCGGATCTCGACGGATCTCAAAGTGATTCAGCAAGTGACGGTACATGTAACTTCGCACTGCTTTTATGCCACATTTATTTTAAGATTAACAAACCCGCAAATTCTTATCACGTATCGTCCTTAAAATAACCATACAGTATGGCGCCGAACCAATTATAGATTTTAAATAATTTTCATTGGAAGACACCCATGTACGTATTGGGGGGGGGGGGGGGGGAATCTGTTCTCTTAAGCTATCTCTTCTCTTTTAGTTCCTAAAATTGGCTGTAAATGTTTGCTATTTTGGCTTGAAAAAGAGTTAAATTTTAAGACGTAGGTCTGAAAATGGAAAAGAAAGTCCTGTATTTTGGTCTGAATTTGGGCGAGGTTTCAAGAAGTGGTACGCGCATCCCCACCAAACATGTTTACTTAGTGAATTCTCCCCCTCCCCGACTTAATTCTTTGTCTCTAAAAACATTGAATTTAGTTGGATTTATCAGCACCTTTTTAATGGGCACATGCAAAATATCAGCAGCATTTGAAATAGTCTCAAAATTAATTGCGAAGCCGAAACAATAAAATCGACCACGATAGACAGCTTTTGTACAGTGTAGCTAAGCTCACTTTGGCTGCCCGGTTGCCCGGCAACAAAAACAGGAAATAAAAATTAAAGAATGGGGAATGTGTTTAGAAGCATTTCAGCACGCTACGACAAGAAATAATCAGTAGAACTTAGAAGTTTGGGTTATTTTTGTGAACATGCTCGAAATTTTTATTGTAGGAAATAGTTAGTTTTATTAGTAATTTTTAACAGATTTCAAATTAAGTAGTTTGAAAACATGTTTTAATAGCCTTTTTACTATGTAAATTTAAAATATTTTTTAATGAAGGTTTCTCTGCGTTTTCGATTTAGCAAAAACAGGGCCCCTATGAATACCTAATCTCGTACCCAGATCTCACTCGTGCTTATTCTGTACTGACCGTGGGAGATCTGGATACGAGATTAATGAATACCAGCCTTCAAGCTGACTGGGTACCCTGTATAATTAACAACTATTCACCTCAATGTAGGTGGGTAGTGGTAAATATCCACCACTACCCACCTACACTGAGGTGAATAGTTGTTTCAGTATATAATGAAACAGTGAGATAATATAACGAAAATGATGCTTTTTAACTCATTTATTCCTGTCAACGATTACAATTTTCGCGCGAAAATTGCTGGGAGATGGATAGCACTTGCTATTTCGAGTTTCAGTAGCCAATCAGAGCGCGCCACCAATGCTATCCACTGTTTCAGTATATACTAAATGTAGTTGTCTGTCTATCAACCCTGATTGGACACTGGAAAGGCCAGTATATGTCGCAATAAACTCCGTATCCGCTTCCAATGCACGATTGCTTGAAAAAAACATAGGCACGCAAAGCGTACGTGAAGATATTTGCACTAATAACGCTCAGCTAACAGAGCATCATGACAGTTGAAATTTTCTAATGTTGCTTGCGACTTTACGACACGCATGAAAATATCCTGCCGCAAGGTTGTGACCGTAAGTGTACAAGCCACAAAAAGATGAAAATTAAAAATCAAAATCCTTTCTGGCATCTCTACTGCTTGTATGAAGATGTGTTTATATCTTTAATGCTACGGAAAGAGACTAGCGCAGTGTTTTCTCAGGTAAATTAAGGCATGGCTCGCCATTATTCGCCCAAAAAGTGAGGGGTGGTCTATCTTCTGAGGCTTTATTTGTAACAGCGTAAAACTTTGGAAGGATAATAAGTTTGCAATTATTGTCATTTTGACATGTAAATGTTATGCAAATTAGTCACGTGACTTATTACGGCCAAAAAGTCTTTAGAAATCTTTAAGCAAAAATTGACACCAGTTTATACCAATAGTCATCTATTTTTATTGCTATTAAATGGTTCCCAAAGTATGCAACAAAGGATCTGTGCCCGGACCTTTTGAAATATTTTATTAATTTGAAAATGAACGACTTTTTTTACTAGTGCCCAGTTCCCTCAAACAAGTAATTTAATTTTTCAGGCTTTTGTTTTGATTATCTTAAAAAGTCCGGGCACAGAAATGATGAACTTAATAGGCAAGACATTATAATTCCAAAGGCAGCTTCCGGGGAATAAGCAAAACTGGTGCCATTTTGCTTAAAAGAATTTTGAGCTAAAAATAGCCCTGTCTGGTCACGTGACTTAATTTGCATACGTCATGGATGCCAATATGACAACTTTGTCAAACATATTAATATGTCAAAGTTTTACGTTTGTATAGCTTAATCCTCAGCCCATGCTTTAATTTTCTTGAGTTAGCAGAATGCTTTTTCAACGTAAAAAGAAAATGAATGCGATTGATTAAAGGAGATAACGTAGCTCTTGTATATCAGATAGTTCATTACGTCTCTGTCTCATGTACATCAGGACGACTACCTTATCACAATGCAAGGCTCAGTTGCAGGACATTATTTTAAAAATCACCCCCCACCCAACTCTATTTTAAAAGAATACTAATATGGGTAGTATTATTCAGCATTCTTTGTGCAACAAATGGTGAAATAAATATTTTTGTTCAGTACTGTTTTATGATATCTAGTCTTCTGCCATTCTATTTGGAAATTTCTCCGTACCTGTCAACTTAAGTATAGCATTTTTCAGTAGATTATTTTTTCCTTTAAAACTTTAAAATCCCAAAACATTCGACAGGAGCCCGGAAGCCATGGCCAGTCGGTATGTTATGTGCCACATGTGTTGTATGCTAATCAGTCTACTTGTTTTTCTTGTATGCTAATTTCCTCTTTGCACAAAAGCGCATTTGTTTAACCTGTGGAATGTTTTTGAAGTCGTTAAAAAAACTCGCAGCACGCGTGTTTTTATCAGGCGAAGCCGAGAGTTTCAGTAAACCTGATAAAACACAACTACTCGTTTTTGAACAGTGCTTTAAGGGCAAAATTTATTGCGTGTTTGTAAAACGATTTTCTTTCATTCTTGCTTCAGATGACCTGCTAGGATATCAGGTCTATTTTTTGACTTTTATGTATGGTCCGATTATCACGAAAATCTATGCGAAAGTTGCAACCGCTTCGTTTTCTATCTTTGGGCGGAATTACATTTTAGACAATTTGGCATATTAAGGATCTAGGGATCTGTATCCATTTTATCTGATATTATACTGGTAAATAATGATGTTATACTGGTAATATAACTGATATTATGCTGGTAAATATAACTGAACCGTTTAATACATTTGTGTCAATAATTTCTTGTGACAATCTTCCGGCTGAATAGTTGAGTTGTACACCGATCAATGAGGAAAGTTGAGCTTAGCATTAAAGCAGTTAAATGTTATGATCATGGTGCTTGTATTGAATTAATAAACCACTTCTTCATAAAGTCCTCTTTCACAAAATCAGCCGTGCTCTACATTTTGTTATTTCGAAATTTAACCTTTCAAGTTTATAAATTATGCGTTTTTTCAGCGTGCTTTAATAGTAAACGTGTTGCATCTGCCACGCAGGCTGGCTTTTTTTCAAAATATGAAGTACTGTCTGTGATCACGAGGAAAGCACACCTAACATTCCTCGACGTTAGTACTGGCTGGCGGCGGGTAACGAGGATCTAACATTGTCCATCCCGCTTCCCGTCACTTTGTTCTGCTTCATCCCGCCATCCCGCCATCCCGCCCAACAAAAAGTTTCATCCCGATCCCGCCTGGTTGCACTTGCAGACATGCAATTGATATAAACGTTACTGGTAAACTTGTCTTAAAATGGATCGAAAACACTTTGTACTGGTTTCGAACAACACAAAAACATACCGTAAATAAGAACTTGAAACCCGCAATGAAATGCGGAGGGTCAAAATAGGGCAAGATTGCCGGATGCAGATTTTGAAAATGGCAACTTGAAAAACGTCGGGCTGAGGGTTTTCTAGTTTAAGCCTTTTTGTGTGAAACAAGTGGTACATAATGCTTAGAAATCATCTATGTTCGTTGTGTTATTGTAATTCTATCTTTTAGTGTGATATAACACCTTTCAGCAAATTAAGTCAGAATGTGCGGGAGGGAAAAACTGATTTGCAACTTAAAATAATTTTAAAAATTTGGCAAATTTACTTACATTAGTTAGACCATACCGTTGAAACCATTCTGTGCGGAGGAACTTTATTTACCATGAGTCAGGTTTCGACATCTGGCTCGGCAATTTTGTGTGTCATCCTAGATGATCACAACGTCTGTAGATGGCTTACGAGAGGGATACGTCTCAAAGTACAAGGTGAAATGCGTTATTCAAGTGTTTAACAAATTGAAGAAATTGAAATTTTCATCGGCAGGTCTCTGGTGATACTGGTGTGAGTCCTAGTTCTTGTCCTTCTCCAGAAGGAAAAGCGAATCTTTGCAAATTGTAACTGTTACTGAGGTAAACCCGCGGTTAATTTAGTTCTGTGGACGTTACAAAACGAATCGACAGTTAAACCGCACTGGTCGACCAAATCGAGATGTCACCCCGACTAGAAAATCGACATCTTGGGTGATCTGCTGATTCCCCAAGTCACTAGCACCCTCCTCCTCCGCAAGATCTTCGATTCAGCCTCACAAATTTCTTCATCACTGCTTGGATCGTACTCGGTCACTTCGTCTTCTGCAACAGCGATGCTGGATTCTGAGTTGATGTCTGTGGTTGCCAAGGTTGATTCTATCTCCAACTTCGATTACCTTTTGGTACAAAAAGTCTGGCAGAGTTCTAGCCCTTGCCATGGTAGTTTCTTGTCGCACACTTCTTTGCCGCACAGAAGATCCATGCGCTCTGGCCACTCCCGCATCTATTGTTTTCGTATCCCGCATCCCGCCTCGATTCTAAGCCCCATCCCGTATCCCGCCAAACCTATGTTGGACCCTCGGTAACTGCGTGCACTGTATTCGCAAGGACGGGCATTGGGGGTGATTCCTTCTCGCGAGTGTCACGGTAGTGAGTGGTGATCCCGTTCATATGATCTCGGGAACCCGACACAACCGTCCTTCTGAGTTACTCTGTGCGAGCTAATTTTCACCACTCATTTCTTTGAACAATTTAACCAACCATTTACATGAGCATCGCGAATTTGTCTCGCGGAGGGTGAACCTGGCAGGCGAGAAAATGTTTCTAAAACAACTCAAGGCGTGCCACGTATCACATAATGCGCAGTTTTTAGGTTTAAAACCGAATTTTATATCAAAGAAGTTAAATTTAAGCCCACAATAATCGAATCAACGAAAGAAACTCAAAGAATTAAGGCGTACGATAGCAAAATTTGAAGTTATGAATATTTATAGTAGGGTAACTTTGAATTGCTCATTCTGCCTGGCTGTCCAATGAAGTAAAAACATATGAAGGAC
>JAJGOT010000032.1:155000-342500 GCA_022457155.1 Cladopsammia gracilis
TCTTGGGAAAAAAAATCCAACTTCTTCACTTAAAAATGGATACCTGATTTGAATCAAACTAACATACATTTTCCTTGACTTATTTATACAACAATGAACAAAGGCATCGAATTAGTTAATTCAAAATCACTTCTCGATTTCACAAATTACATAAATTTGGTTAATTTATCTGCCACTGTTGTGGCAGTTGCACAGTCAATTTTGGCTCGAAAGCTTGACAAACGACATCCAAAACTGTTTGGTCAGGCACCCAGCCAATTTGTTGTTATCCTGCCTTAGTCCAATAGAATATTCCAATATCATATTTGGTACCGTAAGCGAGGGTCCTTCTCAATAGCGCATCTTTCCCATTTTCTCCAACTATTTGTCCGGCTCCTGAAAACTTGGATGTTCCACTGACAGGGGACCGAACCCTCGTAGGAGACTTTGTAGCAGGGTTGATCAGTTCTGCTTCCAGGCCCGAAATGCTCTCACACTTTTCCACCTGGCAACATTTTAATTTAACCTGTCAAAACAAAACTAAATGGTGTTACTGATGAGGCTGTTGACAGATTCACCCGTGTAGAAGTTAATTATTACCTCAAAAATTTCCAGAAAATAATGGATCACAAATGAATGCACAGCAAATGACAGAGTTGGCAATATTTACATTGGCGTCCGCCATTTTGATTCTCCCAGAATTCCTTTCCAATCGTAGATGGTTTCCATGCTTCGCGCGTTTCTTTTCCTCCCGCGCGCGACTAGCTCCCGGCCCGCGCTCGCTTAACCAATAAATTTCAGAAATTTACATCTACCTTACCTTGAATTGAGTTGTCGGAATTAGTTTTCTTTTCGCAATACAAGCAGGAAGCCAGTCAATGGCTACAAGAACGATTTCAAAAATTCCAGGCCAGCTTGATTGACAATCTACGCCACGAAGGTAAAGCACTTGAGTGGTAGCCTAGAGGGAGCCACGAAGCCTAGTCAGGCTGTACTGTAAAGTGGGAATGTGTTTCAATTTCAAAAACAGCAACACTTCAGCTTTGGCTCATTCTCGTCCCCAGAGCTCCACGGTTTTATTTAAATTGCGTCTCGTGTAGCTGAGCCCTTCGTTTTTTCCGCTGACCAAACGAAACGAAGGCTCTGGGGACGAGAATGGCTAATTTCCTGAACATGAGTGCGCGAGCGCCCGCGCGCGTGGGCATCCATGCATTCTCGTCCCCAGAGCCTTCGTTTCGTTTGGTCAGCGGAAAAAACGAAGGGCTCTGGTAACAGTGCCTTCCGGATGTCGTGAAATCCACGACATCCGTTAGCGCATGCCTAATGCATTAATGTACTATTGCGCTTGCTCAATGCCAGAAACCGGAAATAAAAAACCTTTCGTGTGCGCATTCTCGTCCCCAGAGCCCTCGTTTCGTTTGGTTGAGCTCTGGAGACGAGAACGTGTTGTGTGTGTGTGGAATGGCGTTCGAAAGGACTGTACAAGACTTAACAATTACAGGAAAACATCGCGCTAAAAAGGAAAGAAGAAAAGCTTTACGTGCTGCTGTTATTTAGAAGAAAGATTGTCTTTGTATTTTGCCTACTGGTTTTAGAAATTGCTCGATAAGTCAACCGATTTCTTTCGTTTGGGAGCTGTGTATTTATCGTTTCGCCACTGAACGCTATCATATCCGACCAAATCAGTTGATGGGACAGCTAAGTTTGTTGATGGACACGCTGTGGTCATTGATTAGGCTTATTTCATCGAACAGTGTTAAGAAATATCGAGGAATTTTTGTTTTGCATTCGTTTCATGTTATTTTAATTGGGCTTCGAGTGACCTTCGTTTCCCTAGATTTGTATTTCAAGTTGTAGCAAAAAGTACTACCTAGGCCTAATAAAGAAAATATAACTTGCTTACGAGAGTGCTGATAGCGTTGTTGTTGTTGTTGTTATTTAAAATGGGTAACCTAGTGGTAATATTAATTATTCTTTTCACCCTTGGGTTTCTTCAGGATTTCTGCTCCTCCTTTAATTAATACTCGTCCCTGTTGTAAGCAATATACTTCTTTAATATTCGTTTACCTGCTAAACCAAACAAAACTGGGTGACATTGGTCGTTGAATGCGTTGAAATCAAAACGTTGGTTTTGTTGATGGAGTCATTGGACTTCAACATTTGAAATTCAACCGGAAGTAAAACCTTATGCGTAGAGGCGTAAAATTTTTTACCTTGCTGCGCATCATTTTTAAACGGCCAATCAAAAAATTCAAATTTTTGTCCGTTACCAGAGCTACACGAGACGCTATTAAAAAAAATCCGTGGAGCTCTGGGGACGAGAATGGCATCCATGCAAAAAGAAGTCACGTGGTCAAAACATGTGGCGGCCATGTTTGCTCGAGTGAGGCAAATTTTCCTGCTGGAAGCAGCTGCAAATCCTTTGCAAATTTCTGCTTAATGGTTGATAACAAGAAATCCTTTTGGCCTTTGTGACAGAGAGCCGTCATGGTAACATAATCAACGCAAATTTTGCAATCTTGAGCGTACAGGTTGATTTAAATTCTTTGCTTCATCAAACTGTCAAGAAGATGACATATACAAGTTGTATAGAAGTTTCAAGTTTTCAAACGTTCAGTTACGATTGGTTGTAAATAGAATAATGTTGGATGGCTAGAACGTAGCTTAGAGGTTGTATGCGGGAGAAATGGCCGATTTTTGGTTGCTCTTTCACGGTGGGTAAGTAAGCTTAAAAGTTAAGTACATTTATATACAGTTACGTTGCCTTTGGTTAAGCTTATGATCTTTTCAAGCTTACTTGCTCAATGTAAAAGTGATAAGCAATAATTGGGCTTAACCCCAAAATGCTTTTCAAATTATTGTGATCTTAGTGATCCAAAACAGCTCTCACTGTTGTTATAATACCCTAAAGGTGAAGGAATGCCTGCACCATTACAGTATATCAGTATTGACTGCTGATCAGCAGTGTTTCTTTTTTATGATGTTGCTCATATTAAATGTTGATTATAATATAAGTCACAACTTCATCCTTTCAGCAACACTTTGTCCATGAAATATAAGTAAACCTACAGAAATAGCTGTCAATGTTTTGAAGATGAATGAGTGTACCCTCCTTTGGGATGGACCATTTTATTTTTAGGGGTGGGGGGTTGGGCATTTTGTTTTAGCAAGCATGGATTTTTTTTACCATCTTGAGGCTGTCCAAGAATTTTTTTTTTGTGATTTTTCCATACTTTTCTATACTTTATCTGTGCGTGAATTGTTTTCTTGGTATTTGCCCCCCCCCCCCCCCCCCAAAAAAAAAAATAAATAAAATGGTCCATGCTTTATAGGGTTCAGCAAATATAATTGAAGCAACTAGAGCATGGTGCATGACTATTGAAGCATGTGTTGTACTGCATGGGGCCATACCCTTGCAGTATATAATCATATATGGGAAATAAAAAAGAGATTTGGGGCAATAAAATTATTATATATTCAAGAAATAGTAAAAGTGAAACCTTTTAGGGCAATTTTAAGGTGTGCATGCCTTTTTTAAGCCTAACGACTTCAGGCGACCTTAAGCGACAAAGGGCGACTTAAGGCGACTTTAGGCGACTTTAGGCGACTTAAGGCGACTTAAGGCGACTTTAGGCGACTTAAGGCGACTTTAGGCAACTTAAGGTCCCAGAGTAGGCCTTACTCGTATCTGTTTTATCTTGCTTACTGGTAAATTATTTAATATCTGTTTTCCGCTATATTTGTTCGTTTCCTGCTGCCTACTTGTTTTCGGCTATTTATTTAATTGCTTTCTGTTTTGTTCAATGTTTGGCACCTCTAGCCCTATGGCTTAAGTTTGTTTTGCGGGAATTTTCTATTACAATCCTATGTCTGGGTGTTATTTCGTTGTCAGGCAGTATCCTGGTTGTGCAAGTATATTTTGTGTTAATGCAGCGAAAGTTGTTTTTTATTATAGGTTATAATTTTCACTATATTTTTGCCTATGCGTATTTTGTTTTGTCTCGATTTTATTTCTTCTCCGTTTTGCTTCTCGTTTTGTTTTATTGTGTCATGCTGCGTCTATGGATTTATTTGTTGTATGGCCGTTTTTGTTTCCTGGCCTTGTTTAAGGTTTTAATTATCACGTTTTGGCTTATTCTATTCAGCCTCTATTGTTCTTTGCCCCTTGTTTTTAGCCCTTTTTTTCACCGCTGCTCGTTAGAATTTGTTTTATGCATGCGCACATCCTTTTGCACCTCCTTTATTCTGTATTTGCATATATCCTTGTTCCCTTTGCTTCAAGCCTATTTTCCTTTACGCGTGTTTATGTTTCGCCTTCCTACTTTACCTTTGGCGTTTTATTTCCCGTGGTTTTTAGCCTATGGCGCCCCCCCCTTTTTTTGCTTTGTTTTCCCTTTCTATGTTATGCCCTATGTTTTCCTGTATTAAGTCTCGCTTTTCGTTGTTTTTTAGACTATAGATCGGCTCCTTCATAGGATTGTAGCCTTAGAGGGCCAGACAAAGGGTGATTTTTCTTCTCAGTTGGCAAGATTGTCGGCATACGGCTTGCGCAGTGAAGCGGATTTTGACAAGTATGCTGCCCGCGAAGCCCACCGCCTTTCCCATGCAAAGGCTTCCTTTTTAGATGCTGCCATTCAAGGTCTGCGTCCCCGTCTTCAGGCACCTACTGATAAATTTCTGGCGTATTTTTTGGCTTTATTTTCGGATAAAGATTACTCGAAAGTTCTGGACAGCCTGGCTAAAGTGGACAAGGCTCATAAGAAGTCCCCGCCTGCTCCTCCACAAGCTTCTACCCAGCCCTCAAGGCCATTCACTCGTCCTAACCGGATAAGATGCTTTTATTGTGGCATCGTAGGGCACACGGCTGCTAACTGTTTTAAAAAGTCGGGCCGTGGACGTTATTCGCCTTATACCAGGCCTTTTGGCCGTGGCCAATCTAATCAATAATTCTTGTATTTGAATCAATAAAGAATTTAAGTGTGCCATTTCTCTCGTGTTAGTTTTTTCCCTTTTATTCCCTTACTCTTGGAATGACTGTTTGGAACGGGAATCTTATTCCCTCTCGGATTACCGGGGCTCCAAGCTGTCATTCCCTGAGTCCCGTCGCGCTTGCCCCTTTTACCCTCTCACACGCCTTTTTCTTTTGTCTTTCCCTTGTAGCCTCCCATTAAGCGCCGTCGAGTCGATCATTTTTCCATTCCAGACTGGGAGATGTCGGATGATTTCAACCCTATTAGCCACTCTGCTCCCCACCTGCGTTGGGTTGATTATAGGGGTATGCCTTTAGACGTGACTCAGGGAATGACAGAGCCCTGCAACAAGCATATTTCTCCAACATTCCTTAAAGAAGTCCTTCACGGCTCCAAAGCTGCAGATGTCTGCACGCTTGCCTTTAGAGACCCAGATGCTTTTAAGGCTGGAAGTATCCATTATTGCCTCCTGGTGTGGCAACGTATTGCTGCCGTCGCTCCTTATGGTCGTGCCCAGGAAGTTCTCAATTGGATCGAACATAAAGTTGATGTACACGAATTTTTTGCATCATTTAAGAGTGATTACAAAGGACAGTCTTACCAATCTGACTTGCCTCCTCGTCGTGTTTTCCAAAACGCTATTTCTTGTAAACCATTTGTAAAATTTATTTCACATACTATAATTGAGAGGTTAACTTCGGGTGCCATTTCTCTTTGGGGTAAGGTTGGCGAGGTTGAGCCTCCCCACTTAATCATGCCCTTAACCGTCGAGCCTTCCAAGCCACGTTTGTGTAACGACAACCGCTTTCTTAACCTCTGGATTAAGGACTGTCCTTTCAATTTGGATACTATAACCTCTCTTCCGCGTTACGTCTTGCCCTCCTCTTTTCAGTCCGTCTGCGACGATAAATCTGGCTATGATCATGTTCTTCTTTCTCCGTCTAGCCGCACCTTTTTTGGGTTCCAATGGGCTGGCTGGTATTTTGTCAGTAATACCATCCCGTTCGGGTGGAAATCTTCGGCTTTCATCTATCATTCCATAGGTCTCCTTGCCTCTCACTATTTTCGTTCTGTCTCTATTCCCTGTTCCCTGTACATTGACGATCGCCACACAGGGGAGCTAAAACTGCATGCGCATATGGCCTCGGACAGTGAGCGATCTTTTGCCCTGGCTTCCTCAGCTAGTTTCGTTGTTTGTTTTACTCTTGTGTCCTTGGGGTATTATATCAACTTGGCTAAATCTATTATTGTTCCCCGCCAGCTGGTCCCCTATTTAGGATTTTTGGTGGACTCTTGTAAGCAAGCCTTTCTCCTCCTTGACAGGAAATGCCAGAAGTTTGGCACCTTGATTAGATCGGTTCTATCTTCTGATGTTACGGACGTGAACACCTTACAGCGCCTCTCTGGGAAATGCATTTCTTTCTCCTTAGCTGTTCCGGGCGCACTTTTGTTTCTTAATAAAATCAATCTTGCTATCAGCAAGGGGATTCGTTCTTCAAGACCCATTCGTATCTCTGGTCCGCTTAAGTCTGAAATTCAGCACTGGACGTTTTTGGAGTCTTGGACCGGCTTCCTACCTTGGCGCTCTGAATTCCACCAGCAGGTTATATTGTGTACAGATGCCTCTTCCTTTGCATGGGCCGGTGTCTTTAACCCCGTCGTGAAACCTGTTTCTGTTCGTGACTACTGGCCTTCTTCACAGCGCCCTCTTGACATTAACGCTAAGGAAATTCTCGCTCTTTCAAATGTTCTCCTTGCGTTCTCGGAGAGCATTTCTAACTGTTGGGTTGATGTCTTCACAGATAGCCAGGTCCTCATTAAAGCATGGCAAAACCAGCGTGGTAGATCTCATTCCTTAATTTCTGCTCTTAAGCAGCTCTTTCACCTTGTCTCTTCTTCTAACATCCATCTTAGTCTTCATTATATCAGGTCGGATGCCAATCCGGCTGATGCCCCTTCCCGCGCATTATCTCTGCAGGACTCTAAGCTGTCTCAGAAAGCCTGGGTCTTAGTTCAAGAACGTTTTGGAGGCTCCTCTGGCCATTCAGCAGACCTTATGGCCCTGCCATCCAATGTTCAATCCCACCTCCTGGGTTCCCCTCTCCCTTCCCTTTCCCCCTTTCCCCTCCCTGGTGCTGTCGGAGTTAACCTTTTCGCTCAGTCGCCCCTTCAACTCCCGCTTCTCTTCAGTAACCCGTATGTTTTCCCGCCAATTATTCTTATTCCAGAAGTCCTTCACTATATTTCCGACCTCGGGTTTACTTGTACCCTTGTTGTCCCAGACCTTCGGCCCCGTAGGTTTTGGTGGCCCCTCCTTACACCTTATGAGGGTTTTCTTTGGCTAATAAAGGTGCAAAGGGCATTGTTTTGCCTCCGAGCCATGCAGGATTTTCCTCAACCTGGCCTTTACCTTGGGACTTGTGGGTTTTTAAGATAGTTCCATATTAATCCTGCATGTTAAGACCTTTTATCATGGGTCTTCGTTACATATTTTCAAATTTTGTAAAGTTCTGACGATGCTGTCGAGGAATCTCAACTTGTAGAGCTTATGTCTTATAAACAGTAATAAATGTTCTTTTCAACGCAATCGTTTTTCTTTTCTTTTTCTCAGGCCCTACCCCCCGTAGCTCGTCTATTTACCCCGGCTGTCAGTTGCCCTGCTTGCACCTACCCCAATGCCCATACGTTTAGCTTCTGCCAATGCTGTGGTTACTTTCGAAGATATCTCCACCCTCCGAAGCCAAAAGAAGTTTCTTTTGATTTGGATGTAATTAACAAAAGAATTCAAGATCTCCAGCAACAATTCTCTTCCACTACTTATGCTAAGTAGAAGGCTTCCTTAAAGGACGAATTGGAGGGTTTCCTTTACGCGCTTCCGGGCCAAAAGTGTCTTACCGACGCTTTGCCTATTGATATTTGCCGATTCTTGGTATTTAAGGATGCTAAAGGAGAGACTCAGCCTCATAGAAATGTATGTCCCCATATTGGAAAAAAGGGACTTTTTTCCTGCGAGTGCCCTCGTCGTTTGGCGTATTCAACTGTAGATTCTTATATTGGAAAACTGCGTTCGATTGTTGCTGAAGCTGGTCTCCAAGGGGATTGGAACCGCACTCTTCTCCTTGGTAACCCTGCGACTGACCTTTTGGTCAAGGTCTATCTCAAGCAAGTTACTGCTGAGCAGCTCCAGGCGCGGGTCACCCCCAAACAAGCTGTTCCTCTTTTCCCGGATAAACTTTTGCTCATCTCCAACTACCTTAAGAAAAGGCTTGCGTTGCCCAGTCTATCCGCCTCCGAACAGTTTATTACCGCTCGTGATCAAGCCTTTTTCAAGGCTCTGTTTTATTCTGGTGACCGTGCTGGGGATCTTGGGCAAATAAAAACTGCTGAAGTTGCGCGCTTTCCAGATGATAGTGAATTTCTTTTTCATCATATTTGGGGGAAAACGCTCCGGGATGGCGCTTCCAACTTGTTTGGCCTCCGTCGGCACCCCAACTCCGCCCTCTGTCCGGTAAGAGCAATTGAGGAATATGTCGCGTATGCCCGTAAGTTGGGTATTGGTCTTACCCAAGGATATTTGTTTCGTCCTACTGATCCGCAAGGGCATATTATTGATAAGCCTCTCTCTTCCGCAGTTGCTGAGCATCGGTTTAAACTATATCTCAATGAAGCTCGCATTGATGCTGGTGAAACTCTACACAGTTTCCGCTCAGGTTGCGCCTTGACGCTGGCCTTCTCGGGTTCCGCCTTGGCTGACCTCATGACGCATGTTGGGTGGTCTTCACCCGCAACAGCAGAATATTATCTCAAATTAGCAAACATTATCAAAGCTGGTGCTCCCGCTGATCTTCTCGCCCAACATTCACCTTCTGTGACTGAGGCAGCTGACGTTTACTCCAGATACAACTCCTTAAAGGATTTCATCGCTGCTTTTCCTACTCTAGCGTCCTCTCCCCCAAAACGTCCCCTACCCCAGTAATAAGCGTGTTTCGGAATGGGGCAGGACTTCGTGTTAGCAATCGCTTGTTTTAGTCTGGGGTATGTTATAGTTTAGTGTGGGTGTTTTTAGATTGCTCGAGTGAATTAAGGAATGAGTCTCGTTCGATTTAAAGGGGGTGGTCTGTTTTAAAACATATTGGACTTATTGACTTTAAACTTTCTAAGAGGCTTTTAATTGTGGGAAAAAAGATATTTTTTCGCTTACATGAATGGACTTGCTACGTCACGTGACTTGCCACGCCCAATTTTTAGCAATTTTTTTCGATCCAAATTTACGAGATATTGGAAAATACTTTTCTACTTAATTTGTTTTTTATCAATGATCCTCAGCACAAGGTTTATGAAACTAATCGGGGTTTTCCAAAGTTATTTGTTTTCTGTAAACTATAACGTTTTAATTTTAGAGAGGGACTGGGACTAGAGGAAAACAATGAATAATTATGCAGCAATAACAGTTTTCGAAATTCCCCGTTTAATTTTACGTATTACTCTGTATATTGAAGATTAAGAAAGGAAAACGAGAGCTTTTAATTGAATTTTCATGCCGTAATCTGAAAAATCCAAATTTTGCATAATTTAGGGCGTGGCTGGTCATGTGACCCCAACAGACACAAGGGACTATCCAAAAATAGTTTTGTTTCTTGGTGCATGGTTATAAGATAAAATATTAGGGAACGTTGAATAAAGCAAGAAAAAATGATGAAATCCCAATATTACACGAGGAGCCATGCCTTAATTCACGCGAGTGGGGTCCTTAGTTTAGTCTCCTTTGTGTTACAGGTGTCCGTTTGCATCCTATTTTTAAATGTTAAACTTCTTACATGATCCGATTCCCATTACACTTTCTAACGTGTTTACTCTCTTTACAGATAAGAAGCGTCGCTACCACGTCACCGACGACGAACAATCCCTAGTCCTAAAAGCCTACGAAGAACTAAATGGAGATTGGGAAAAAATGGTCGAGTACATGAAAGACAACGTGATGAGGAAACCTGGCGACTATATGAAAAAGTTCAAAACGAACGAGTACTACCAAGGAGCGTCGGAAAAGGCAGCCAAGAAACGACTTCGCAGGATTGTAACGAAAAATGTTAAGAAAGTTGCCACCGGCACACCCGTCAATCCTCCTTTGCCCCAGGCCACCTCGTCCAGCACTGCCACTTTGTCCAGCACTGCCACCTTGTCTGGTACCGCCACCCGCTCTTCCACCTCTGTGGCCCCTGCAGAACCAGCATCGCCTACCACTGCCATGGCAACCGTGATTAAAGGACGTTACTCCAAAAAGATAACCCCTGAGGAGCGCAGAGCTAGTGCAAAGTTTAGTTATGCAAACGACGATAGCACTACAGACAGCGGAGATGAAGAGGTTCTCGTCGAGGTCAAGGACAAACCTAAGCAGAACAAAAGTAAGAAGAAAGGGAATGGAAAAGAGAAGGCTGCGAAGAAAGCGCAGAAAAGGCACACCGAGATGTGCGATAGAGCAATGCAGATGATGGATAGGATCGGACGGTTTTTAGATAAATATGAGAGCGAGACTTCGGAGAGTGATTAACTTATATGAACAAAACAATGAATGACAATAATAATAAAAGTGTCCATGTCAACTTATTCTTCCTTGTCGAACTTAGTTATGGGGGAAAAGCTCTTCTGGGAACGTAAAAGTTTTTCAATTATGTAGCCTTCACACAGGCTCTCCAGTGGGCTTTTTGATTCCTGTGGCGCGCGGACAAACAAATGTCCGGGGTAGGAGGGGAAAGGAGGAGCATAGCGCGGCTTAAAAACTCGCTCGCAAAACACACTAACGCCTGTATGCGGGCTAGGATTTCGATTACACTGTTGGCTTCGCATCACTGAGAGAAGCCTGTTTAAAAATGGTTCTATAACATCATCTCTAAAAAGCGAGGGAACATTAACTTTGTCTCAGATATATAATTGAGCAATTTTCATTTGACGATTATTGACGTCTGAATCTCTGCCGGCGAAAAATTCAAGCTTTATAAAACTACCATTATTCATTCCCGCGTTACTTTTTATTTACACGGTATATGCTCGAATAACTTCCTTTGAAATACAAACAGATCCTCTGGTTATTTCCACTATAATGAAGTCCACTAATAACAGATCATTTACATACATAGTGGCCTTATGCTAAACATCTCTATTATTTCATCATTATTTTATGACCCACTACCTTACAATAGGGGAATCTTTGCGCTATGTGCTCAGCACAGATTACTCCCTGAAATAAATAAATAAAGGATTCTGCACATTTTATCGGACTCTCCCCTCTCCAATGAGTTTTGCACCACCGACCCCACCCACTGCGTCCATTTCTCCACCCTCCTCTAGGTCCAACGTCATCGCCATGGGTAAGACAGGTGACCATTCCAAACCGCGGGCGCCACAACTCCTTCAAAGCTTCGCGTATTCGCGAGTTAAACATAAATTGGCCACAAAAAATTACAGTCATACCACAGGGAACCCAAACGCTTTATTATCATAAAGCGTTTGGGTTCCCTGTGGTCATACTGAGCCCAAACTGCTTGAATGTTTTTTCGACGTTGCAAGTCATTTCTATTTTAATGTGGCTGGTAGTAGTTTTTTTGTGACCATTTCTATCATTTTCATTCGGTTTACTGATAGAATTACTCTGCAACAATCGATTTGATTTTGTACCAGCTATGGGGCTTAGATGAAAGTTTTGAATGATACCAATTTTCAGCACGATCAGCGTTACCGTGGCAACGATAAACAGATATCGTTGAAATTGGTTTTTGTCAAATATCTCTAAAACGTGATGAGCTCCAGATAAGCGATGAAGTGCGTATACTTGATAAACTGGATGTCTCTTGGTGTTGCGGAAGCTATTGTTGGTTAGCTTTTGTGGTATTGTTCAGTGTCTTTTGAATCTTTTGTTTTACGTCATTTGGTGATCACACCATCCGCAACACCAAGAAACTATCGGTAAACTGCACACGCACTTGGCAGAGCAATTGTAAATACATCCAAGCCATTCAATCTGATCGATTTTCACTAATATTTTGAGACCATGTTTCTCCAATATTGAACATCACGACGGCGTAAACGATACTCAGGATAAGCGAAATACCACCAAAATACTAAAAAAAGATTCTTTGGTTCTTCGCATGCCTTTCGTGTAAATGCTGACAGTAAACTCTTTTGCAACGCAGATATATAATGTTTTCTTTCTACGACTCTTTTGATACATTTTCTCCGCAATTTTTGTTTTAAAGTTGTCTTAGAAAATCTCTAAAACGACTTAATATTTTTGCGTTATAATAAGTAGTATGTTAATTATTATTTATGCAGTAACGTTTTAAAATTTCGTTAAAATTGAAACATTACAACATTTTTAGATTCAACGCTAAAGTTGGCCTACCAAACGATCACACAAGATAGCGCGCACTAAAGTGATAATTAAATGCAATAAAAGGACAGATCACACTCACGCGACAATCAAATAAAACAATGCAGCGCGCAATAGCGTAACAATCAAACGCAACACAAGATAGCGCACACTAACGCAACAATTAAGCGCAACACAAGACAGCGCACACTAACGTAACAATCAAACGCAACACAAGACAGCGCACACTAACGCAACAATTAAGCGCAACACAAGACAGCGCACACTAACGTAACAATCAAACGCAACACAAGATAGCGCACACTAACGCAACAATTAAGCGCAACACAAGACAGCGCACACTAACGTAACAATCAAACGCAACACAAGACAGCGCACACTAACGCAACAATTAAGCGCAACACAAGACAGCGCACACTAACGTAACAATCAAACGCAACACAAGACAGCGCACACTAACGCAACAATTAAGCGCAACACAAGACAGCGCACACTAACGTAACAATCAAACGCAACACAAGATAGCGCACACTAACGCAACAATTAAGCGCAACACAAGACAGCGCACACTAACGTAACAATCAAACGCAACACAAGACAGCGCACACTAACGCAACAATTAAGCGCAACACAAGACAGCGCGCACTAACGTAACAATGAAACGTCATACAAGATAGCGTACACTAACGTAATAATCAAACGCAACACGAGGCAGTGCGCACTAACGTAATAATAAAACGCAACACAAGATAACGCACACTAACGCAACAATTAAGCGCAACACAAGACAGCGTGCACTAACGTAACAATCAAACGCAACACAAGATAGCGCACACTAACGCAACAATTAAGCGCAACACAAGACAGCGCGCACTAACGTAACAATCAAACGCAACACAAGATAGCGCACACTAACGCAACAATTAAGCGCAACACAAGACAGCGCACACTAACGTAACAATCAAACGCAACACAAGACAGCGCACACTAACGCAACAATTAAGCGCAACACAAGACAGCGCGCACTAACGTAACAATGAAACGTCATACAAGATAGCGTACACTAACGTAATAATCAAACGCAACACGAGGCAGTGCGCACTAACGTAATAATAAAACGCAACACAAGATAACGCACACTAACGCAACAATTAAGCGCAACACAAGACAGTGCGCACTAACGTAATAATAAAACGCAACACAAGATAACGCACACTAACGCAACAATTAAGCGCAACACAAGACAGCGTGCACTAACGTAACAATCAAATGCAACACAAGATAGCGCACAGTAACGTAACAATCAAACGCAACACAAGATAGCGCGCACTAACGTAACAATCAAATACAACCAAGACAGCGCGCACTAAAGTAACAGTCAAACTCAACACAAGACAGCGCGCATTATCGTAACAATCAAACACAACACAAGACAGCGTGTGCTGACATAACAATCAAATACAACAGAGGAAAGCGAGCATTAACGCATGGGCGTAAGGAAGTTGCGTGTAAGGCGAGATCAAGAATTCAAAATGCAAACACAACTTAAATAGAGATCAGCAGAAAACAGTAAACTTAAGCTGCAAGACACTGCGTGGGTGCATCCAAAATTGAAGTCGTTTTTTCGCACGTCTCTAGGTTGTTTAGCCTGGTAAATAAAGTGAATACTTATCTTTCATTATGTAGGAACATGACCATTTAAAACTTTCCAGTTGAAAATTCGACTATGAAATTCTAGCATTAGAATGGGGTTCTAATAAGCTAATCGCAGTTCTCTAAAAATAATTCGTTACTCAATAACCTAGAGCTGATTTGTCTGAGGAAAATTAAAGAAGAAGCAGGTTTCTATAAAAACGGATCCTGTAGCGAAAATATGGTGATGAATAATAGATAGGTTCACTTTAACAAAGAAAGAAAAAAGACGAAAACGCAATTTTTGGATAATAACTACACTTGACAGTAGTAATGAATAATCATACCAAATCTTTGATATCCACGACCAGAGGAAATAAGGCCACGAAAATTTGACATCACACAATAATTCAATAAAGAGTTCTATAATTTCTTGTGAAACTAGCAAACCATTCCATAAGCGAAAATCTGGGGGTGAATAATAGATAAGTGCAATTTACGAAGGAAGAAAGACGAATAACGCAATTCTCGGATAATAGTAACACCTGATAATCACACCTCAGCAAATAAAGCGTAGGAATCTGAGGTAAAGTCATGTATAATGTTACATTATGGTAGACAATAATTTGCCTCGGTCGTACATAAAGGGAAGAAGATTTGTTTTACGAGAATACTTCATCTGTTGATGCAAAAACTGTTGTCCGAAAAACAACATGAAATGGAAATAAAAATCACTTGAAGCAATAATACAAGAATTAGTTTATTTAGTTAAACGGTTACTTGCCATGACAACTGAGAAACTTAATCCCAGACATCCACCTCGCCACCAGTGGTAATTATGTCATAATGGACTGCTTCAATTGAAGACAAAACCAAGTTATTTCTTGTTTAGAGCCACTTTATCGCAGAAATCGGGAGGAAAAGACCATCAAAGTTGATACTTCCAAGAAGAGCTCTAACAAATCATTTGGTAAGATTCTATAGTTATGTAGTTTAGCCTTTTTGTAAAATTAGTAGAAGCAAGTTAAAGGTGCACTCTAAACTTGATTCAAGTATAAAACATGTTTAACAACACTTTGTTAACAACATTGTCGTTTTTTGACCGGTAATGCCGGTAAATATATGTCGATTAGCAACAAATGTGTCTGAAAGTACTATCAGCTTATCTGCTTAGTCAAAAAAACAAGATCTTCATCTAAGAGACAAAAAAGTAAGTCTTACATCTTATAAAACTAACTAAATTTATCTTTGTTCTGGGCAAAATGATCGAACATTTAAAAAAGAGGAGCGAAAGAAAATGATCATATATATTCAGTGGAAACTAGCCTGTTGTCTATGGGGTTTTTAGAACAAAAAAATTGTTAAAGAATTTAGAAAACAAAATTTACAAGCATGATTGACGAAGAAAAAATACATGCACCTCTCGACACCGAAAGGCGATTAATTGAACAGGTGAGTGGAGTAAGGTCCAAAGTGACCCCTGATCTAATATCAACTTCTCCTTTCAATTGGCAATCATGTACAAGGAAAATTAGAAGGAGAGTCTAGCATTTTATCATAAGTCACTGAGTGCTTTCTTCCAGACACCCCTTCAATTCCACTCAATACAAATGGTCCATAATGAACAATATCTGATGACGGCTGATAATTTTGCAAGCCTGTGGAAAAGTTTTAAAATTTAGGACTGATTTGTTGTCTTTGTTCGCGCAATTTTCAGGGAATTTATGTTTAATAACTTATATTCCTACTCCGTGAGGACATATGATTACCTCCCAAAAGTGTCATTATCATGGACAAGTAAGGGTCCGATTTGCAGTATAAGAAATGTAAAATGCCTTGAAATATAGGCAAATCAGAATATATATACTTTTTAATATATAATCATACGCAACACAAGATAGCGCGCAATAACGTAACAATCAAACGCAACACAAGACAGCGCACACTAACGTAGCAAACAAACGCAACACAAGACAGCGCGCACCAACGTAACAATCAAATACAACCAAGACAGCGCGCACTGACGTAACAGTCAAACGCAACACAAGACAGCGCGCATTTATATCGTAACAATCAAACACAACACAAGACAGCGTGTGCTAACATAACAATCAATTACAACAGAGGAAAGCGGGCATTAACTCATGGGAGTAAGGAAGTTGCATGTAAGGCGAGATCAAGAATTTAAAATGCTAACCCAACTTAAATAGAGATCAGAAAACAGTTAACTTTAGCTGCAAGACACTGCGTAGGTGCATCCAAAATTGAAGTTGTTATTTCGCACTTCTCTAGGTTGTTTAGCCTGGTAAATAAAGTGAATACTTATCTTTCATTATGTAGGAACACAACCATTTAAAACTTTCCAGTTAAAAATTGGACTATGAAATTATAGTATTAGAATGTGGTTCTAATAAGCTAATCGCAGTTCTCTATAAATAATTCGTTACTCAATGACCTAGAGCTGATTTATCTTTGGAAAAGTGGAAGCATGTTCCATAAAGACGGATCCTGTAGCGAAAATATGGTGATGAATAATAAATAGGTGCACTTTAACAAAGGAAGAAAAAAGACGAAAACGCGATTTTTGGATAATAACTACACTTGACAGTAGTAATGAATAATCATACCAAATCATGGATATCCACGACCAGAGCAAATAAAGCCAGGTAAATTTGACATAACGGCACACAATAATTTAATAAATATTTCTATAAATTCTTGTGAAACTAGCAAACCATTCCATAAGCGAAAATCTGGGGGTGAATAATAGATAAGTGCAATTTACGAAGGAAGAAAGACGAATAACGCAATTCTCGGATAATAGCAACACCTGATAATCACACCTCAGCAAATTAAGCGTAGGACTCAGGTAAAGTCATGTATAATGTTATATTATGGTAGACAATAATTCGCCTCGGTCGTACATAAAGGGAAGAAGATTTGTTTTACGAGAATACTTCATCTGTTGATGCAAAAACTGTTGTCCGAAAAAGAACATGAAATGGAAATAAAAATCACTTGAAGCAATAATAAAAGAATTAGTTTATTTTGTTAAACGGTTACTTGCACAACTGAGAAACTTAATCCCAGACATCCACCTCGCCACCAGTGGTAATTATGTCATAATGGACTGCTTCAATTGAAGACAAAAACAAGTTATTTCTTATTTAGAGCCACTTTATCGCAGTTGTCTGAGGAAAATTAAAGTAGAAACATGTTTCCGTAAAGACGGATCTTGTAGCGAAAATATGTGATGAATAATAGATAGGTTCACTTTAACAAAGAAAGAAAAAAGACGAAAACGCGATTTTTGGATAATAACTACACTTGACAGTAGTAATGAATAATCATACCAAATCATGGATATCCACGACCAGAGCAAATAAAGCCAGGTAAATTTGACATAACGGCACACAATAATTTAATAAATATTTCTATAAATTCTTGTGAAACTAGCAAATCATTCCATAAGCGAAAATTCGGGGGGTGAATAATAGATAAGTGCAATTTACGAAGGAAGAAAGACGAATAACGCAATTCTCGGATAATAGCAACACCTGATAATCACACCTCAGCAAATTAAGCGTAGGACTCAGGTAAAGTCATGTATAATGTTACATTATGGTAGACAATAATTCGCCTCGGTCGTACATAAAGGGAAGAAGATTTGTTTTACGAGAATACTTCATCTGTTGATGCAAAAACTGTTGTCCGAAAAAGAACATGAAATGGAAATAAAAATCACTTGAAGCAATAAAACAAGAATTAGTTTTTTTAGTTAAACGGTTACTTGCACAACTGAGAAACTTAATCCCAGACATCCACCTCGCCACCAGTGGTAATTATGTCATAATGGACTGCTTCAGTTGAAGACAAAAAACAAGTTATTTCTTGTTTAGAGCCACTTTATCGCAGCAATCGGGAGGAAAAGACCATCAAAGTTGATACTTCCAAGAAGAGCTCTTACAAATCATTTGGTAAGATTCCATTCCGGGGAAGGAGACTGCAGCTTGTATCGCTTTCCTGTCACTTCCGGCACAATCCATGCAGCTTCTTTATGGCTTATCCAGGTCTAGTTCAGTTCTGGAACCCTCTTCACCGGGCAGTAGCCGAGCATCGTACTTGCAAGAACACGACATCTTAGCTTGTCCCTTAAGATTCGCTTTCAGGTTGCTTTACGCGGACTATTTACAGTATATTGACAAAAAACTATTTACAAATGCTATGATACAGTGGCGATATAAAAAATGAAGTTTGAAGAAGAAAATATATACAAAATGTTATAACGGATGAAGAATATTGAACGTTGAAGGCAATCGTGGAATACGCGAAGTGTCTCGTACACACGCGCGAAACTAATGAGTAATGTGATCTGCGCATGGTATCCGCTGACAAAAGGATTGTTGCGTCAGGCGAAAATTGTATACAACTCGCATCATATAACTTTGTATGTGGCTACGATTATCGCAGAGTTTTAAAACATGATTCAACTGAAATCCAACAACTTTTTTCGTGTTGCATGTAACAGCTGTGAGTGAGTTGTAGGCTGATTTAGACGACGCGATTCGTGTTGAATGTATGGCGTGAGCAGGTTGAATGTAGGCAAAAGTTGTGCCGTCTAAATTTTTTCTTCAAGTTCCCTATTCCCCTTAAACGCCTGCGGCTGTGACTGACTACACGAGTCGCAGATTTGTCTGCATTTGTACCTATTGGTATATATAATTTGCAGAAAGAAAATACCGGAAAAGAAACATCGGTCTAGAAACCTTTATGTCGTCCAAACATAACTTCTCAATTCAAGGAATTTAAACACTAATGGCATATACATTGTAAACTCGAAAAAATACAGAATCACATAAAAGTTATAAACAAATACTCAGTGGTGTTGCTTAGCAAAACTAAACTAATTATAATTTTAAAAATTATCAGTCACCAAAAGGAAAGATAACATTGGTTATTATTTACTAAGAAGAGGCTGAGGTAAATATTTACTAAAATCAATATAATAACTGCTTTTTCTATGCATAACACCGCTTCTTTAATCACTCTGGTAAAATAATTTCCTGCGTCGGTAATGGGTTTGGTTTGGTTGGTTTATTGGTTTTCAACACTGTTACATTAATTAATTGATCTAAATTTAAAGAAATAAAATTTAAATATCTACAAACCCGCTTATAGCATAGCTAATCTAGGCGGGTCATACTAATCTAGGCGGGTTGTGAAAATAACTGCAGATTAAAAATTGCATAATTTCCAAGGTATTAACTAATTATTGTCATCAGTTGTTTTACCTTGCTGTGGTGGACTAGCATCCATCCATGCTACTTTAATTACCGACAATATCCGTCACATTTGTTGGAACGGTGTCTGTTTTCTTCCCTTCTTTCCCCTTCAATGTTGATGTTCAAGATGCTGGAGTCAAATAAAATTTATGCGGACGCAACATTGCGGTGAGAGGAGCAACACTGGGGGGGGGGGGGGGGGGGGGGAAGAGGGCGCGCATGTGCACTACATTTCTGAACTGACAAATCTGGACTTTTTGTGAAGTGTTCAACTAATTATGTCTTGTATTGTAGCTTTTATGTAATTACTGTGTCCCTGTATAGAATATTATCTGTTCCTCTAATGAAAGCACAAATTATTTTAGTTATTTACCTAATCTCGCAGTCAATCTTTTTCGTTTCAGCTCGGTAAGTTTCGCATTATTCTATATAACGAACTGTGTTTTGTATTCCAACAGGTCTAACCATGATCCAGTTTTACCTGTTTGCAATCCTATGCGCCGTAGGAAGCGTGACCTCAGAAAGACCAGAAGGTGAGGAAAACTAGGATTATTTGCAGTTGCTGTACAGTCAGTTCAACGTATAACTCGAGAAGTTTCTATCAATTCAAGTCATAGTGTAACCTTTAATATTATCATTTAATATTATTTATTATTATTACTTGAAACGTTTTCATCAATTCAAGTCAGAACGTAGCCTTTGATGTTATTATGAGCTGTAGCTTGTAGGCGTATTACGAACGCTCCTCGTGCATCTCTCTTCGATGACTATAACTTTGTTCTTAGGATAAAACACATTCTTGGCTGTGTCTGATCAAGTTCTGTCAGTAACCCAGGGGATGATAGCTTCCCTCTTCCCACTATGGACCGAAAGGACAATTTGTTTTTTCATTCTGAACCATGTTCACTTCGACCCAACCCTTTCAATTCGCCCCGTCACCCCTTCCCCGCGCGCATTCTCGACATCTGGAAATATATGTTTCGAAATCTTAAATGACGTTGCTACGTTTTGAATGTGCTCCTTATTCAGTGAGACTGATTTGTGTTTACAATGCAAACAATAGCTTGATTTCTTCTGATTCTATTTAGA
Source organism: Cladopsammia gracilis (assembly GCA_022457155.1). NCBI lineage: Eukaryota > Metazoa > Cnidaria > Anthozoa > Scleractinia > Dendrophylliidae > Cladopsammia > Cladopsammia gracilis. The sequence goes on from JAJGOT010000032.1 coordinate 175,337, forward strand.
TTCCCAATAGTTTCATAGTTACATAGTTTCCATCTTCTCTTTGCTTTTAGAATTCAGAAAGTGCGATTTATTGACTCAGTGGAAGAAAGTTGGTTGTTTTAAAGATTCAGTCAAGCGCGGGGAGAGGGCTCTTCCGGAGCAGTTGGTCAATATCCGGGACACCAACAGTAAAGTATTTAAACCACCCAAGATGGATTGGCGACGTATATCAGATTCCTGGGAGAGGTAGGCTCAATTTAGTGCGCATTTAGTGCGGGGGGGGGGGGGGGGGGGGGAAGGGGGTTGGAAAATTTTCGCATGCAAACATTTTTTTTATATGCGGCACCTGCTGCAAACAATTTATTTTGTGTCTCCGTCGAACTGCTATACTTCCAGCAAACAATTTTTTTCTTTATTTTTTGCTTGCATACAGTGTTTTTAGCCTCTGCAAACAATTTATTTCAAAATTTTCCAACCCCCGTAAAAAAAATAATGGTCAGTCCCCCTAAAAGGTACCAGAGTCTCGTTTGATGGGCGCGGCTCAAAGTAATTTTTACCCCTAAGAGGTACCAATTCTAAAACAACAGATGTGAAATTCTGTCATATTTTTTCGGCTCCTACCCTAAAAGATACCGCGATAATTCCAACGGTGGTCATTTTAGATTTTGATACCCTAAGCGGTACCATTCTACAAATTTTGACCCCTAAAAGGTACGACGAGCACCGCCCTATCGGGGCTACACCTACCTAGAAAATCTTTTTGTCGACTTTCGCTGCTGTGCTGCACGTCATATTGAATATAGTAATTCAAATAGTCATCAAATAGTCATACAACCACAATACAATAGACACAACAAAAAAAAATCATGTCTAATTCACTATTAATCAGTAAAATACAAAATATAGACTTTAAAAAAAATACAAGACTGGTTTAAAAGCAACTAAATTAGCATTCAATTATCATTAATTTATCAGAAATCAAGTTGTTCATTCTTATAATACGAGACGTTCCAATGATCTTCCTTTACCTCTTCCTCGAACTAACTGGGATAAACAAACACTCTTTAATTATCAAGTTGCAAAAGATTGGAACAGCCTTCCAATTGACTTTAAAGTAACAAATTCTTTAACTATTTTTAAAGCAAACCTGAAAACGTTTTTAAAAGATTTTAATTAATTGATAGTAATTTTAAGCTGATTTTATATATCTGTATATAATTATATATTTACTTTTTATTTATGTTGTAAATCATTAGGTAATTAATTAATCAATTAGCGATGGCTCCACTGAAAACCGCCTTGGCGAGTTGGGTTCTCATATTAAATATTATTATTATTATTATTATTATTATTATTATTATTATTATTATTATTATTATGTGTTCTCTATATAATTATGTGTTCTCCATGGGGGCCGGGTCCAAACCATGGACCTAGGGCACCCATGAGGCGCTGTGTGGAGGCCACACTACTCAGCATTGCAAGGAAAGGGTCTTGCATAGGATGTTGGCTGTCCCAAGTAGTGCGGTTTTCTGAATTTCGCAGAGGTTGATGTTGCCAGGGATGCCAGTGACTACTTTTTCTATGCCTTTCTTGATCATCCCCAGTGCGCCTACTACCACAGTAATGGTTTGAGTTTTCGTCTGCCACATTCTTGCTATCTCAAGTTCTAGGTCTTTATATTTGGATGTTTTCTCAGAGACTTTGGTAGAGATGTTTTTATCAGAGGGAATGGTTACATCGATAAGTGTGCATATCTTGTCCTTGTTGTTCTTGATGATAATGTCAGGGCGATTTGCAGGAATTTCTCTGTCTGTATGAATGGGCATATCATACAGGATGGTGATGTTATCCTTTTCTTCTACCTGTTTTGGATTATGTTCATACCATTTGTCTGCTGTTTGTATTTCATACTCTTGACAGATGTTCCAATGTACATAGGTTGCCACTTTGTTGTGCCGGTGTATGTATTCTGTTTTTGCTAGTTCTGGGCACCCTGAAACAATATGGTCGATGGTTTCTGGGAATTTGTTGCAAATGCGACACTGTGGGTCTGCCTCATCCTTGATAATGTAGTGGTGGTATGCAGCTTTGGTGGGGAGGGCTTGGTCTTGTGCAGCTACAATGAATCCCTTTGTTTCAGCCTTGAAACCAGAGGATTGTAAGTCGTGATGGGTACCTTCCATGCAATGCTTTTCCTTCCCAGTTTGTTTGCAGTTGTTGAAGAGCCTGGTGTTTTGCGGCTGTCTTCACTCTCTTTGCGTACAGTGTTGCTGCCTCTTCGTCTTCAGGTGGCATCTCTTTGAGGTCAAATTCCTTTTTGAATTTTGCAGCTTCTTTTGGGATGGAATAAAGTTTCTTCTTGCTTTCGTGTTGGTGGACGAAATGAAGAAGTTGATCATTGGTTGATGCCAGGTAAGCTGCCAGGCCAATGGTGGTGGTCTTGTAAGTCAACTCCACTTAGGTAAGGCCTCGACCACCTTTTCCCCTAGGTAGGTACAACCTGTCCACATCCGCTTTGGGGTGGTGCATTTTACCCATGGTCAGCAGCTTTCTGGTTTTGGTGTCTAATTTTTTGATCTCAGATAATTTCCAGTTGATGATGTTAAAGCTGTATGTAGCGACTGGAAGTGCCAAGGTGTTAATGGCCTGAATTCTGTTCTTAGCATTATAAGTTCGCTTTTTAGTATCAGCCTGATCCTTCTGTAGTACTCTTTCCGTACCTTCTCCTTCATCTTTGCATGCTGGATACCATCTCCCTCATGTACTCCGAGGTATTTATAGGTTCCTTCTTGCTCCAGTTCCTTAATGGTAACAGAATTGTCAATGTGAATGTTGTTGGTGCAGGTGAGTTGACCCCTTTTAAAGGTCGCTTTGGCACACTTTTCAAGGCCAAACTCCATCTGTATGTCCCTGCTGAATGTATGCACGTTGGTAAGGAGACCTAGCTGCTGGTCATCATTCTTGGCAAAAGTTTTCAGGTCATCCATCATCATTATTATTATTATTATTATTATTATTATTATTAATTATCACACCATCAGTTGTATAAACAAACAATAAAACTTTATTTATCTTAAAATAATCTTAATTAGTTGTATTGGTGGTCACATGTTCCTAGATCATCAGGCTATTTCCCATAGCCTTAGATGTCTAAGGTTCTTCTTAATATTCTTGCTGTGCCCAACAAGCAGGCTTTCTGGAGAATGTTGAAGATTCCAGGTTTTCCTATCTTAGCAATCCACATCCTCAAACTTTTAGTTACTTTCCCAAGTGCCCCAACTACAACTGGGATAACAGACACACTTCTGCAAGTCCACATCTTTTTTATTTCCATTTTTAAGTCCTGATGGTGGTCGATTTTTTCCCGTTCTTCTTCTGCTATGCGTGTATCAAAAGGACACGCCACATTTAATAATTAATTAATTATTATTATTATTATAAATTATTATAATTATTATTATTACTATTAGTATAAATTATTATTTTTATTTTTATTATTACATTAAGGTAAAAAGAATAAAGGAAAAATATTAATCTTTGGGCCATCTGTCCAGCAGTATTTTATCTCCTTAAATGTTATGTTGTTGCTTTTTTGCAGCCTCGCCTGTCTATGCGCAAATGCAACGCTCAAGAAGGGCTATAAAGTGTTTGGTCTACAGCATTACGGCGAATGCTGGAGCGGAAGCAACGGTTTGAAGACCTACAACCTGTTCGGCAACGCAAACGACGAAAAGTGCGTCATGGCTCCTAATTGGAAGAATTGCGACATTGCCTCAGATGAATTATGTGTTGGGAAAGCAGACACAAATTATGTCTATATTCATTTAAAAGTTAAATGAACCAAAAAATTGAAGTTTTTTCTTTATCCATTTAAGGCTAATTAAACGTTAAAGGAAACCATAATAAAGCATACTTATGCAACAATTTGCCTTCCTGAGCCTTTAAGTAAGTCACATAGCTAAAAGTACGAAGATTTCCAAAGACTTCACGAAAACGTTTCTGAAATGGCCGCGGCTTCAAGTGGTAGGATTGGTAAGGATTATGACGTCACTATTGGCGAGCCAACCGTGTTCCCAGTGTCCTCTCTTATTGCGAATACATGAGTATTCTAACTTACGTGTAAGATTTTCGCTGTTTTCATATTGAAAATGGACAATTGTTGCTGCGGTTTATCGCAGAACAAAACATCATAGTTTTCCGCTCAGTCACCGACTTTCAACTTCAATCCTTGACTGTTTTGAGGTGGTCAATAGTGACCAAATTTCGTCAAATTTGCCATTTTCGCAATTGCCTACATTTCTGAACATATCTCGGTATTTTCAGAAACCGAAACGCGAAAAAACTTTTTGGTAAGGGTAATTTTCGCCTCCATTCAAACGTCGAGCGTTAATTTTTCGAAAATTTAAGGTGGCTCTGAACAACATGTACAGAATATTTTTAAACTTTGTGAAAAGTTTTATCTTAACATGCCAATTACAATTCTATAATAAAAATGGGGAGTCATCCAGGTCGTTTTTTTAGTTATAGGCACGAAAAGCTAAAATTCAGGGTGTCTTTAACAGGTTATACTGTTACTATGGTAACCTGTTACATCATAAAAGAGACCACAACTTGTTCACCAATGATTGGGCATTTGTTTGATACCATTATTGAAGCATCAACTGATAAAGAATTATACTATTGATCCATCAAAGTATAGGTGATGGAAAATTCTGAGAACTTTTGTGAGCCACCTTAATGGTGCCTTATGCTAACATTAAAAACTGAACAATAATTAATTTTAAACATTAAACGCGACAATTGAAGGGATTTTTTTCATCTTCAACCATCAACGGACAAATGGACGAAAATTCACCCAATCGACCAACAAATCAGGTTAATTTTTATCATCAATCGCTAACGATATAGTCTCCTACGCAGCCGTTATTAGGGCTCGTCACGCAAGGGGAGGAGCGTTGCGTGAAGAGTCCTGATAACGGCTGCGTAGGAGACTACTAACGATAGACCTGGATGGACGTTTAATACCATAAAATCCCTGTTATACCGGTTTTACGGCATCCTATGACAGAAATGTACCCATTAATTAACATCAAAATTTCAAAAGAAAGCTACACCGCCATTTAGACGCTATTGTAGTCATACTTCTGTGAAAGAAATTAAATGTTATAACTGGTAGTCTTGTAACTACACATTGGCCCGGAAAGAGTATCTGCGAGAAATGTCCTCTGCTATTTACACCAAACATTTAAGGTGGCTCGATATAGTATTTTGGTTTCCCCGTATAGTATATTTGGAGGCAAAACAATTAGAGTTATACTTTGCGGATCGTCATCACATTTTACCCCGAAATCAAGATAATATTAAAGTATTAATTCGAGGTTGGCGTTGCCATGGCAACACCATTGGGCTTTCAAGTAGGGCCTTAAAACAGACATATCTTCAATTTTCTTTAAAATGCCACGGTGAATTCTGTTTAAATTTTGCATACGGCCTTTGACCCTTGTGTTCTACCTGGATATCAACTTTAAAAGAAATCTGTCAGAAATTTTAAACAAAAAAACACCTTTTTAGAATTCGTTGCTAATTATTTTTTCTGTTGACAGAATTTTTTTGAAAATCGCGCAAAACGCACTTTCGAAAGAGAGAAGTCAACATGCAAAAAATAAAAAAAAATTCCGAGCGGAAGCGGAAGTTTGGACTTCGAAAGTTTCGAAATTCTTAAAATTTTGACACGACAAGATCGGCAATTACGCATGCGCGGCAGCTGTCACGCCACTCGCCACACGGATTTTGCGGTCGTTGCGGATGTTATTCTTATTGGCTGAATTCATATTAGAAGACGGGAAACTCGCCACAGATGGAATTCCATCAGACAGAATACCGCCTGATATGAATTTAAGGACGGTAAATCGTCTTCATGAGACTGCTGCTCAGTGACCTTCTTCTTCTTGGGCGCCATTTTTTTTTTACCCAGAAACAGTTGCTGTCTTTCTAGTTTCAGTCTTTTCCTAGCGCATGCAAGCGCATAGCGCAAAAAAGTCGTCGTGATTTTCGCGTGTAATATGAATTTAAGACAGTTTTCCGTCTAAGACGAGTTTCCCGTCTTATTTTTCCGTCGGTTTAGACGGAAAAATAGACGGATAAATTTGAGACGGGAAACTCGTCCTTCACCGGATTCATATCAGACGAGTTTTCCGTGTGTAGACGATTTTCCCGTTCAAGACGGTTTTCCGTCTCTAATATGAATTCGGCCATTCATTCATTTATAGACAAATCTCTTTCGTGCCGTGCAGCTCAGTTGTTGTGAGCTAGAAACTGTTATCTTTTGGGTGTATCGTGTCTAGTAATCGCTGGTACATTATTTGCCTTTGAAATGATTAATAATTCTGGCTAAAATCGCCAGATGCTTTGTTCCTCGTGGTGTGGATGGAATCGCTGCTGTCTGCGCTCTGTTCAAAATTGCGACCAACGCTTCTCTAAAGATGCTGTAAGTCCTGGTAGGACAGGCCGCTTTCTGCAATTTTTTGTATGAGGCTTTGCTTTATCAGCCCATTATTACTCTGTGAAAAGATGTCGTCCCTGAAATTGCACACGCTGGAAGTGTTCGTCTAAACACTTGACCATGTCTTCGAATGCGAAGGCGGCGGGTTTTACATTGCTTTTGTTTTAATACAACTACGACGGGGATTGAAATAATACGCGATGGAGAGCACAGACATCTTCCAAGCATCATGTGCTAAAAAGCTCTTCATTAAAAAGAGATTTGAAAACGGATGGAAGATTGCTTCTACAGGGCTTTCCTCCCAGACTGCGACTCGTGTCCACTTTTTGTGAGTGTTTTGACAAGGTAAGGACTGTCGGCGAATAGAATTTTTCATGGATGAAAGTGTTTCTTGAACTCATACCTAGCACAAAGTAGCAATGTGGGAGTGTCAAGAACAGAAGAATTGTGGCTGATCAAAACATTTGGGTAATTTGCACTAGCATTACTGGAGAGAAAAGTGATGACATTTTGAATGCGTTCTCTCAAATGAAGCGAACAGTCTGCACTGGAACGTTTACTTTGAGCAAAGTTTTCTGGCCATTTATCGATTTCACTGACAGTTTGTTAAATCGAGAAGCGTAGTAGCTGACGTTGCATAGTGATTGTAAGTGTTTACCTGTTTAGTTATAGGTCTTCTATAGCTACTATTTTACCTAAAGAAGTTGTCTCCGTGTCAAAAACTACAAATTGATAATTACTGTAGCCGCGTTGTTGTGTCTTTTTGTTGAACGCCAGCTCGAAGATTTTCCAATTTTCTCTTTTGAGTATTTCTGATTTGCTGCTTCATTAAAAGTCATCAGGTGTCAGCTTTCTTTTTGCTTTTTTCCTCTGGTGGTTCGTAGGTAGATAACTCTTTTTTTTACATTTTCTTATTTCCTCTTTTGATGACGAGAATCGACCGCAAATGTCACGCAGTGGGTAGGAACTTTGTGGCGCATACGCTCTGTTGCTGTTTGTCCTTATTAGAAGATGAACTGTCTTTGAACTCCCTCGTATTCAGAGGAAAAATGCGTCGATGCGGGGCTGAGTTGTCGATCGCGAAACCATTCTTCACTGCATTCTTGTGAACTTTTACGCCCTGTTTTCTTTTTCTCGGTAAAACACATTACCACTAAAGAAAGAAGAATGCGAACCTAGCTTGCATACACGCGAAAAACACAGTCTACCAGGCCGGCGCAAAAAAAATCGCGACAGGAGGTTGTTTGTTTATCTTTTTTCTTGACTCAATTTTAAAAGTCCTGCGGGTAAATAAGGCCCGGTTCAAACGTTGAACTTTACATGTGCCGAATCTAATGCAAATGAGCAAAATACCGGTATATTGTTCTTACTCATTTGCGTTAGATTCGGCACGTTTGAATCGGGCCTAAGAACCCAATCTGCGCGCGCAATTTACACGAATTTATACGGATGGCTCAGTCAAATAGAAAAAGGAAAATTAACCGCCGCGGTTCACTTTCTCCATAAAACCGGTTGTAATTTTATCATTTGACGTTGTTGTTTTGCAGGCTGGTGTTGCTTAAGCCGGCCGATTTACACGGTACAACTTTGTCGCATACGATTTTATGTAGCGCGAGCTGCTTGCGTCAGGCGAAAATTGTATACAATTTGCATCATATAACTTTGTATGTGGTTACGATTATCGCAGAGTTAAGTTTTAAAACAGGATTCAAAATCCAACAACTTTTTTCGTATTGCATGCAACAGTTGTGAGCGAGTTGTAGCCTGATTTAGACGACGCGATTCGTGTTGAATGTATGGCGTGAGCAGGTTGCATGTAGGCAAAAGTTTTGCCGTCTAAATGTTTCCTTATTCCCCCTAAACGCCTATTCCCCCTAAACGCCTGCTGCTGTGACTGACTATACGAGTCAAGAAAGAAAGAAAATACCGGAAACGAAACATCGTTCAAACATAACTTCTCAATTCAAGGAATTTAAACACAAATGGCATATACATTATAAACTCGAAAAAAACACAGAATCACATAAAAAAGTTATAAACAAACATTAAGCGGGTGTTGTTCAGCCAAAACTAAACTAATTATAATTTCACAATTATCAGTCACCAAAAGCAAAGAGAACATTGGTTATTATTTACTAAGAAGAGGCTGAGGTAAATATTAGTTCCTTAAATAAATATAATAACTGCTTTTTCATTGCATAACACCGCTTCTTTCATTACTCTGGTAAAACAATTTCCTGCGTCGGTAATTTACAGTCGTAAATGGGTTTGTTTTCTCCGCGAAAATAACTGCAGATTAAAAATTGCATAGTTTCCAAGGAATTAACTAATTATTGTCATTAGTTTTGTAAGAGTTTGAGAGCGAAGAAGTGATTACCAGCTCAGTCCTCATTAATTTTTGCTCAATTTGTATTTCACACGTAAAAATTTCGTTCACCCCGCTTAAGCATAAAGCACTTTTCGTCCTTTTATCATTCCTGACACGTTGTAGGTGCAAATATTAATACGATGTAATGGATTTGTTTTGGATGCAAGTTTGAGTAATTTACGGCACGATTTCCGATTATTTATTATATTTCGCCTCTTAGTACTTTTTGAATTTTAAAAATAAATTAAAGGGCTTTTTAATTTTGCGATCATGTACAGTTGCCGCAAAGGAAAGTTTATGACAGCAATATCAATCAGTTCTTGACAGTTGAAAATTTTTTTTTTAATCGGTTGGAAATAAAAGTCCTCTAAAGAGCCATATCGTCAGTCGTCTCAAGAATTGGTGGCTTCTAGACTTGTGCGACTGAATAAGCTCTTTAAAGGTAGGTAAGTTATCCCATTAGTACATTAACAAGACAAGGGTATTTTTTTAACAAACTAAACGAATCCCTAACATGAGCGAGTTATAAGAGCAATTTGGTCGAATTTTTATCCTTTTTTTAGATATGTAACTAGCTAAACTGTTTCATAATATAAAAGACACCGGATCAGCAGAAATAGCTTGAATGAATCTGAATGAAAAGTGGCTATATAATCAGGCAGCTGGTTAAAGGAGCTAAATAAATATGTTTTTTGCATCCACTCCAGTGAACCACTTTCCCCTTTAAACTGGAAGCTCCAGTGTAAAAAAGTGTCTGGCCTGACCATTCTCATCTTCAGCTCTCAATCGACCACTAAAGCATTTTTAAAAAACAGCTGACGAACAACATGCGTCATTGCTAAGACTGTTAGTTACAAAACTATCATTTTGCTTATATAGCCAATGTCTAAATTTGATGAGATTTTTGAAGCAAATTGTATTTGAACAACTACGTTCATAACTGAAAGAAGCCTAAATTTGCATTCCATACCTCAAAGATGTGAAATGAAGGAGTAGCCATCCCTTTTAAATGGAACTTAGTGTTAAAACATTAACGTTGAAGATGTCTCAAATTAGAAACATATATTTTACCTCTAATAAAATGCGCGAAACTCGAAGTAGCCGGAGTAAAAGATTTTAATTGGACTAACATTTTTACGCCAGTTTAAAGTGATGTTTGTCTTTTTCCGGCATACTGGAGATAAGACCCAGGGGGGTACTCCCTATGATGGGCTATATACGGGGATGCTCCGCCCGAAAGGGGTACCATTTTGAGGCTGGAGGTATATGAAAGGGTCGGGATTTCACGAGTTGAAGTATATGAAAGGACGGGGATTTCAGGAAGAATAGGCGAGGGTAGCGAAAACACGAGTAGGTAGTGAAAACTGCCGTTGAAGTATACTGAGAAGGGCCTTTCAAAATATATCAAACAGACGCACGTAAAGTCTACATGAAAAGGGTACCGTTGTCAATGAAAGGCATATGAAAGGGGTACCTTTTCTGTCAAAAACGGTATATGAAAGGGTTATGGTTTGGACTTTGGAGCGGAGCATCCCCGTAAACCCCCCCCCCCCCCCCCCCCCCCCCACCGGGAGATAAAATCGTTTGAGCGTTACCGTGACAGCCAATTTTACAAAGAAATGGTATAATTCTGGGAGCGGTGAAGAGATAACGAGGATCGCGTTTTTTAATTTCGGTTACTTTGCTTAGGCAGTGATTCATCTGTGGCTACATCAGAAAATCTCATAACATTCGACAAATAATTAACTGTCCAACATCCGATATCGGGAAGAACAAAGCCTTACCCGCGATGATTAATTGACTACTTATCTCAGTAATAGATAGCGATTGCTGCCAGGAACCGATCGCGAACTGCGGATATGAAATTAAATAATTAAAGAATTATCATCGCAATTATGATGGCAATTTATTCAAGTGTTTCGTGATATCAGCTTGATTGCTCTAGCTTATAAACTCTTGCATAAATTCATTAAAGATCTTAAAATCGCTTCCTTTACTTTTTGTTTCAAATTTCTTAATTGTACATCCATCCTTCTAGATTACCTTTTGGGTGACAAAATTCTGGGGCGGCAACCTTGAGCTACCTTGCTGTGATGGACTAGCATCCATCCATGTAGTACCCTGTGAGTCGCGTGTGACTAGGATACTACCTTACCCAGTTTTTATCTAATTACTGTATCCCTGTATAGAATTTTATCTGTTCCTCTAATGAAAGCACAAATTATTTTGGCTATTCATCTAATCTCGCAGTCATTCTTTTTTAATTCAGCTCGGTAAGTTTCGCATTATTCTATATAACAAACTGTGTTTTGTATTCCAACAGGTCTAACCATGATCCAGTTTTACCTGTTTGCAATCCTATGCGCCGTCGGAAGCGTGACCTCAGAAGGACCAGGTGAGGAAAACTGATTATTTGCAGTTGCTGTACAGTCAGTTCAACGTATAACTCGAGAAGTTTCCATCAATTCAAATCATAGTGTAACCATTGATAATATTACGTATTACTCGAGGCCTTTTCATCAATTCAAGTCAGAACGTAGCCTTTGATGTTATTATGAGCTGCAGCTTGTGGGCGTATTACGAACACTCCTCGTGCATCTCTGTTCGATGACTATAACTTTGCATCTCTGTTCGATGACTATAACGTTCGATGACTATAACTTTATAACAGTTAATAGGTAATACGTTGTTCTTAGGAAGAACACATTCTCGGCAGTGTCTGACCAAGTTCAGTAACCCAGGGGATGATAACTTCCCTTCTCCCACTATGGCCCGAAAGGACAATTTGTTTTTTCATCCTGAACCGTGTTCGGCTTCGACTCAACCCTTTCAATTTGCCCCGTCACCCCTTCCCCGCGCGCGCATGATCGACATTTGAAATATATTTTTCGAAATCTAAAATGACGTTGCTACTTTTTGAATGTGCTCCTTATTCAGTGAGACTCATTTGTGTTTACAATGTAAAAAATAACTTGATTTCTTCTGATTCTGTTTAGATTTCTGTTAAATAGTTTCATCGTTACATAGTTTTCATCTTCTCTTTGCTTTTAGAATTCAGAAAGTGCAATTTATTGACTCAGTGGAAAAAAGTTGGTTGTTTTAAAGATTTAGTCAAGTGGGAGAGGACTCTTCCGGACCAGTTGGTCAATATCCGGGACACCAAAAGCAAAGTATTTGAGCCACCCAAGTTGGTTTGGCGAAGTATATCAGATTCCTGGGAGAGGTAGGTGTAATGATCGTTTCCGGTTATTCCATTTCCGGTCATGCGCGTGCATGTGACGTAAGGCGCGACCCGCCTATAATGTGTGAGTTTAGATTAACATATACGATGTTTTAACCTATCTGCTGGCTGATTATTGACACGACACGACTCGACAGTAGGCTCAGTTTCCAGATTTCAGTTGAGGTTATTCTCGTAATGCACCCGGGTGGGAGACTCCTATATAAAAATGACGGGGGTGCTCGTCGGGAATTTTCGAACAACACCCTAAAAGGTACCAGAATCTTGTTTGATGGGCGTGGTTCAAAAGACGTTTTACCCCCAAGAGGTAGTACCAATTCAAAAACAACGCATGTCAAATTCTGTCACATTTTTTCGGCGCAATACCCTAAAAGATACCGCGATAAATCTAACGGTAGTTATTTTAGATTTTAGCACCCTAAGCGGTACCAATATATAAATTTTGACCCCTAAAAGGTACGACGAGCACCCCCGTCATTTGCTCGCACGCGTTTTCCCGCGCTTGGCGCCGCCGACATGTAATTGCTTCGAGCTCTGATTGATTCATTGGATTGTTTACGACTGCTGTGATTGGCAGAGTAATTACTTTGGTTTTGGTTTAACGACACTCAATTGAAAACTGCTCTATAGCCAAATACCACCAAATATCAAACTAAATTGGATAAAAAGATTAAAATTCTGAGAAGAAAACTTGTGGGATTACAAGGATGGACGTGGATTACAGTTCATCAATTTTGATTTCATGACAGGCGGTCAAGAAATCATTTTACATTTTGGTGGAATTTTGAGTTTTGTAGTCGTTATTTCGCCTTTTTAGTTCATATTTCTTTGCGTTCATTACTTCTAGCAATTTTTTCTTCCTAAAACACGATATTTCAGCCGGGACAGTGTCCCTTGCTTTAAATTGTGGTGGTGATATTCATTTGACCTGTCTTCTGTTCTTGCGTCATTGCTGGTCTTTTGGGGGCAGTAAATCCCGCAGGTCCTTGAACATGAAATGCGGAAGACTAATTTGATACTCTTTCATCTCTCTAGCAATTTATTGGAATGGAACTAACAATACATTTTTGTCCAAATTTTGTCAACGACATATTCATCGTACGAGAATTTTTAGAATTCCCAAACCTCTGAGTCAGACCCACGTACGGAAGCATTGAAATATTTTTATTTAATATTATTTTTCTTGTCTCTGAATAAATCTATCACTCAGCCAGTTGGGGCATGGTTGGGGCATGTGCCGGTCACCTCCTGAGAGCCTCGCACGTTTTCAGACCTAACTGTAAAAAGAAAAACATTTTTAATGCCAAAATGCCAGAAATTTTACATTAGTCTTGTACAACATATACATTTTCAGAGCCAAGTCCACACCAAATGTCAGACCAAAATAGTTAAAAAAAACCTACCTATAGGGGTTGCACCTATACCGAGAAAATCGTATAACAACACAACAACAACAACAACAACAACAACAACAACAACAACGATTTATTTACAAATAATAAAACAAATTATATAAGCAACCCCGCAAATAACTAAAGTTAATCGTGGCGGGTTGCTGCACATTAAACAATAACAGAAGCAATTAATTAGCAATTAATACAATTAGTGGACATTTCGCTGTTGTGCTGCGCGTCATATTAGATAGCAATTCAAATAGTCATCAAATAGTCATAAAACCACAATACAATAGATACAATAAAATAAAATCATGTCTAATTCACTATTAATCAGTAAAATACAAAATATAGACAAAAAAATTACAAGACTGGTTTAAAAGCAACTAAATTAGCATTAAATTATCATTAAATTATCAGAAATCAAGCTGTTCACTCTTATAATACAAGATCGCCGTTCCCGATGATCTTCGTTTACCTCTTCCTCGAACTAACCAAGCCGCTGCGGAAGACTGGAACAGCCTTCCAATTGACTTTAAAGAAACAAATTCTTTAACTATTTTTAAAGCAAAACTGAAGACTTTTTTAAAAGATTTTAATTAATTGATACTATTTTAAGCTGATTTTATATAACTGTATATAATTATATATTTAACTTTTATTAATGTTGTATATAATTAGATAATTAATTAATTAGCGAGGGCCCCACTGAAAACCGCCTTGGCAAGTTGGATTCGCTCATTAAAATTATTATTATTACATTGTATTCTTCTTCTTCTTCTTCTTCTTCTTCTTATTATTATTATTATTATTATTATTATTACATCAAGGTAAAAAGAATAAAGGAAAAAATATTAATCCTTGGGCCATCTGTCCAGCAGTATTTTATCTCCTTATCTGTTATGTTATTTTTTTGCAGCCTCGCCTGTCTATGCGCAAATGCAACGCTCAAGAAAGGCTTCAAAGTGTTTGGTCTTCAGTTTTACGGCGAGTGCTGGAGCGGAAACGACGGTTTGGAGACCTACAACCTATTCGGCAACGCAAACGACGAACAGTGCGTCATGGCCCCTTATTGGACGAATTGTGAAATCGAGTCAGATGAACTATGTGTTGGGAAAGCAGAGACAAATTATGTCTACATTCTTAAGGAAGGTATGACTGTGTCAAAACCTCTCTACTCATGCAGATATGATATGTTCAGATAAGATACGGAATTAACAGGAGATGTAAAAGATAACACATGTAAATTTTCTCAGCCGAGTGTACGACTTCAGCTCGATTTGATTGAATGCAGCAAACGAGTAAGATATCAAATTGAAAAAAAAAAGAGCTACAGATACTCCAAGCAGTCATATATCCTTTTTTGTTATATAAACGACACTGATTATGAAATTTTAGTTGTTTTCCGAAGATTTTCGAAAACTGTCTCCAAATCTTTACGAACGTTGTACGAACGCCGTTTCGATCATTTTCTGAAATTTCCTCAAAACTGTCAACGACCCGAAGAGCAAAAGTGTTGAGATATATTATTTTTCTCAGAGGAAGGAATCCTTCAATTCACTGAAGTTAATATTGTCTTATTTTTCGACCTTATACTTATTTTATATTGAGTGTACACTGTAGATGAAACGTTCTAGATTCCATCCGTTTTACTCTGAGGCCCGTTTCTCGAAAGTCCCGATAACGTTTCGAGCCCAGAGGTATATTTTAAAATCAGAATCTTTTCAATAGCGGTGTAGTTTTTAGTTTTCAAACCAGCCCGACTTGTTTCACGATCAACTTATGCTGTGTTCACATTAGCACCAAAACATGTTTAGAGTTTAGAGTAAACATGTTTCAACGAAACACGTTTCCGTGAACATGTTTGCAATTTCACTGTTCACATATAAAGGACTATACACATGATACCGGAATGAGTTTCATTCCGGAATGAGTTTCGTTCCAAAATGAAGTAAGTACTGTATTCACATGACAAAATCAACCGGCTCAGCCTAAGGCGTTCTCGCTTGCGCGGTTTTCGCGCCAGATCAGAAAACAAAGATGGCGCAAGTTTTGCGCAACGATACGCATGCGCCATTCGCCCCAGACTACACGGTTTGCGGTTTTCATCTTGGAACGAAGTTCGTTTTTAGTTTACATGATACCAGAATGAAATGTCATACCTGAACGAGAATTTCATTCGGATTGAAAACCGGAGTGAACTTATTCCGGAATGACCTGTACGGGAACAAAATTTCGTCTCGGTATCATGTAAACAGATACAGAGAAATATATGGAGATGGAATGAACTCGTTCCAGAATGAAAGACATTCTGGTATCATGTGAATAGCCCCTTAGAATAGAGCTTAAACTCACTGTTGCGTGAGTTATATCGTTTAACTTTCACTTCTCGAGTGAGGTGCAGGACTGTAGAAAATTAATTAATTTTTTTTAGAACGAAGCATGATACAATGGGATGTTTTATTATTCAATGAGATAGTCTCATTAAACTAGTTTTCTGCAATCCCGCACCTTAGTGCAGCGTTCAACAAGAGGACGACATTTGCGCTAACGTGTTTCATCTGGCTTAGATCGAAACTACCTCGTGAAATAGTTTCAATCATGCTCAGAATAAACATGTTTCGATCATGATTCGCGCAATGTGCCGCCTGATTTCGCCCTAGTGTGAACACTGCATTAGAATATCATTGCTTAGCTTTCATTTCAGTTTGAATCTTCAATATAAACAGTTGCGTACATAAAATAGCTTTCCGGTCCGGCACTTTCAAGAAACGGAACCCTGATGAGAGGATAACAACAGTGATATTTAGAAGAATTAGTGATAAAAATTAAGCAAGTTGATAACAAGGTCAAAACCAATCGTGACTTACATAAATAATAACGCACGCGTCAGTTTTCCCGCGCTTGGCGCCGGTTGCATGTATTTGCTTTGAGTTCTGATTGGTTCATTGGAGTGTTTGCCTCTGTTGTGATTGGCCAGAGTAATAACCACTGGACGAAAAAATGAATTTACTCAAGTTTGCACATTGAGAAAATATGTAGCAAATTTAGGCCTCTAAATTTGAACCAGATTTGCACTGGGTGTGAAGTGAATGTAAGCATACATCTTTGCTCGCGTGCAAATTCAATGTGCAAATGTGGTGCAAATACACATCTGTGCAAAATTTACAATATCTTTGCTACCCCCAAGCAAATCTCATATTTGCTCATCTTTGCCATGCCGAGCAAACTTAAAGAAAATGCGGTATTTACCATCTTTGTTTTCTTTGCAAATAAAGTGCAAACATCAAGTTTGATTTGCTGCAAATATGGGCAAAGTTGTGCAAATGTGGTCTTTACTACATGTTAACTATTGTTTTGTCGCCCATGACGAGGATGAAAATCCATTTTTTCGTGCAGTGAACTTAGGTTTTGACACTCGACTGAAAACTGTTCTATGAGTATAGGGTAACGATATGTGTTTAATGGTAGGTATCTATTAATTATCAGTCTCAAAGGTGACACTGTATATTTCAGCAGTAATTTATAACATCCTTTCATAATTCCAATGGAATTTTTTCTATTAAGTGTCAACAGCAAAGGCAAACTGTAAGTAGTTCATTCATTTGACTAAAACTTTTCTGCGTCGCCGAGCGTGATGGAGTTTCATGTTACATTATTCCATTGTGATTGCAGTTTTTTTTTTTTGGTTTCGAATAACTCGGGATCACCATTAATCAGCTTCTGCTTGATTTCTTTTCGTTGTTCCATTTTAATTTATCTAGAGCCCAAAGCACCTGTTAATGGAGAATGGAGTGAGTGGGGAGACTGGACCGAGTGTGACAAGACGTGTGGCACTGGGAAACGTTCTGGAAAACAGGTCAGGGAGCGAACCTGCACAAATCCACCCCCAGATCCCCAGGGTATGGACTGCGAAGGACCTAAAGAGGAGACTCGAAACTGCAACGTGAAGAACTGCCGTAAGTAATTGACATGATAATGTGTGATTGGATGACGCCGGGAGCGGAAGTTCAGAACACTGTCTTCTCTTCCCACTTACAAATAAGAAGGTATTTCTGCTCTAGCGGTTTCACCCTCGACCCATCTCTCGTCTACTTCCTACGCCATATAAAATTAGAAGAAATCGTAGGCTCCCATGAGCCAACTCGTGAATACGAAACAGAGTCGTTCCCAGTCGTCACTTATTTATTTTATTCGCAAGTAATTTGGAAAGGAAAATTGACGCACGCAAAGACGCTTGGGAAATTCCTTCCTTCCCTTGATGCATCGCGATCTTAGAAAATAAAGAGAAGCGACTGGGTACGAGTCTGAATGCGAAACGTTTGAATCCTGCTCTCTGCTAGGCCTTTTACTACTCCACCGACCCCCACCCCCTGAGTCTAACTCCTTACCCTCCGCTCCCTCCAACGCCATCCTCATGGGTAGGGCAGATGACCATTTCATTACGCGGGCTCAATGTTTACAGCCAAAAGAATAAAAAAATTAGAAACTTTATTAAAGTGTCGATGTATTAATTGCATTTAGCTACAAAAAGAGCTAATTGGGGGACACTATAAGCCAATTAGCTTGTTCCAGGCTCAGAGATAGTGGGGAACGCGCGAAGTAAAAAAAAGAAAAAATCGCGGGAGAACTGGGGGGAGGGCAGTCCGACCTCGCTCGCGATTTTTTTTCCCTTTTTTTACTTCGCGCGTTCCCCACTATCTCGGAGCCTGGAACAGGCTATAAGCCAATCGACAAATAGAAGGAGTGAAAATTTGTATGTATTCTTCGTATGGTATAACTCGTTAAACTCGTTTGTAAATCATTAAAGACCTGCTCTACCTCAGTAAATTTTTTATTAATATAAGTAATGTGATAAAGTCATCAATTCACTGACTGCTTTCATCATTAAGCTATTGACGGTCGCTTCACTCCCTGGATGCCTGTCCCAGAATGCACTAAAAGTTGCGGTGGTGGAACACAGAAGCTTGCTCGAAACTGCACCAATCCCCCGCCTCAGTACGGAGGAAAAGACTGCGTTGGACCAGCAGAGAAAATTGTGCGGTGTAACGAGTTCACTTGTGAGTAGAACCTCATTTAAAAAGAAGTATCTAAGTCAATAGAGAATAGAGGCAATTAGGAGTTTGAAGGTTGTATTTGGCAATCACGGGGAAAACACACATGACCAGTTTTGTTCATCAGCGTCTTTGTTGCGGCCTATTTTAAATCGCGTCCAGTTTGTGGTATTTGTTCGAGCTTTTGATCAGCAACAACGAAATTCTGTAGTGTTTTCATAACCCCGTGCTTGTATATATTTTGCAAAGTTGGGCAAACAAAAATAATTTATTTTTGCAAGCTGCATGTAATTTCTAGTTGATGAATATGCAAATTAAAACTATTTTACACGTGTATGAAATTTGTTGAAACACATGTGATTGTTAACTCGTGTTTCATCAAGGGCTATGGGGAAAGTGCATTTCGACTAAATGAAGTTAAAAGGTCGCGGGGGATACCTCCATGAATAAATTCATAAGGCAAAATTTTAGCACGGATGTCACTTTGAAAAACATTATATCGTGAACATTTGAAAGCAGATTTCGCTAAAATAGACCAATTCCGATATATTAAAATTCATACTTGGCTCCG
The DNA here is from genome assembly GCA_022457155.1 of Cladopsammia gracilis. Classification (NCBI taxonomy): domain Eukaryota; kingdom Metazoa; phylum Cnidaria; class Anthozoa; order Scleractinia; family Dendrophylliidae; genus Cladopsammia; species Cladopsammia gracilis. The sequence goes on from JAJGOT010000032.1 coordinate 194,449, forward strand.
AGGCTTAGGGGAATAAAACAAAACAAATTAATTATTCATCCCAGAACCTCGATGTGATTTCTTTTGTTTTATTCCCCTAAGCCTCGGAGCCAAGTATGAATTTTAATATATCGGAATTGGTCTATTTAACAGAGATAGTGTCTGGGGGCCGTTTCTCGAAAGACCCAGTAATTACCGGGCCCGGAAAGCTGTTTTATTTTCAATGAAGATCGAGGTTTCAAACGTTTTGCAGATAATACGATAAAACTATCAGTTAGCAAAACAAAATGGACTGCTTTATTCGCTAGGACCCGCGCTTTTATTCTTTAGATTTTGATTTCAATATTTGATTCTGGCCCGAAAAGTTACCGGGAGTTTCAAGAAACGGGCCCCTGGTCGCACTACAGTCAAAAACAAAAATTAGCCCGTGCAAAATGACATAAAAACAAAAACATTCCACAAAAAGCGTGTCCCACCGGAGCGGTTTCTTTTGTTTTCTTCGATTTTTGCACGAGCTAATTTTTGTTTTTGACTGTAGTGCGACCAGGCCCATATTGGCGAATAATGGAAGTGCAAAAGGATTGTTTTTTATTGAAGGGATCGCGCTTTGCGGCAATGCTGTAAGCCACTGAAGTTTTTTTAAACGTGGATTTGTGTCCAAGTTTGCTCCTCGAGAAGGAACACAAAGCAAGTTGATTTCACCACTCACTGATCCGTCAAAACGTCAATTGTGTCATATCTGACTCCGATTTTTTTTATTTCAACTTTAATTAAAAGTTATTAGCTTTTAAAGGAGTAAAATTGTCCATGTTAGAATTTGAAGCCTCATAAGCCTGGTTTCCACATAAGGGACCGGTCATTATTTATGTGGGGGGCTGGGGGGGATTTTTTTTGTTTTAGCATGAAAGAAAAAAACGTCACCCACCCCTTTAAGCCCATTAGTTAATTCTTGACCCACCCCCATTTAACTTTATATATAAGAGGTGACCCACCCCCAACCCCCTTCAATCTATACCTATATAAGGAGTTCCTGTTCACTGAATGAAATCAGCATATCTTGTGGACCAGTGTCCTACTCGATCTGCAGCCACTTCTTCAGTGTTTATGTGCCTTCTTGTGTTAACGCTGTTACAGTATGACTGTCATCATCTGATTCACTTTCGCTTTCACTTTCATCACACAAAACAAGGTCATTGTCACTGTCACTCTCATCACTATTTGCAATGGATGCGTTTGAACTTGTTGATAATACAATTAAAAAAGTATTGGACAGTTGAAAATCCTTGCTTTTTAGATCGAGTCACAAAAAGGAGCTCAATAACTCCATATTACAGTCAAACTACCTGAAGCGTGAACACCTAGACATCATTATTGATTTCGTTAATCACTTGTTGAAAAAATAAGTTTTCCAATATTCAAATCAAAACCAGTTTTAAAAAAATTGCTTTTTTACTGAAGTCATTAAACAAAAAATAGTAATTCAATTAAAAAACGAATTTTTAAACTGTTTTTGATTTGAAAATTGGAAAAATTTGATTTCACTAAATAGAATAATGAATTCAATAACCATTATTGAAACCAATAATGATTTCTAGCTGTTCACGCTTCAGGTAGTAAAAGTTCTCAGACAGTGATATTAAGAAAAGGAAGCATGCAAGCCTTCTCAATAGGGCTTATGTTTATTTATTGATATTTAGTGCCCACATCTTTGATTCTCCACACTTAGATTGGATTGCTACATGTGACATCCAGTTGTGTTATATTTTATGTCCAGCATTGCATTAGAATTTATTTAGATCTTTCACATGAATTGTAGTGAGTGTGATTCTTTACAAAACACACAATGACCCACCCCCAATCATCGTGAAATTCTCTTTTGGCCCACCCCTTTTCTCTAAAAAAAATAGGCCTGGCCCACCCCATGATTTTCCCCCCCCCACCCCCCCCCCCACATAAATAATGACCGGTCCCTAATCGCAACGATCGACGATCGCTGCGATTCTTGCGACCCTTGCGATCATATGGAAACCAAACGTTGCGATCTATCTCTGCGATCGCAATCTCAACGATCGCAACGATCGCAACGGTTGGTTTCCATATGATCGCAAGGGTCGCAAGAATCGCAGCGATCGTCGATTGTGACGATCGCTGCGATCGTTGCGATTATATGGAAACCAGGCTTAAACCTATCGTTTTGTGTCATTCTCGCTGTTATCGTGGTCGTGGTTGCTTTTAGCTCTTGCTTGTTTGTTTATTAGGGAACTGAAAAGTTCCTAATGAACAAACAAGAACTACGCAATAAAAAAACGAAAAGGCCATTACTTTATGGAGAAGTTGGATAATTTGCTCTCATTTGTTCTGTTGTAACTTGAGCGAAAACTGCAAAGTCAAGCTTATTTAATTTTGAACAGAGATCGTGCGATTTTGACAGTGTGTCAGCATGGATGAAAGAGCAGGAAAGCAACAAAGCGGCAAAGAAAACGAAACAACAGACCTACATGCAGAAGAAGCCCAGTGACATTTTCACCACAATCATCCCCAGTGGGGAGAGTCGTCTTTTTGTTTTATAACTAGCAGTACAAGCAGGGGACTGGACATGACTGCTTAAGACGAATTTTAAAAACAATTCCCATGGTCTTTTCTGCCAAACGATTGGCCAGTGGCCCAGATCTCTTAGCAACTGCCGAACCTTTTCCCACCGAGTGATTTTTATGAGTTAACACCGAGCGCTGAGCGCCCGCTCCTCGGATTCGATAAAAAAAAAAAAAACGCTTGAATTGGTTACCAAGACTTTGCGAATGCTGGCACTATTTCTGAATCAAATGCACTGTTTTTAAAGCTTTGTCCACAAAATATATGGAGAGAAACGACCAAAAACGACAGGACTACTTAATGTGAGCAGTGCAAGTTTTTTTTAGATAAATAAAACTTTATTTAGTCGAAATGCACTTTTCCTAAAGACCATGGTTTCATTAGGTTTCTAAACTCATCCACCTGACGAGATCGAGGCGTTCTTGTTCAGCTAATAATAACATGGATAATAATAGCTGCCGTTACATGTTGCCACTTTTACCTAGGTAAATTCGAAATAACAATAGCCGCGGCACGCTTAAGCGTGCAAGGGCTATTGTTATACATTGGTGTCACTACAATAGCTCGATTTTGATTGGCTATAAGCACGCAGCTAATTATTGCTTGCTGTTTCTGTTACGTCATACCTACAGACAATGAATTTTATATATGTAGAAGTGACATCATACCTACAGACAATAGTTTTATGCATGCAGAAGTGCGCGCTCTTGTCTTTACAAGTGCAGCTAAGGAATATGCATAATAAAACAATTATTGGAGTCGTTTTTCGCATGATAGCGATAATTATCAAGGCCTCAGTTTGTGTTATCCGCCTCAGCCTTCGGCTTCGGCAGATAACACAAACTTTGGCCTTGATAATTATCGCTATCATGCACAACCTCATCCAATAATTGTTAATTCAAATTAAGCGTGCACTGGCTATTGTTGTTTCGAGTTTACCTAGGTAAAAGTTGAAACGTGTAACCGCGGCTAATAGTTTGAAAACAACAATTGACGAATACACTCTTATTTCAGGCCCCACTCCATGCACCCGCGCCGTAGATCTCGGAGTGATCCTGGACGCAACCAACAGTGTTGGAGAACGCAATTTTTACTATGCCAAGGAATTCGTGATGGCCCTTGCGAATACCATGAAGATCTCTCCCCAAGGAAGTCACCTGGGACTCATAGTGTTCAACATTAAGGCCAGGATCGTTTTGGGCTTTAATGAAATAGCCAAACAGAACCTCACTGCCATCAAAGATATCTTGAAAAAGGAGACAAAGCTGAAGGGAAAAACTTTTACTGACAGAGCTCTCATAAAGGCTAATGAATCCATGTTTACACTTGCGGGTGGAGCTAGAGCAGACAAACCGAGCGTACTCTTAGTGTTTACAGACGGGAAAACCAATAGTGAAAGTATAAAATACGAAGAACTGTATAATAGAGCCGAGTTCTTGGTAAGTACTTTTTTGTTTGTAATCTGCCTGATCATATCTCCCCAGGGCAAGATTACGCGCTATTATAAAAGAGAACAATAGAGCGTTTTCATCTGACGTCACGGCGGCCATATTGGTGTACCAAAACAAAGAAACGGCGGCCATATTGGTGCACCAAACCAATCCTCCGAGAATTGAAATCTATTTTTATGCAAATATTTTTTCTTTTGTTTCAGTAAACCAATATGGCCGCTGGTCACGTGAGTGAAAACGCTCTGACTGAACCAAAATGACATCTATAATAGACGGACCAAACCAAACCAAAGTATGTTTTTGGATGTTCATAACCGATGGGAACCTTTCATGTTAAATAAAGAGAATGTTGACGTTCCGGACCGCACTAGCAGTAACCGGTAGTCGAATATAATGTTGCTTTTTACAACAGGCATTTCTTTCGCACCAAGTGCGGTGATTCGACTTGTATTGTAGCCACGTAATGAGCACAAACAGTTTTCATATTAATTTCCTCGTGGAATATACATTCCTTAAGTTCTTCTTTTCTACTGATCAATTGCTGTGTTTATACATAGAGTGATTTTACTTCAACTGTGAAACAGAAACTATTAGTTAGTGTGTAACACTATCTATCACTATCTATTACACTAGCGCTAGACCTTGATAGAGTGATTCGCAATCTAACAATTAGTGTGTGATAGTCCAAATCAAACAAAAGAAAACAATGGAATTATTGTCCAATAGTGTGTACTAATCTACTAACTATTTCACGGGTTAACTGTAATCGCTCTAATATTCGAGGATAATAGAAACTGATACGAAGTACTACGGCGTAATATCCTACTATCTATTTCACAGATGAAGTAAAACCACTCTATGACAAGCTGGTAAATTTATCTCTATTTATGTTAGTAAACACTAAAAGCTCGTTCCCACTAACAATGGAAGCGACCGAAGTGGGTTCGGAAGCTGAATCGGAATCGCAAGAAAGTTACGATCTATAGTGGAAATTCACTTGTTTCCACGTAATCGCAATCGTAATTGTGATGGTAAGCGGTGGAAGCAAAAGCGCAATCGGAAGAAAAAGGAAACCTTCAGGCCCCGGTTGTTCAAAAGGTGGATAGGGCTATCCACCGGAGAAATCACTATCCAGTGGATAACACAAAGGATTTTGTTGATAGTTATCCATTGAATAGTGATTTATCCGGTGGATAGCACTATCATCCTTTTGAACAACCGAGGTCTGATGGTTACGATTTCGATTGCGACTCCGATTTTTTTTACTAGAACATAAGGCGCCTTACGCTTCCGATTCATCGCTAGTGGAAACCAATCCAACGCAGCAAAGCACAAGCTGAGTAACCACACAAACAGACATTGTGGTCAGACGGAGGTCAGAAAAAACCTTAGGGAAAAAATGACAAAAAATGATTAGGAACCAAGGCCCATGCTTCAAACAACCCATCCTACGAGGCTCTAAATCAAAATTAAATAAATAAATAAATAAATAAATAAAAATACTGACAAAGCTAGTGAAAGCGGTGTCGGTCTAGAATGACTCACCACGTGCTATACAAAGCTTATACAGTTCTTTGATTAAACGTTGTCATTGATCGGTCTTACCCCTACGCGACCAGACCGAAAGGGAGTATGAGTGAATTAAAATGCATGATTAATTATTCTCTATCGCGTTTACAATGGAGAACAAAACTCACGTTTGTCTTCGCGTGTTACTCAAAGACAACAAGAGTCGCTTCGATACATATTCCGGAAGTTCCGTATTTTGATAATGTGCAGTTGTTGTAGGTGAATTAATTTCTCTCCATAATCCTTTTCGGTCTGGTCGCGTAGGGATGAGACCGATCTATGACAACGTTTAATCAAAAGACTGTATACCCTTCTGCACTACCCATGATGTTCCGTCAGCTAACAGGACCCAGGCCCTTTCGCTTCAGTGACGCAGAAATATTAAATTTCGCCATAAATTCCATTTAGTCCGGCTTGCTCGAGTTTAACGAGAACGATTTGCACACTTCATTTCCGAATTTAAGCCATATTTCAAAATCCTGTAGAAAAATCTAATAAAACTGAAGAAAACCCCTTTCTTCTGATTGAAATTTTTTCCGCCCTATTAAACAGTACCGACAAGATAAATGAAATTCCATTCCCACTAATTATAAGGGATGTTATTTTTGTTATAATTTAAACGGCGAGTTTGACTGAGCTCAGATTCATAATTGCCCTTCATACACATATAGAATGAATGTGCAAACATTTTAGCTATTAAAGTAAACGTTACCATTTAATTTTATTGGATAAAGGTTCACGATTTGGCGCATGTGTAAGCTATGACGTAACCCATTTAATTTCATTGTTTAGACCAATCGGAAGCGAGTAGATAACTCTGGCGTGAAATTGCCCGTGAAAATGTCGCGGTCAATCAGCTGATTGAATGGATGATTATACATACCCATGTGTGCCATGAAAGCCACCAGAGCGTAGAATAAATCCTTCGGATCAAAGGTTTTATTCAGTGTTGATTTTGTCGGTGTAATCCGTTGAAAGTTTTTGTGAATTTTGGTCATCCTTCGCTTCGTTGGGACTAATTATAGTATGTGATTATTAACTGGCTCGTCGCTTCGACGAGTCAGTTCTTAAAATACCCTTTTTTTTTTTCGGCCTGTCGGGTCACCTGCCCCGGGAATCGCTTTTGCTGCGGCCAACACCGTACCTAGTTTACTTCCGGTTTTCAGAAATGGCGTAATCAGTGATGTCGGCAACTATAATTCTAATATTTACCGTTCTAATTTCGACGGAATTGTTAAAAATTAAATCTCTGTGATTTTCGGATGCGATCTATTTCTGGTAAAAGGAAAGCGAGTTGAATTTTTCTAACCAAATCACGTAATAAAAAAACACGTCCCGGCAGGTCACAGAACTGCTGAGTAAACAATTCTCAAGCATTACTCCGTGGAGTCACGTTCAAATTCCGCACATCTCGTATTCATGTCACGCTATTTGATCGATCATGTTGATATTGTTAATTTATTCGAAACCCCGTCACCGATTCTCCAAAATGCCTGTGTTAAAACAATCCTGATTCCTTGTAGTAGGTGGTTTCAAGGATTTTAAAGCGAAAAAAACAATACAAAATTCAAAGAAGAAGATATCGACCTGAAATTGTAGCCTCCATGAAGCAGAGTGCGGAATGTAAAGCGGACTGTGGAATTTGAATGTGGACTGGACTGTGCATATTAATAGACTCTAGATTGTATATTGTGGACTCTAAAATGAAAACCGGGTGGAAAATGAGACCAAACGAGCCAGTTTCGAAGCCCAACGGGCTCCTTGTTTCTGTCGTGTCACCTGCCCCGGGAATCGGTTTTGCTGCGGCCAACACCGTACCTAGTTTACTTCCGGTTTTCAGAAATGGCGTAATCAGTGATGTCGGCAACTATAATTCAAATATTTACCGTTCTAATTTCGACGGAATTGTTAAAAATTAAATCTCTGTGATTTTCGGATGCGATCTGGTAAAAGGAAAGCGAGTTGAATTTTTCTAACCAAATCATCGTTGAATAAAACACGTCCCGGCAGGTTCTCAAGCATTACTCCGAGGAGTCACGTTCAAATTCCGAACATCTCGTATTTATGTCACGCTATTTGATCGATCATGTTGATATTGTTAATTTATTCGAAACCCCGTCACCGATTCTCCAAAATGCCTGTGTTAAAACAATCCTGATTCCTTGTAGTAGGTGGTTTCAAGGATTTTAAAGCGAAAAAAACAATACAAAGTTCAAAGAAAAAGATATAGACCTGAAATTGCAGCCTCTTTGAAGCAGAGTGCGGAATGTAAAGCGGACTGTGGAAGGTAAATGTGGACTGGACTGTGCATATTAATAGACTCTAGATTGTATATTGTGGACTCTAAAATGAAAACCGGGTGGAAAATGAGACCAAACGAGCCAGGAAAGGAAAGCGAGTTGAATTTTTCTAACCAAATCATCGTTGAATGAAACACGTCCCGGCAGGTCACAGAACTGCTGAGTAAACAATTCTCAAACATTACGTCATGGAGTCACGTTCAAATTCCACACATCTCGTATTTCTGTCACGCTATGGTCGGCTGTTGATGATTATTTGATCTATCATGTTGATATTGTTTATTTATTCGAAATCCTATCACCGATTCTCCAGAATGCCTGTGTTTAAACAATCCTGATTCCTTGTAGTAGGTGGTTTCAAGAATTTTAAAGCGAAAAAAAAAAAACAATACAAAGTTCAGAGAAAAAGATATAGACCTGAAATTGTAGCCTCAGTGTGGAATGTAAAGCGGACTGTGGAATGTAAATGTGGACTGGACTGTGCATATTAATAGACTCTAGATTGTATATTGTGGATTGCTAATATAAAACTCTAAAATGAAAACCGGGTGGAAAATGAGACCAAACGAGCCAGTTTCGAAGCCCAACGGGCTCCTTGTTGAAGTAAATGGTCGTGTTTTCACGAGCGATTTTCAAGTCACTAACCGAGTGACAGTCGGAAATCTCGTAAAAACAGTTGCTTGTCCAGCTCGCTTAAAGTTAAGCGAGTCGGCGAATTTCAATAGAATTCTCAATCACATGTCGCCAGCGTTCAAACAACATGTCAGAGGTGTTATAATTTGCATTTGCCGCGAATATTTGAATCTTCTAACATCCTCTGAATAGCAAGCAACTTAGCCTTTGCTGAAACCGTCTCCTCCTTCGATCCTAGAACAAGCGCGATAGCACATCTATATAAACATAAGAATCATATATTTGCAAGTGTCTCTGTTTCCCGCCATCTTTCTTGTTATTCCGCGAATAACAAGGGACAAACATCAAGAAAAATCTCTGTCCGTGAAAACGCATAAATTATTTAAGCTGCTTAGCGCTGTCGGCAAACAAATCACCTCAAGGAATGTTAAGCGAGAAAAACTGCCTCGTGAAAACACAGCCAATGTGAATGTTTATTTAACCGATAAAATTAGTAAGAAAGCGAATAAAGCATTTTAATCTGTGCACATGCGCCGAACCGTGAAACCATCCCTTTAGTATCTTTGTGGCAAAACAAAGATTCATTGTATTCTCATTGCTATTTATGAGTGAAGAGCCATCTGATGCATCTTTGGAAACTATGATTATTAAATTATTATTATTATTATTATTATTATTATTATTGTATATAGAGTAATTTTTAGATTTTTATCTAGTATCGCTTTTCATCTAGGTAGCATTATTTGTATAGGCATGTTGCAATTTTAACTTTTTATCACGTATTGTTTTTTTTTGTTTGTATGTATTTCTTTTAAAGGGCCGTTCTGAAAACCACGTTCTGTGATAACGCACCCTGTATAAATATAATAATAATAATAATAATAATAATAATTATTATTATTATTTTATTATTATTATTATTATTATTATTATTATTATGTACATATCTTATCTTATCTTATTAATAAAATTATTTGTTGATTATTATTATTATTATTATTATTATTATTATTATTATTATATAATTAAATAATAGTTTTTTCCTTATGTCATTATGTCCGTGTTATTATGTTCCTATTATGTCGTTATGCTGTGTTGTTCACACTGGTGACATAAAACATCGATATACGTCGTGTTTTGAATTTGCGTGACCTCACCGTTATGTCGTTATGTCACTAGTGTGAACCAGGCTTAAAGCGTTCTTTCATTTTCTTTGCAGCAAGGTGTCAAAGTGATCGCCCTCGGAGTTGGCAACAAAATCTTGAGAGAGGAGTTGACAAGAATCGCCAGGAATCATTCAGAGAATGTTTTTATGGCGGCGGACTTTGAAACTGACCTGCAAATAAAGCTACAGGCTATTACAGACTCGTCCTGTCAGTGTAAGTACATAAACCAGTTCTTCATAGAGCGGTTCTTTAACAAGATTCGTCAATTTATCAACTTTTTTAAAACATCAAAATTCAAGAAAAATCGCAAATTTCATATCGTACCTGATTTTGAATAACAAATGGTACCATGCAAAAGTACTGCCAAAGAGGTTTCATTTGAATGGTCACACCATAGGATTTTGTCCAAAGACGCAAAAGTTAGAACTACATTACATTCCGGGGGGAGGATGGGTATTCCCTGTAATGGGCTATACGGGGATGCTCCGCCCGAAAGGGGTACCTTTTTTAGGCTGGAGGTATATGAAAGAGTCGGGATTTCACGAGTTGAAGTATATGAAAGGGTAGGGATTTCACGAGTTGAATAAGTATATGAAAGGGTAGGGATTTCACGAGTTGAATAAGTATATGAAAGGGTAGGGATTTCACGAGTTGAAGTATAAAAAGGGTAGGGAAAACTGCCATTTAAGTATTATAAAAAAGGCTTTTCGAAATATATCAAACAGACGCACTTGAAGGCTATATGAAAGGGGTACCATTTTCAATGAAACGTATATGAAAGGGGAACCTTTTCTGTCCAAAACGGTATATGAAAGGGTAAGGGTTTAGACCTCGGGGCGGAGCATCCCCGTACAAAGCAGGTACCATTTTCAATGAAACGTATATGAAAGGGGTACCTTTTCTGTCTAAAACGATATATGAAAGGGTAAGGGTTTGGACCTCGGGGCGGAGCATCCCCGTACGAAACTTTGTTGAGTACCCCCCCCCCCCCGGGCATTACATGTCTCCATACTTGACTCTGGGAGTGAAAGGGTCAATAGGCCTCATTCATGATAGTCGTCATGTTGGATTTTCTCTCATACGGGAGCACCCACGGAATCGTGAAAGCTGTTCGGAAGACCTTAGTCATCTTAGAGCAGTTTTCAATTGAGTGTCGAAAGTAATTACACAATTGTTTTGGTTTTGCATTGCTACGCTTTGTGATTGGCTAAAAAATCTCGCGTCACTTTCTCGACCAATCAGAAGTAAAACCAAAAGCAATCTTGACTTGCTTGCACGCGTTTTCCCGCGCTTGGCGTCGCCGACATGTAATTGCTTCGAACTCTGACTGGTTCATTGGATTGTTTACGATGCCTGAAATATTATCCGATGTATCGAACTATTTTGAAAACTTTTGATTAACTTGAATTTATCTTTTGTTTAGGAGCATCAGCCATATCAAAGAAACTTCAGCACAGTTTGAAAACTGATGTGAACAGAAGAGAGCAAGTGTCTTCACTAAGTAGAGCAGTAGTTAACTTCATACATAGAATAAAGGGGAAATAAAAATGCATGGAAAAACTGGAGCCTCTGTTATTTTTGTTTTACGTTTTTAATAAGTACTTATAATAGACTGGCAGCTGCCCCTTTTCAGTCAATCGAGTGGGCGAGCTGATCACGAAAACAAGTTCGGCGAGACTGGAGCGATCGAAGGAGCTGGCTTTCCCGCCTCTTCCCCGGAGCCCCCTCGGTTCGAATTACTTTCGCTCTCTTGCATTGCCGCTCGGATGACCGATCGCGTATTTGCTCTCCCGCTCGACTATCCAAAGAGGTACTGCTAGCAGTCTACGAGCCCTCGGCTCGCATTACTTTCGCTCGTTCGCCGCTCGGATCGCCGATCGCGTATTTGCTCTCCCGCTCGACTATGAAAGAGGGACTGCTAGCAGTCTAAAGTGGGTACATTAAAGTCCACTTTAAAGATGGACTATTTTATTTTTGAATTGGCCAAAACCTTAAAAATAAGGTTCGCGAAAATTAAACCCCGCGAAATCAATCCACAGAAAGCGAAAACTTGCTTGCAATAAAATAAATCTAGGTCAGTTACTGGGACATGTATACCTACCCGACTTTTGGTCACATATTTAAATATTTTTATTCTCCATCAACAGCAAGATTTGTTAAGAACATTAGAGACACCTTTTAAAAAGCGTCAAGAATTAAGCCGATAGAGTCAGGGGGAAGTATGTCATCAAGATTGATGACTTCCTAAATATCCTGCTTCTTTGCATCTTTTTTGGGCGACTCACACTTGACTCATCGAATACTCTAAAGATTTTGCTTTGTGATACTCTCGCTTCAACTTTGCTCCAGTTAAAATTAGACACTAAATAACAACGAAAAACAAAGAACTGGGATGTTTTATTTCACCAAGAGCTAGTGTATTGTTAATCCTAAATGAGGTACAAAATCCTGAAGTAAACTAGCTTGCGAGTACAGCCGACTCTGGAGGCCGAGAACGATGAGAACCGCCTGTCTATTAACTGGAAATGCTAAGAGTAGATGTTTGAAACAAAGAATTATAACTTGATTACAAGAAGCGTACTCTTAAAATGATTTTCACATAACACATGTTAGAAGCCAGGTCAAGCTTTTGGATGTTTGGCAGATAATTCAGGTCTTAAAAATAATAAAAAAGCCATTCAATATAAAAATAACAGTAAGACATAAATGTTTGGAAGTCGCAGAAAATGTGGATGCTCATTAAAACTGGCAAGTTTTATTGTCGTGTAAACAGACATCCAGACTATACGTGTGTAACAAAATTGGTTTATCATCATCATCATCATCATCATCATCATCATCATCATCATCATCATCATCATCATCATCATCATCAACATCATCATCATCATCATCAACATCAACATCATCATCATCATCATCATCATCATCATCATCATCATCATCATCATCATCATCATCAGGGCTAAATTCACTCCTGGCGGAGGACCCCCTCCCTGGAATAATCCCACAGGTGTCTGTCATTATCCCCCGAGAAAAACAAAGTTTAGCTTTCCTCTCATGACTATTTCATGTTTAAGTTTAAATTCGCATTTGAAAAAGAAAGACAACAATTGCAAGCATAATAGCCTGACCTGGCCCTTTTAAAAATGTAAAAGTTTTCAAGGAAAATATATTTTCTGTTAAAATCTTCAGAAACTACTTTGTTTGATCACTTAAAATCTCGTCTAAAAATCTCGAGCTATACAAAAATTTAAAATACTTCTAAATAACCTATTACATTTTAAACAGTGTATTTTAATCTAGAAAAATACAATTCAATGGTCGAAGCTCGGCTATGCGTTTTTCAATATAAAAAGGAACAGCAGACTCGTCCTATGTAAAAATGCAGACTTGGTGCAGTGCAACCCCGGTATAACGAACTTGGATATAGAGGAGGTTTTGTAAAAAATAAATAGCCAATCATTAACACAATGAACCAATCAGAGCTCGACACAAAAACATGCAACCGCTTCCAAGCGCGGGAAAAAAGCGCACCTACGTCCCGCTACCAAGCGCGGGAAAACAAAGCGTGTTTGTGCGGTTCATTGGGCACGTTGCATAAGTTTTAACCTCTGAGTAGGTGCCTGCTATGCTTGACTGAAATCAGTGTTTCTAGAACTCTGGGTCATCTTATAAAGAAAATAAAAAACAACTTGTTCGTGTTTCGAACTCGAAACAGCAGCAGACGGTAAAACAAACGCCTAGGGTCTAAGGAATCAAGGAATTGTCACCAATTCTCAAACAGAACATAGCAAACATCAAACCAAACCAAACATATAATTGCTGTCGAACTGCCTCGCCCCAACCCCTCAAACGAATCTGGCATGGGTGGTCTAAAACGTATATCGGGGGGGGGGGGGGGGGGGGGATGAAATCAATATACGGGGCTGCACTGCTTTATCCAGTCAATGTGAAGTACTGCTTTATAGCTGTCCAGTAAATCGGTTATTTTACCACAATTGCCGCTAAACTCGCAATCTGATTGGTCGTGCGCTTGAAAAAAACCAATCAGATTGCGAGAAAGTTATAGACAACGCTTGCTCTTTCTTGTAACAAGACTTCGATTTTTCCTTGTATTTTTTTCTAAATATTGTTGTAAAAAACAAATTTACACCGGTTTTGCGTGGTGTGGACTCTTATTTACCACGATTTACGTCATCACATGGTCAAAATTTTGACCATGTGATGACGTAAGTCGTAGTAAATAAGAGTCCACACCACGCAAAACCGGTGTAAATTTGTTAATTATTAGATAAGAGAGAGTCGCACTATTAAACGGAACACTCCTGCATTCAAATTTATCCTGCAAAGAACAGAAATAACAAGATCAGTATAACTCTTGAAAGCTAAATGGTGAATACATTTATGCCACAATTGTCATTCGTTCAGTTTGCTAGGAGCATACGGGAAAAGGAAACTTCTAAACCTTGCTGAACTATCTAAGAGTTTGCCATTCATGTTAGCCAACTCTGGTTAAATTACTACTAATGATCAATTGACATCGTAGTGTGCATAAGACCACAAATGCCTTTACAATAATTACAACAATGTTGCTGATAAAAACAGACTAAGTCAATTCTTGGGATTGGGCCGTCTGAAATACAGTGTAGGTACTCATATATAGAGCTTGTTTCATCTCCCTTTTCAGATTTCTTTCAGTGCAAGTAGGATAAAAAATAAACAAATAAATAATATTATTATGCTACTCAAGCGTTATACTGCCAAAATCACTACATTTACATGTGGGTGTGACAAGAGTAAACTAAACCTATTAGAAACGTTAAATTTGGTATCAACTGAGTCAATAAAGTAAATTGCCCAGGAAGAGAGCTTTAAAAATGGCTGATGTTTGAAGCCTTAGCAATCTGACAAAGGTTTTATGCTTAAAATGCCAGCTTTCAAATCTCTTTAGGTTGGCCAATTTACAACATAAACTCAGTTGATAACTGTACAATAAGATTTTTAAAATGTTTCATGTACACAGCCATGCAGCACATTCATGTTTCTTTGGAAACTAACTCCTTTAACTTATAGGTAGACTCACATCCAAACTTTCCTGTGCAACCAATTTTGCAACCAACTTGGGATATTTCGGAAGGCGGAACTATAAGTTCTCAAACACAGTGGTTTAAAATAGGAGTACACCATGATGAAAGTGTTATGAAGCCCAGTGTACTGAGTAAAGATAACTTACAGATGACACAACGGCTGATGGTGACACTTTATTGTCCTCCTGGTTGATCCGATGGCACAGGAACATTCCCTGGGGGTCCTTGTGGTCCTGTTGTCCCTTGCTCTCCCTGGGGGCCTTGTTCACCTGGGGGTCCTTGTTCTCCCTGGGGGCCTCGTTGGCCTTCAGCCCCTAAAGGACAATTCCATATAAAGCTCAGTTCAAACAGTTATCACCAACTCAAATTTAGCTGTATATAAATTTGCATTTGTTTCAGATGGGATTGAACTTTCATATTCTGTTAAAAACTGTCAGTATTAAGATCACTGAAAATCCAGATGTAAAAATAGTCTTACTCTTTATACATCATTGCGGCCTTCCCAAGATCTACCACTAGCATCACTCATTGACCTTGTCTTTCGGCAGTGAAATTTTTGAATACAGCAAAACAGAATCAAACAAAGGTTGACTCATATTACAGAAGGTAGTTAGAGGTTTGCTCAAGAAAGGACAATCATAGTTACAGTGTAACTGCTGTGTTTAACTGCCCCAAGAAAGTTGTTACAAATCAAAGCTACTTGTTACCATTCTCTCCTCTTGCTCCATCCTGTCCTCTCTCTCCTTGAGGTCCTGTGATAGAAAAATATAAAAATAAGGAAGAAATCTTCAAATAAATCATAATTATGATCAGTAATTTTAAGAGTTTATAACAGGAAGGTGTCACAATTTAACCAGAAGGATCATGTTCTACATGTCAGTTTTAGTGGATGGTGAAATCATTAATTAAGTCTGACCATGCAAAGCAGCTGAGCAGCTCTTTCTGATAGTGGGGTTCAAGGGTGTAGCTAAGAAAAAAACTTAGCAGGCTCATTTACAAGCCCAGCCGGTTTTTCTGGCTTGTGCACCTTCAAAATCACCCCAAGTCTTTGTTTTCTAGTGAAATTTTAGCGGTGATAAGTTCTCTTTCAGCTGGTGAAATTAGCCGGTAGCCGGCTCTTTAATAGCTACATCCCTGGTGAGGTTTCTTTTTCGATATTTCAGACTTTCTTCCAGTTTGAACTTTTCCGTTGTTAGGAGTAAAATGGTTTTAATCTTCTGGCACAAGGTTGCTTTGGTGCTGTGTCAATAGTGTTTTCATTCATTAAATTACTAGCAAAGTGATCATACGCACCTTGGGGTCCCTGTGGACCTTGTGGACCTTCCGAGCCAGTGTCACCTGGTAAAAGGAATATTATGGGCTATTGATGATGATATAGACAAAAGGTTGAAATGTACATTAAAATAAATTACACGATTGCTTGTTTTGCAAAATGAAATCATGATGTTTGAAAACGGTCAAACCTCTGCTACCAGCCACCTCTCTACAACAGCCGAATCTATCAGTAGTTTCTTGGAGCCGTTGATGTTGCGATCATTCACGCTATGACACAACAGGTACCCAACAATTTCCGCAACAGCAAGAAATACCCAATTTTATGTGTCAGGTAGGTCAAACAAACATAAAATATTCTGCTTTCTCTGATTTGTAGGTTTGAATTAAATCATGCAGGAAAACTAAATACGTGTAGACAATTTGTTTAGTTACCTATTGAGGAAGCAATACTTGTACTTACCCTTCCCTCCCTGGGGGCCTGGTGGACCTTCTGGGCCTGTTGAGAATTTAAAATCATTTACAAACTCTCTCTAAGCCAGATACCAGGTTGGAACCAGCTCCGGCTGGCTACCTTATAGATGGTTTTCACGTTACGTCACGGCGGCCATGTTGGTGTACAACTACAAAAGAATTTTAATGAACTTCTTTTGTTATGGACACCAACATCGCCGCCATGGCCTTTGTCATTTGAGTCCACAGGACTGAAGGTCACGTAAGTGAAAACCATCTATAGAGGTGTCTGCCTTATAGAGAATATATTAACATGTAGTTACAGACAAACTGGGACCAGCCAATCACTGATCACTGCTCACTGCCTTAGAAGCTGTTTGCTTTGCAAAAGATAAGTGTATGTTTATCACAGAACACACACATTAACAACCGATACAAGTGATGAAAGGGACGGAAAGAAACTGATATTAATATTTGCAAAAATAAGACAATGCTTATTCACTTGTCATGACATTGACCATAAGTAGCGAGGAAAAATGAGACTTTTTAGGTAAAGATATTTTAATATTACATGTAAAATTATAGAATTATTCTAAAATTTATATTAAAATGTTAGCTTTAATTTAATTTTAAAATAAAAAAATAACACAAATTTAGAGGGGACAGATTTTTCATCCACCAAGAGTAAACATGAAGGGGAAGTTTTGATTATGAATGTAAACATTACTGGTACATGTACATGTACCGTATTTCCTCGATTAAACGCCGGGCCCTGAATAAACGCCGAGTATAATAGAGGAAGTCGTAAGTAAGCCCCTCAAACGTTTATTTGTGGTATAATAAACTTAAGATTTAAGGGCAAGGTACACGGCTGCCAAGAAAAAACGAATAATAACCCTTTCTTAAAAAATGATGGGCGAGAAAAAACTGCTGATTCAAAGAAACGCCGGGTCCACTAGGCCAAGTTTGAAATAAATGCTGGGGGTGTTTAATTGTGGAAATATGGTATATGCTTTTTGTATGTTAAATTAATTCAGATTCCAGCCAAAACATGTATAACAGGATGTGTTGTTGGATACAACATATGTATACCGGTATGTTCTTTTTAACTCAAAATATTATCTAGGATTTTTAATCATAATATTTCTACAAAAATTATAGATTTGTTTTCAGTTTTTAAAAACTTCAAAGGTTAGCTTTTTTAAAAGGCTAGCTAATTATTACATTAAAATGATAATAAAAATAATTACTTATTAACTTTAACATTTAATATTAAGTAACATTTTATTAATTTATATATTTCATTATATCTAGGGTTCCTATATTGGATTTTTGGACAAATTGTTTTAGTTCATATACATGTAAGCTATCCTTCTTTTAAAAATTTGAATAAAACTTATTTTAAGCAAATGTGGTGATTTACATGTGGATTTTATTGTATTTATCAAATGTAAGTAAATGAAGCTTATGATTATCAGACCTGTCCCACCCTCATCCCCTTTGGGTCCTTTTTCTCCCTGCGGTCCTTGTTGTCCAGGAGCTCCTGTGTCTCCTTTTTCTCCTGAGAGCCCTTGTGGACCCCTCTCACCATTTAAGCCTGGTGCACCTACAATAAAAACCCAAGATGTCCCATAGAACAGTTATAATTAGCAGTGAATAATGTATCATTTGCATCTTAAAAGCTACTGTTGTCTAGTACTGTATATCAGCTATATTGTATGTCTCAGATATTTGTCAATATATGAGGTGAAATTTTATTTAACAGATTTTGAACTATTTCAACTTTCACCTGTAGTTATGAAATCAAAATTCAATGTTATTTCTAGAATGTTATTTTATTTCAGTCTTTATATAATATATTTTGATAGCATCAATGAAATTAATAAAAGTTCAGATATAATTCATGATGAATCTTGTGTACAATATCCAAGGATTTTGTTTAAATTTTACTGGTTAATAAAATTGTTATTTGTTTACCTTGGTCCCCTTGGTCCCCTTGATCCCCTTTATCACCCTGTGGACCTTGTTTTCCTGGGTTCCCTGTATCACCCTTCACTCCAGGGACCCCAGGAGCACCCTTTTCACCATTTTTGCCAGGTGTACCTAAGGAATGGGTTAAATTCACACAATCAACAGATCTGAAGTTAAGTTGGCCTCTCATAAGTAAGGAAAGTATATGTATGGCAACAGACTCTATAAAAACATTTTTCCTTGGTTCAAACTCTGTCCTATCGGGGGACACAGGTTCGATTCCTGCTCGGGGTGACAAACGTTTTTTCTTTCCTTTATGAAAGTGATGTTTACACACTCAGTTTACTGTGGGTTTATGTTGTGGTAAAACTCACTGGGCTTCATAAAAAAATTATTTCCATCTGAGAGTAAATAAAGGTATTGTTTTACTGAGTATATTGGGCCCTTATCACACCCCAACATTTTGTATAAAAACAAAAGATTTATGCCACCCAGCCTTGCAGTGAAAAAGTTGAAAACGAGGTTGGGCAGGCAAAAACAAAGCATTTTATTCTCCGGGGAGTCAACATGGCTGCCGCGTGATAAAGGCACTTATGCCAACTCTCCCGGATTTTCCGGGAGTCTCCCGGATACGAAACAAATCTCCCGGTCTCCCGTACGGGTCACCAAATCTCCCGGACAAAAGCGACTTTGGATCTTTTATCTACAATAGGCTAAGATTTTAACCCAAATTTTCGCAAAATCCAAAAAAAATGCGGTCTTTCAAATTCATGTTACGGTTTCTGACGCAAAATCCCTCAGGAATGCAGAAAAGGCACTTTTAGAGGGTAAAGCCAAAAAAATGTTCCGGACCCCCCCCCCCCCCCCCCCCCAGATGCTCGCGACTACGTCGCTCGATTCCCGCCTTCAGCGCAAAAAAATTTCACCCTCAGAAAAAACTCCCTATTTTCAATCTCCAGAGGTTGGCATCTCTGTAAAGGCTTATAAGAACATAATAACTATGTCCAAGCAGAATTATGAGCATAATTTATCGAAGCCTACATGTATCAAAATGTAACATTTTATGGCTAAGAATTTTACTCCATAAAACAGAAAAGCATGTAATCATTAAATACTAGAATTATATCTGATATTTTTTCTGGAAATTGTGTGCGTGTGTGTGTTGCAAGCAGGTATATCCAATCATAAATTATAAACTTATTAAAGTGACTGTAATGGTAGTTATATTCTTCAAGGGGGTCACCTATAGTGTACTCCTTTGCAAAATTCATTCACGTAAAAACATCAGACCTTTCCACGTGTCACAAACAATTACAAATAAAGTTCTTTCACATTCACACAAAAATCGAGGTAATCTAATATTCTCCCGATCAGACTGTTGTCTCTTTTAGATGAAATGAGTGAAGTAATGTACAAAAAAGATGCACATTTATCAAAACACTAAAGGACACCTAGAAATGGTAAATCATTATTTATAAATAATGATTCATAAATCATGAATAAATAAGTGTCAATGACATTTCGCAGGAAACAAAATACATTGTAGCCCTAATTCACACTTCGCATAAAAAAGTATAGAGTGTTTGCACGTGATGTCATGGCAGCCATATTGGTGTCCTAAATTGAAAACAGTGAATATGGCAGCCATATTGGTGTCCCAAACGAATCCTATAGGACTTTAGCTCTATTCTTATTCAAACATTTCCTATTGTTTTAACACTACTATACACCTGTATGGCAACCAGTCATGCGAGTGAAAACACTGTATAGGGCCGGATGCTCATCCAAGAATAGTGGGGTTTGATCTCCTGAATGATTCATCAAATGACAATTTAATAAATATAAAAATAAAAATAAATAAATAACTATATTTAGAGAGGGAAGCTGCATCAGCTGTAGCTGGTTTTCATGCAAGTCCTCTTTCAAGATTGAATTGGAATTTAGAATGTTGGTTTTTGAGAGGGGAAAACCGGAGTACCTGGAGAAAAACCTCTCGGAGCAAGGAGAGAACTAACAACAAACTCAACCCACATGTGACGCCGGGACCGAGGATTGAATCCGGGCCACATTTGTGGGAGGCGAGTGCTCTCACCACTACACCACCCCTGTTCCCCAACCACCCCTGCTTCCCAAATATAAAATATAAAATATAAAATACAAATTCACTTTATCCAAACACTCTTCTCATAATTGTGAACACAGTAGGGATTATCTGACTTATGTTATCATCTACCTGGCATCCCTTCATTCCCTTGGGGTCCTTTTTCTCCCTGGGATCCTGGTTCCCCTGGGATCCCCTTATCTCCTCTTTGTCCTGGAACACCATCTGCACCTTTTTCACCCACTTTGCCAGGGGGGCCTATATTTTACATGTATGTTCAAGTAATTAGATCTAATGCTCAAGAATCTCATCTATTTTAACTCAGCAGTTTAATATTTAGGTGTATATGGTAAAATCTGCCAAATTATGAGGAAAACAAATCATTTTTTTCATGCAAATTGAAACACTGTATTTCCTGAACTGTTTGCTATTTGCTGCAAGGTTTATTGCATACAGCCTGCGATTTTACTCTGTAAACTTAATAGTTTCTTGGGATTAGGAAAACCTGATTATCAGTTATTAAATGTTATTTTTTAATTTATGATATGTGAGTTACATTAGTTCGTGGTATCAATGAGCTGTCTTGTTTTAATCAGAATTTTTTCATTCCGAAGATCAAATTGTTAAAAGACTTATAATAAGTTATTTTACTTCATAAAATGCATAAAAATAGTGTAATAAGTTTTAATTTGAAGATCAAATTACCAGAAAATAATAAATTTTACTTTATAGGGAATACAAATATAGCAATATAAATTTTATAAGCATTATAAAAGACTTCTGTTTCTACTTGTTAATTTTCTGTTATTAATTTTTTTTGACGGTTATGGCCAGCCAAATATTTAATTTAGTTTTACTGAGTAAGTATTGAAACAGCGATCTTTATTGAACAATTCCTACTCACTTGGTAGTAATACGTTCTAAATTGATTAGTATCCATGGCATTGTTTACTCTCATTATTGTTACACAAAGAGCCTTTCATCCCGCTGAGGTTGGTATGCCACGTCGACCAGTATGAATTAAATGCGTGACACGCCAAAAAAAATATTATAATTGCAGAGTTAAACAATAGGTTTTGATCCAATTCATTTAAAAAACCCACAAGTTTTGAAAAGAAAATCGACAAATGGTTTGTTTTAAACTTTAAAAACTATTTTTATTAACAGAAAGAGAGCGATTTTTATTCGCTTTCAGGAAGGAATTCGGGACAACGTGACATGTAAGTCACGGCAGAACATGAAGCATGTATATGATCGATCCGATACGATCCATAGCAAATCTTTGAAACCAACAAATTCGTCCAAGAATTAAAAGTAGTTTTGAGAATAACTGAAGATCAAATACCAGTTTAGTATTTCATCAAATTTGTTTCAAAGCGTCAAAATTTATAACAGAAACTAATTTTCTGCTTGCAAAGAAGAGGGAGAAGTTGTATCCTTACCGGCTGCACCGACTTCACCTTGAGGTCCTGCGAGACCTGAAATAAAATAAAAAATAAAGATATCCATTACGACAAGATCTAAAACAACACCGGTAGGGAGAATGTAAAAAGCACAGTAGGAAAAAAACACAAGTAGTTGAATTGTTTTTATAATTTGTTCTCGATTTTCATTTAGACTTAAGCTTATAAGACTTAAGCTTAAGTGCAAACATGCATGATCACAAACTATGCGTACCTCTTTCGCCTGTTTTTCCAGGGGGACCCTCGCATCCTACAAAATATAAACAGTACTTTAAACCAAGTAGTACATAACACGTATTCTAAAGATAAAAACGTTTTTAAAGCAGCACTTTGACCTTGCCTGGCCTGGTAAATCTTTAATTAAAGCTTTAATTTATAGTTTATATCGCATTGAAGTATGAACGGTTTAGGTTGACTGTAAAATAAGTTGAACTTTTCTTAAATGGTCAAGAAAGTTCTTCAACTTTTAGAATAACCAAAGACACATAAACAGCAATTCATAAATTTACCTTTGATTGGAATATATCCGTAGAGCATCGCAAAATTCATCGCCATTGAAGAAGTAGCGATTACAAATATGAGCAACTGAAACACAGAGAAACCTCCTGCATTCGTCTGATTCGTGCCTGATGTTCGGCCATCGGTAGCTCCTTTTTTAGTAGGCATAATATTGTTTTATACTCAGGTGATATTAGGTTTAAAAGATAATCCAAAAGAGGACAATACACATCTATCTGATCTATAAAGGAAGTGAATTTGCAGACCCGCAGCCAGCTGAGAGTGAAGAGAGTAAAAAATTTCAACCGAGTCACTACGAGATCTGGGACCAAATAAAAACTTGTCCTTATTCTTCCACGGACAATCGGTTCTGGGACGCCTGCTGGGAATTTGCTGCTGGTTTATAAAAGTTATTTCGACATAGCAACTACTCAAATAGGAATCTGCGATCATTTTCTCCACTAACTTGTCGAGATGTAAAAGCTTTTATCAAGGAAGAAAATGTTAAAAAATGCTACTACAGAAAATGTTCTCCAGAAACACGCAAACCAGCCGAACATTGCTTGGAACCTCCTTGAAGGTTCACAGGTTGTGAAGATACTCAAACCAATGGACAACAACAGTCCAAAGCCAGCCGATCACACAAGATTCGTTTGTATTTCCGACACACACAACAGAACGGACAGGTTGGATTATCCTATCCCCGATGGTGATGTCTTAATTCACGCTGGAGACTTCACAAACTATGGAACGCGTGATCAAGTCATTCATTTCAACAAATTTTTGAGTACTTTAAATCATCCTTACAAAGTTGTGATCGCCGGAAATCACGACATTTCATTTGACCTTGAGAATTACGACTCCTTGTGGTCTTACTTTTCAAGGAATAAGGATGAACCTGAGGAAATTCGGCAACTTCTCACAAACTGCATTTATTTAGAAGATGAGGAAGTTAATGTACTTGGATTTCGTATTTTTGGTTCTCCCTGGTAAGAGACCAAAATTCCCAGTAATTGTGTAATATGACACTGGATACTTGTGTAACATGTATAGCCTGTGAGATGGTTGTACCAAATCCATTTTGCATGTCTTTGTGATTTAATTTTTGTTTTGGTTGAAAATTTCAAGCCAGTTTTATTTTCCTTTGTCCCAGATTATGGTGCCGTAATGAATCTGAAATAAAGGAAAATAAAAGTAAAATTGGTTTTAAAAAAAATATTAATAAACAAGCACAACATATACAAGTGGCAAAGCCACAAAATATGGTTTGTTAAGCTAAACAAGCCAGCAAGGGAAATGGTGAGAACTGGAAGTTAAACCCTCCATAGGGTAATGGGAATGTGCCACTGGATGGGGTTGCACACAGTGTAAGTTTTCACAACTGGATTTACTGTAAAGGAGTCACATTTTCAATGGAATGACTTAGCTTAAGGTTGGGGTCCACCATGACTGTCTCATTGAAAAGTTCAAAGTAAATTCATAAACATAAAGTGACTAAGTTTGGAGTGCATAATTTACATAGGTAAAAAAGTGACGAAGATGGGGTCTAGAATAATTTCGAGATAATTATTGTTGGGAAGAGGGAAGAGGTTCTGAGGGGCCAGCATCACATACCAACATAAAATGACCCATTTAAAAATTCCATTCTCCTGGAAAATTAAGGACTTGAGAGAACTCGCCATATTTCCTTACTACTGTTACTTTCACCAGTTCATGTCTCACAAACAGTATGCATGGATGTTCCCAAGAGAAACCTCTAGCAGTTGGATTGAAGGCCCAGGTAGCTTGTAGCCTGTTAAAAAAAAGATGTTCTTTTTCCACAAAAGAAAACAGGAGACATCTGTGTGCAGTCATGGTGGACTGTATATAGTTTTATATTATGACCGTACGGCCCCGCTGACGCAATACTACAGAAAATAGAATCGCAAGGTGACGTGAGCGGGGCCGGACGGGTTGACGTGAGCCAGTCTGGAAAAAGCCGTCCAGCCCCGCTCGAGTTCAAGTGACCTCGCACTGCACGACTACTTTATTCTTGTACTTTCTAGTCATATTATAAAATACTTATTGACTTAGTTATGTCGGGCCGGACGGGAAAATATTTGGCTCTCGGTCATGGTGCACGGACCTCGCACAATCGGTTCGTACGCTATGACCTTGAGCCAAATATTTTCCCGTCCGGCCCTCCCACGCAGTCAATAAGTGCATAGTATTTTATTCATTTACTTATTTTATTTATTTATTTGTTTTATTTTTACGGGTTGGTGTGATATCATGTCGATTTTACCGACATAATAATATGTAAATATAATGTAAATGTTCTGTCCTTTAATAACTAGGGCTCTGGGAACTTACATTACTTTTTTTTGCAGGATTAGAGACAGGGCGTCCTTTTACACTGCTCATGTTAGAATAAAATATACTGTACATTACCTAGTAATTTTGTAATCAATTCAAATTATTTTTCTTTATCCAGAATACAATGTAAAGTTGCTTTATAAAGTTTTAGCCTAATTAATTACTTGATGTACACCGTACATCCACACTTCCCCCATTGGTGAATCTTATATTTATTTTTTCATCCTTTTTTCAGGACACCAGAGTTTTGCAACTGGGCTTTTATGAAAGTTCGTGGTGAGCCTATACAAGAAGTATGGAACAAAATTCCAGATGGAATTGACATCCTTGTCACTCATGGCCCACCTCTTGGTAATTTAAAACACTTATATACACTGTACATGTGGTCATATAACCTCAAATTGTTGCTTGAAAGTATAAGCTAAGTTTAGATGCAAAACAAAATAAACTCAAACATTTTGCTAAAGAAACGGGCAGCTTTGAACCAGATGAAAAATTCCAAAGAATAAGCGAACAGTGTTGTGAAGTCTCTTTATTTACAAAGGGTCTGGATAATAGCAGGAAAGTAATAATCTTTAGAGCAACTACAACCAACTTGATTTTACAAACCATGTTTGACAATCCTTTGTCATCTTCAGTTGAAATTTAAAGTTACAAAGTTGAATTTATACTAAGTAAATGAAAATGCTAATGAGTGGAAACACCTTTAACACCTTTACTTAGTATAAATTCAACTTTGTAACTTTAAATTTCAACTGAAGATGACAAAGGATTGTCGAAACTTGTTTTGTAAAATCAAGTCGGTTGTAGTTGCTCTAAAGATTCTCTTTATTTAACTATAACGAATGGAATCATGAAATGGAAAATACATGTACTTAGTAGTGACTGGCCCATTATCTAGATGCTCTTAGATTCCACGGATATGGAAAAGGGAGACTCCCAAAAAGTGACAAATTAAAGTGATTGTCATACCATTTAAGGTTAAAATTTGCAATTAAAATAAATGGTAGTACTTCAGGAAATTGAATTCAACTCATGCCCAGAAAATGATATCCTTGGCTTGTACCATTTAGTACTTCCTTACAGGGGCCTTACTGAAAACTGCTGTGCCGAGTGGGCTTCCTGCCTAATATTATTATTATTTATTTTTAGCAATCATGAGTTTTTATCCTCCCCTTGGCTCTTACTTCGTGTAGAAGACACAAATGACGTAAAACAAAAGGAAACAATGCTTTGTTAAAATTCTTTTACCCAAAAACAATGACTGAAAACAATGTTTCCTATTGTTTTACGTCATCTGTGCAGTACATGAAGTAAGACCCCTCCCCCTCCTGAAGAATGCAGTGGGTTTGAATATTTAACACTGATGGTATAATTACTTTTTGAAGGTCACGGAGATCGTACAATTTCAAATATGAGAGCTGGATGTCTAAATCTCTTGCACACTGTGCAGTCACGTGTTAAGCCCAAATACCACATTTTTGGACACATTCATGAAGGTTGGCTTTCTGGCTATTTAATAACTCCAATTTATTGTTTGTTTTTTTTTTAATTTTATAAGCACTTATTTACCAACAGAAAACTCATTCAATAGCCTTTTTGATGCATGTTTACATTCAGACTAGCTAATTTCACCCCAAGCCTCACTTTCTAATTGTAAAAAATATCAAATTATTTCATTTTGATTACATTATGCCATAATTTTTTCCAACCTTATTGAACACAACTTTAATAGCTCAGTATACTCAAAATGTTTATTCCAAGCCCAGTATCTTTCCTTCCTCACTAAGGGATTTGTCAAATTTTCACTCCACGAGTGACACATTTACATGTATTTTTCCAACAAAGGATAGAAAATATTAACCAATGCAACATTGGGTACACTTTTGAACATGTTTTAGATGATCGCCAACTTTATGACTTTCTACTCTTGCATAAATCTTGCTGAAAACACTTTTCCTATTGTTGCGGTGTCTATTCTGTATATTGCTGCAGCTGTTATGAGCTTCTGATTGCTGTTAACCTAAATGAGTAATAGATAAAATATGAGTATGCAACAGAACTGTATGGATATTCATATTAACAGTTCTGCTGCAAATATTTTATCTTATTCAGCTTATTAGCATTTCTATAAGTATTTTGTATCAGTGATAAAGTATAGCTGTTCTATATTGGGATAAACATTTTACCTTCATTAAATTTTCATTTCTTTTGTATTTTCCTTATTAATTTCTAATGAACTAATGTTATAAGACCTATTAAATACACCCTTACAAGTTATTTCACTGGTTATCTTATTTATCTCTTTTAGGATATGGAATTACTACAGATGGAGTTACAAATTTTGTTAATGCCTCATCTGTCACAGTCCAATACAGGCCTTCCCACCCACCAATAGTTTTTGATCTTCCAAACAACTCAGCTCTTGAACAAGCTACAAAGTAGTTTTTCCAATGATTTCTTACTGTAATTATTAAAGTCAAAATGCAAGCTTAGAAGCTCTACCAGAGGAACTCAAATTAATACGATCTACAAAAAAAGGAAAAATTATCTTTGAAAGACAACTGTTGAGAAAGGTCATAGTTTGATTGAGTGTACAGTGTATTTATTGTTAGCAAACATGTTTTCGTTTATATCTTGCTTAATAAGTAACAATGCAATTGGAATACAAAGAGCTGCATCCAAGCCACACAAAGAATTTAAAAGAAATATAATTTATTGTTATGAAATGTGTTAGCTATTTGTTATGTGTGAGCTAGAGGAAGATATTTATAATTATCATATGACCCTTACTGCCCTGTGAACCTTTTCTTTGCAAAACCATTGATGAAAGTCCCGTACGAGGGCCGTACGGGCGGGGCCGGAAAACGGCGTATGGCTCTACTACAAAAGCGGACGGCCTCGTGCATTAAACTTTCAAGTAATTTTGTCTCCAAATTGGTCACATGATAAAATACTTATTAACTAAGTTAGGTCGGGCCGGATAGGAATATATTTGGCTCTCGGTCATGGTGCACGGACCTCGCTGCGCTTGGTCCATACGCCATGACCTCGAGCCAAATATTTTCTCATCCGGCCCTCCCACTTGAATAAGTACATATTATTTTAAATAGTTTAAACCATTAGTGTAGTCATAGTAAGATGTTGTTAAGTGGTATACGTAATGGGGGAGGGGGGATATAGAAAAGGGACTACATGTTGTAACAGTGGCACAACACAGGGACACAATACAGAGCTAGTTTTTCTGCACTCAAAGTAGTTTAAAAATAAAGACTTGACTGTTGGTTGGGGTCTTTCTCTTTCCATTAAAAAAAGATATTGAAAATCAAACTGATAACATATAACAAATTTTCCTACATGTAAGCCACAACAGCATAGTGCAAAGCACTGTAATAATAATCTGGGAACAACAATCCACATGTATGAAGTGTAGAAAAAACTTGATGCAACAGATTTGCAAAAATAAAGTACTTTATCATTATGACCCGTATGGCCCTGTGAACCTTTTCTTTGCAAAACCATTGATGAAAGTCCCATATGAGGGCCGTACGCATTTGCGCGCGTGGGGCTGGAAAAATCCGTACGGCCCTACTACAAAAGCGGACGGCCTCGTGTGTTAAGATTTCAAGTACCAATAATTTTGTCTCCAAATTGGTCATAATTTATGATAAAATACTTATTGACCAAGTTAGGTCGGGCCGGATGGGAAAATATTTGGCTCTCGGTCATGGCGCACGGACCTTGCTGCGCTCGGTCCATACGCCATGACCTTGAGCCAAATATTGTCCCATCCGGCCCTCCCACTTAGTCAATAAGTACATAGTATTTACTTAAATGCTGCCCCCGAAATAAGTGATATACCAAATAAGTGCCGCACTTTGAAGCATATATATTAATAAGTGCCGCCTCCAAATCATTGTTAGACTTCTTCTGCTCTTGTTTTTGTTTTTCAAAAAACAAAAAAAAAGAAAGATTACTATTAACAAAAAAGTAGTATTGTGTTTTTTTTTTTTCAAAAATAACAAATTTTAAGTAAGTGCTGCCCCCAAATAAGTGCCGCGGCACTTCAAGTAAAATTAATACAGTACTTCAATAAGACTCACTCAGATAAGAGTTCAACAGCTATGTACTAAAATGTTTAGTAGCTATTGAACTCATTTTGCTTATTTATTAAAAAGCATTTGTAGAATTTTAAACTTTGCTTACAATGTATGTACACAAGGTATAAACAATATATCTTCATTGCTTCATGGCAATGAGATTTTTGAGCATGTCAAAAGTGTTTCCATCTGGTTGTACAGAGAGTGTTTTGCCAGAGTTTGTTTGCACTGATAGGAAACCAAAGTTATCCAATCCAATTATCTTGACTTCCTCCACTGTGTCATTCATGGCCAGCTTCACCTTGTTATTACTGAAAAATGAGAAAAACATTTGTGAAAAACATGTGGAGATGCAAAAGGTTGGTGGAGGAAGTCTTTGGGCTCAATTACCAGCTGCTTTTCAACAAATGAGCCCATGCACACTCCCTGGTAAGGAAAACTGGACCAAAAGAAGTGGTGGACATTGAGCCCATCCTGGTCTTTCCATTGTGTTATTTTCTAACTGGACAAGAAATAGTGCTCCAAATTGTCTCTCTCTCTCCATGCAGGTGTATAAATAAGTCATTTCAAAAAAACTAAAGCATGTCAGGTATTTCAGACAAATGTGGGAATTGAAAGGTTTATGACAGTGATAGTAAAATTAAACTTTGGTCTATGCTTTTGGTATTTTGTATTTTTGATTTCAGGATAAACAGGACCCTATGGATTAGGATACCAGCCGTCGAGGTGACTGAGTAATTACCCTGTATAAATGAATTTGTTTCTTCCCAGGAAAACTAAAGATATGTTTTTAAAGTTTAACTGGAAATTTTTTTCCAGACACCAGACAATGGGGAATATTTAAAAAAATATATATGTTTATTATAAGCCATACAAGGTCTCTACTTTTAATTGGTTAATCAGGCCAAAAAAAAGATGTACAGATGTACAATGAAAACAGGTCTATAAAAGAAAACAGACAAATGACTTGCAGCCCTCATAAATTTCCAAACTGAAACTTTTGAATTTTCCCAACAAAATGACAAAATGATGGAGGCAAAATGCATGTACTGTACATGAAACAGTGACTAAAATAATGAACTTCATTGCATTATTACTCCTTGAGTTTACAAATACAGAAATTTAACCTAAATACATGTAAGTCAAACTATACAGAACAAATAAGAATAAGTTTTACAAATTCATATATGAACAACCAAAGCAACAAACCTGTGTAGCCAACGCTTATAATATTTTATTAGAAATGAGTTTGGACCATTGTTTTGAAAGTCATCAATAAGGGCCTCAATGTTGTTAACTGTTTTTGCCAGTGTCTCCTCTAAAACTAGTGGCTGTAAACTGCTGTCATGGTCCTTGTTGTGTTGTGAAATGATCTCATTGATGCTGATGGTGGGTTTACTGTTGGTTAGGTTGACGCCCATTCCTAAGTGAATGAGTTGCAAAACAAAATTAATTAAGAAAAACAATCAATCCATTTGTTAATGTCAAAGCGTGGGAACAGGTTGCCCCTCCATATCCGAGCCAGAGGTAGGGTTAGGGTTGACTACAAAAAATGTGTGAAAGCCACATCACCTGCAGTGTACATGCAGGACATCTAATCAGTGGTTTTATGAGAAGGTGGAACCCACCAGAGCTGTCGTGTCTGTTTGAACAAGTAGCCACCTACTTTGTCCAGATCATCAGTCAAACTGAATTCTGAGATACTTGGCTATTTTGTTGAACGCTGGCACACAATCCCTACTACACTGCTACTGTACATGTGGGACATGTAATAGTGCATTTAAAACTAAGGTCTTAGTATCTGGAAATGTAAAAAATGAAGAGATGAGTCTGAACACGGAACTTACCCTAGCTTATTTTAAAATCATACAGAATCTACAAAATGTTGGTTAGTCTTAGAGAAATCATTAAAAATCAGCCTTTCAGTAGTCTTCAGTAGTCTGAAATATTCGGGCAATCAGTCTTAGACTTGGATTAAGTATTTGACTCAGTATAAAAATCCCAGGTTCAGATTTTAAAACAAGGGTCTCAGCAAGTCTTAGATAAATTCTATAACCCTCATGGATATGTTGTAGGTTGAAATGAAATTCAGGTTAAAATGATTTCAACCTAGTTTGATTTTGAATTACCTTTGTTTCTGATTTTATGATAATGAATCAAAGACAAGAAATTCAAAATCAAACTAGGTTGAAATCATTTTAACCTGAATTTCATTTCAACCTACAACAGATACATGTATGTACACTAGTACTGTACCAGTGATGGATTAGCCATTACACAAATAATGTAAAAAAAAGGATGTACATGTATGTGGGAGTAAATGTGGCAAAGTACTTGCCTATGACTGCACAGAGGGTACCACTTGTAGCCGATGATGTTACAATAACACCTCCTATCTTGACCTTGTGGCCAAAATAAATATCATTTGGCCACTTTAGGCACACATTGATATCCTAAAACAAACAAATGGAAATTATAATTAAATTATTACATGTAGTATTTCAATGAGTGCATGGTAATATTTTACCATCTTTGCAGGTTGAAATCTTTCCCCGGCCACTTGCCACGGTGGGGGGATATGAGCGGAATTCCTGTGCCCAAATGAGTGGAGCACTAATACTAATAATCTTACAGAATGGGTATAACAATCCATGTAAGTCACTTTATAGATGGATAAAATGGCATACATCCAGCATATGTACACACATTTAGCCCAGCAGTATATTTAATTGTTTTTAAAACTCCGGCAAACATGCTTTGGCAAAATCATGGTTCTCACAAAATTTTAACAGAATTTCATGGGTTATACAGTCTCAGTTCTCCAATGCTTGGAGTCCTGATCTTTTTCTTGAAGCCTTTGATTCTCAGTCTCTCTAATCCCACCCTCTTGCCAGGTCTTGGATTTAATATTTAATACCCCTATAAAATGATTTTTTTTCTCCTGCATTTGTCTCGCATTCAATTCTTGGTCTTTCATTTTAAAATTTTATTTCTCATTCTCTGACAAGCTGTGATCTCAAAGCACACAAACATTTCACTCTCACTAGAAAAATGTAATGTTATTTTATGAGTGCTACTATGAGCAGGCTTAATATATTGCACTTACAATGTGTAAAAAAGAAAAACGTTTTGCAATATTGGGAGCTCTGCTTAGTCAGTGCTGTTCTAGGCTAGTCTATACATGTATATGTTGAGGTTCAAATTTTTCTTTGGTTTAAACATTTTGAAACTAGTTTTATAAAATTATTTGTTTACTATTTGTCTCTTATTATGGAAAAATAAAAATAAAAATTGAACTGGTTTGAAAATTTTCAAACCAAGGAAACATTTGAACCACAACATGTATTATTAGTTTTATAACATTTTATATTACATACCTCATATCCTGGCTGGGATCTGATTGCCTCCACGATAGCAAGAGAGGCAATGTGCTGTAAGTACGGTGGCCTTTGACCAAGATTGGAAGCAAATGGAATCCGTACATTTACGGAAAACATCATGCAGCCAGGTGGGGACAGCCAAACATTACCACCTCGACCTACAGTTCAATTTGAACAAGACATGATCAATAATTATTAATGATAACTATACTACAACTGTAACTATACTACTGTCTTACAGTACATTTTTATTTGATAAATGGAGGATGAATTTATGATCCTCTGATTTCTGTTTTCTTGGGGATAGTTTAGCTAGTAAAACCGACATGCACACACAAATAAAATTGCCTGGCATGAGAAGACACAACAGATGGGCAAGAAGAAAAAGAAAACAGTCTTCTCCGTGCCTGCATGTTGTGTCTCGTCTTCACAGTGGGGAATTTTTGCATGCACCGGCATGTTTTGATCACTTGCCCAACTATCCTGGTCAGAAAAAAAATATGAGAGACTATAATCATATTCTAAATTGATATGAACAATTATCAGAGTACCATGTTTATATTTATCATTAGTGAATTGTAGGATCTCTCCTTGACTGCAGCTTACCTTGACCTTTTACTTGTTGCCCAGCAGTAACTACAATGCCAACATCTTCAGGGATGTTTTGGACAAATTTGTAATTCCTGAATTTTTATCAAAAACAGAGATTAACATAAATTATAGCTGTAACTCGATCAAATAAGTTTATACAGGGTTGTCATAAAGTTTCGAAGTAGCCGACTGTATTGTCGGAGTAGGCGGCCGAGGTTGGGGAAAAGGCCATCTCTTTTAAAGAACAGCCCTGCTGAGTAGCCGGCCGAGATAACAAAGAAGGTGGTGATTTTCGCCGGCAGCCGGCTACTTTTGGCAACCCTGTTTATAATACTAATAACATAATATTTTGTGCTTGTAGATGTGTAGTTCATATTTTTTTTATTATCTAATGCTAATTTAGCTGATTTATTTTATTGTTAATCAAGATTTTTTTCATGCAGATAACATCTTGATACAATGTACATGCAGTAACTTACCCATCAAATACTGCTTGAGTTGATGTAATTACATCAGTGTAAAACACCATTTGACCCAAGACTTTGGTCTGTAAGTGTTCCTGGTATTTCTTCCAGTCAAATGAGATGAACTGATAATTTTCATATCCACTGATAACAGGCAATATTGTCTCTGTGGTCTTGGGAATAGGTTTTCCATTTGGCACAAAATGTAAAGAGAGATCCTTTCCTTTGCAAACATTGTCCTCAAGTCTTGGCCTCAAAGAGTAAAATAGTTTCTGCTCATCCTTGAGAGCAAATTAAAGATAATCATTATAATAATTATAACACTGTGTTCTTATAGGAAATATCCATCTCCACCCCCCCCCCCCCCCACCCCCCTGACACATATAGAAGGAGTTTTTGGCTTGAGCCCCCACCCTGTTGTATTATTCCAGTTTATACTTCACTGGCTTTTTAGACGCCCTACTTCCTTAGGGTGGGTATGGATATTTCCTGGAACCACCCATTTAATTTCATGATAATTATTGGATTCATTATGGCAATTAAGCTAATGTAATATTTTCTATTAAAAAGTGAATCTTCACATGCAAGAAATAAAATGAGAGAGAGAGATGGGGGGGGGGGGGGGCGCGAGATGGAAATGAATGGACAGATATGTGCAAATATGGTCTCGGTACAAAATCGCTGAGAGCTGAACACTTTGTTCAGACCTCCTGCAGTTATACACGTAATGTACACCTTTAGGACAACAATTCAATGTCATGAATTACAAAGTCCATTAATAGTGGGAGTTTTTTTCAATGAATCTTATTCACCAGGACTACTCCCAATTAGTTCTTCACTCAGACGTGTTGTAATGTACAGTAATAACAGCACATACTGTTCATTATAGGAAGGAGGGTCAGCCTATACAATGTATTTTAAACTGATTTATATGATTGAGTGTAGTGACATGCCCACATTTTTTGATGGAGCAGACATAATTTTGTGCTAAGCAGTAAAAAAAATACCTTTATTATAATCACTTACTAGATAAATGCTATTTTAAAGGTTTTTGATTGTATGCAACAGTAATACTTACTAATTGACTGGCCAGGAGAAAAATTGGAGTCAATTCTGGCACATTTTGTGTTTGACAGTTCATTCCTAGAAGTTGTAAAATCTGAGATAATAATCTTTTTCTGGCATCCCTGGACTGCATCAAAAGATTTAAACTTTGAGTGTCTTGATTCTGCATCATTTGATCATCTGTAAGTAACTCGAAATGAAGAAGACTGAACACAGCACTACCAACTCCTTCAGTAACTTGAATTAGTACTGGTTTCTTTGTTTTTACTTCGAGTGCAATAACAGTTTGATCTCCTGAAAAAAATAAACATAATGACAAACGTAAGTTTTTTTTTAGTTTTGCAGCACCACATGTTGCTCTTGTGATAGGGCATCTGGCAAATGACTGTGTCTTTGAAGAGATCAAAGTTTGGACTGCAAACAATGGGCCTGTTCTCCCAATTGATTAAAATGGTTGAATACCAATTTTATTCATTTTTTTAAGGATTACATGTAAATCAAATGACAGTACTGAACCTGACTCATCAGAAATCCACCTGGCTTACCAAAAGTCATGTCAAACTGAACCCAGAGCAAAAAACCACCTTGCTGTCTCTTGTTTCCTGCTATAAAACACTATAAAGTACTTACTTAAAAATAGTAGTACGGTAGCCAGTGCATTGACAGTAACACTCACCTTCAAAATAAAATGGCTCACAAAGTGCTGAGAAATTCTGTGGCTCTCCTTGAAAAAGTCCTGGGTGGCTAACTTCAAAAGAAGCAGTGAAAGGCTGATATTTGTCATCCCAAGGAAGCTTTATGACTTGACATGTAAATGGACTGCACAAGCTTAAGATCTTTCCTCCACATGTGAGGTATGTCATGAAATCTTTTTGTACTGATGCTGATACTGAGTGATTATTTCCAAGAACTAACAAAGCAGTATTATCCATCCATGGATGTGTATTAACATGTTGCTCATGAAGTTTGTAGATTGCATAATTATGGAGATTAAGAACTTGTAACAGTGTCTGCTTTAGACTGTTGAATGTCTTGTCATCAGTGTCATTGCTGCCGCTGTATATCAGAACATTAGGAGGCTTTGAAGAGACATTGTCCATTGTTTTTTTAACATCACCACTTTGATCATTTCCCACTACATTATAGGAAAGCATGAAACATGCAGATTAGAAAAACTTGAAACAAAATTATAGTTGAAAGATATCAAATGCAAGGAACAATTTTATATATGTTTTATCTACAGCTATGGCTCCTAATATTAACTCTTTTAAGAGTGGGGTTTGTCAGCTGACGCATTAAGAACTTTAAGAACTTGATCGCGACCAGAGCACATAAGCCTTGAAGAGAGGGACTGCTCTCATTTTGGTAAATGTAAATGTAATGTGTATATGTACTGAAGAACACCACCACAAAGTATCATGGCTCAAAACAATTTAATCATGAGCAAATCCCCAAGGTCATAAACATTAATTATAGGGGAAGTGAAAATTTAGAGACTGAAAAAAAAATGTCTGATCACCAAGGCCTTATATATATATGTATATATATATATATATATATATTTTTTTTTTTTTGCAAGGTTGAAGTGGGGGGGGGGGGGGGGGGGGGAGCGGGGGTGGGGCTGGGAACATGCCATGGGTAAGGTCATGTTTCTTAGCTATAAAACACAAAGCTGAGGGTGAATGCAATGCTGAATTTGTGTGAAAGAAAGATAGGTCACCATGAGAGGTTGGACTGTATAATCATCATCATCATCATCATCATCATCATCATCATCATCATCATCATCATCTTATATAAGCTTAAACAATAACCACATCATCTTATCAAGTTGTATAAAAGTTATATAACTAGAAATCATTTCATTACTGTGACTTTTTTAAATTGGCGACTTAATCATGAAACGACTGATTGTATCACGGTTTAGCTTGGTTAAAACTTATCGTTTTCTTGTTTTACTCAAAAGTTTAACTCACATCTCGCCTCACTTGATGTTGATCCCGAAGTTGCGCGAAAAAATCTCTTTGCAGCCAAAGGACTGCCACATTTCAGCCTCCTTGAAAACCCAATAATGGTTGTAACAGCATAACCAGATAACCAACCAGCGCCCAATAAAGGCATTTAGATAGCCAGATTTTAATCAAGTGGAGAACAAGTGAAGAAGCACCAAAGCGAAGGGGAGAATCATCAATCAACGCGGGCGCATCTTCACGCGGTCACCGATCACGTCATGTAACAGTCGCCAACTATCAGATCAGTTCAAGTCCAGTCAGGCCGCTCAGAAGATCTCGTATGACAAAATAGGCGTATTTTTTTTCCCTTTTATTACACAAAAATACAAGGCTAAATATTCTGAATATTACAGAAGTGATAGAAGTAAAGTGACGGGGTAAAATGGTTGAAGGGCGGTGTTTTAACATAAATTGGAAGCTACAAAAAATGTAACATTTGTGTACCTGAGGTGTGACGGCTTTGATGCATGTACTGAGATAGGAGACTCATGGTAATGAAAATGTGTAAAGGTTTTTCGTTCAGACCGTTTACTATTATATCGCTTGTTTCTTTTCTGCTTTTGTAGCTTATACTGCCGAACACAACCAGGAACACAACTAAAAAAGTGTTGATTTACAGTGAAAAAGCCATTAACTCAACATACTGAACAATCTTTCTAATCGGAAGTCAGGCTCCCCCCGCCCCGCCCGTCTCTATTTCTAGGCGCTTTTGTTATCTTTTAAGTTCTATACTCTTTTCTTTTTAGTGTATTAGCCATTGTGGAAGACGCCGTCATCAAACGTAACATGTAATTCATGACTATTTTCTCCTCCTCTGCTTTGTCTTCTTCTTGCCGGTTTGTTGTCGTTGTTCTCAGCTCTGACTTGCAGTTTGAACAAAGTGGTTCATCGTATTCATATCTGTGGAAGGTAAAAAAAACACAAACAACTTTATCTTAATGATAGTGGCACATTATTGTAGAGCGTCTTAATGGGTTAACTACTAGTCATTACATGGCTCAGTAACTTTTTATGTTTTTATCATCACAATCGCCGTGATTAATCGTCGGCCATCAAGGAATGTGAAAATAGTGTCTCCTAGACTGTTCACAGCCTCTCTATTTTCTATTTTATCAGAGTCCGATCCGTCGAGAAAACGAGAACTGCCGGCGAGCGAAGCGAGCGGACTGGAAGTGAGCGCGAGCACGGAGCGCGAGGGGGTGTACCCGCGCCCCACCCCCACCCCTTCGCGCTCCGCGCTAGTGCACCGCGCTCGCTTCGCTCGCCGGCAGTTCTCGTTTTCTCGACGGACTCTGAGAAAATAGAGAGGCTGTGAACAGTCTAAGTGTCTCCCAATCCTAAGTAAACAAACCATAAATTTTCTATGGTTTGATAATTTCGTAAATATACAGAGCATGCCGAACCCAATGCTAGAAAAGCATTGACAATAATGACTTAAAGATGGAGTTACAAACACTTACTGTCTGATCATTGTTGTTTCACAGTCTGAGATATCTTCCATTAAAAGTTGGCAGTCGTCTATTACAGGATAAAAGTTTGATGTTAATAATGAACGATGATGATAAATTATCAAGCTTGTTTATATAGCCAGCGACCACTGGCCGCTCCATTGCTGGATTAGCCTCGCTATTGGCAATTATTCTTAATTAAAGATTAAAGATAATGGTCTAAAATCATATTTATTTATTGAAGTCTATATTTATCTATCAGGACGCGAAATCCTTTTCCACGCGATATGCAGAATAGCTCTTGACAAAATTTTTATAGAAATGAAAAAAGGACAAAACTTTATACCAATAGCGGTTAATAAGGATACCAACCTGAACTTGTGTCGTCACAATAGTTACCCTGAGGAACAACATGGGATGATGCCTGTAATGACATAAACGATTCTGTGAGAAAAACACTTATAAGAAAAGTTTAAATGAGTTGCCTCGCGAATCTCCGCTATCAGTAGCTTTGTGATTGGCGCATTCGAGCGGTTTGCGGAAAATTACGGTTTCTCCTCTCGTCGGGACCCACTAGTGGTCTACTGGTCTTATGCTCTTGACAAGCTAAATACAGTTAACCTACCACTTAGATGTCAGAGTGGTTTTCTGTTGAGTGCCATAAAACCAACACCAAAGTTATCACCATAGAAACAGTTAATCCAATGAACCAATCAGAACTCAAAGCAAATACATGCAGTCAGCGCCAAACGCGGGAAAACGTGTGCGAGCAAGTCACGAAAAGGTTTTAGTGGTTGATAGAGCACTTGAGTGTTGTAAAACCAAAACCAAATTAATCACTACAGCTAATCAAAACAGAGGAAGACAATCCGTTGAACCAATCAGAACTCAAAGCAAATACATGTAGCCGGCGCCAAGCGCGGGAAAACGCGTGCGAGTAAGTCACGATTGGTTTTGGTCTTACTTCTGATTGGTTGAGAAAGTGGCGCGAGAATTTTTAGCCAATGTAAAATAAAAGCAATCGAGACATTACTTTGGACAATCAATTGAAAACCGTTGTAAAGTGGAGCAAGATTTTTTTAGCCAATCACAAAGCGTAGCAATACAAAACCCAAGCATGCAATCACTAAAAAACGTTCGACACTCAATTAAAAACCGCTCTATCATTTGTGTGGTTTGCGTACAGAACCTAGCGTTCTATTCTCTATCGCTGCGCTCAGCCGAATAGAACACATTTCCCATGTAAAATATAAGACACAATAGAGGTTTTGCACGGCAGAAAGAACATTCTTTCCCATGGGAAAAAGAATCTATTGTTCCTGTCATGCAACATGGCTGCCGTGCAAAACCTCTATTGTAGGGAGCCGACCAGCCATCTGGACCAGCCATTTTATTCACGGTAAAGTATAACTCTTACAATGCCTGTCTGCGTAAGCGAATCGCAAAGTAAAGCCTGTTCTAAAGACAGTATTGATTGTAAATGGTACGAAAAATCTTGAAAGTTTACGTAACGTTATAGCGGTGATTAAGCCGGATGCGAAAAACCAGTGGAAAAACTCCAAATTCGGAGAAAAAACTGGAAACGTATTCTCCAAACCAATGCAGTGTTTAAAGGTTGAAAATAACAACTAGAATGATTCAAGGCTGTTTATAGCGGTATATACATGTGAATATGCAAAAATTATCCTAAGCAAAGTTGTAGGATGGCTGATTGATGCCAAATGAATAGCACGAATCAAGGAATAGTATAAATAGGCAAAAATTGCGAATGCCAAGCATATTAATGGTACGTATGCTCATGGGAAATACATGATTAAGAACCTACAGCCTGAAATATTAATTTGCCTTTTAGACACCCACTAATGTTTTACTAACTCCAGGCGTGCGTTTCTCGAAACTCCCGAAGACTTTTCGGACCCGAAATCTGTTTTTTTAAATGTAGTTTCTAACAAAAAGGTGCTGAAGTTTTTAGCCCACAAATCAGCTAAAGTTGTTTAGTAAACGTAAGATTTTATTACTTAGCTTTCAAAATCAATAAAAACCGAATCTTTATTGGTAAACATTCTGCACTTAACACAGCTTTTCGGGTCAGAAAAGTTTTCGGGACTTTCGAGAATCGCACGCCAGGGACCCGTTTTTCGAAAGTCTCGACAACTTTCCGGGCCCGGAAAGCTATCTTATGTGCGTAATCAGTATTCATTATAGATTTAAATTGTGTTGGTTTTAAAAGCTTAGGAATAAAATTCTAAGTTGACGAAACTAAGTAGGGCTGGTTTAAGAGCTAAAAACTACATCACCATTTTATAGATCCTGATTTTGAAATATAGTTCCGGGCCCGAAAAGTTATCGGGACTTTCGAGAAACGGGTCCCAGTTATCACTAGCCCGAGAAAACAGACGTCGTTTCGCGGCGCCACCACTGGGGTCTCTGTCAAACGGTCGCAGGGACCCCAGTGGTGGCGCCGCGAAACGACGTCTGTTTTCTCAGGCTGAGTTATTACTGGCTTTATATTTATTTGCTGCCTGACCTGGAAAATTGTAGGTTGTTATACGTGAGATTTTACTGTATTGCAGTGCAAATGTAACGTACCTCCGAGGAGGAATATTCATCTTGAAGCCCAAATGCCTGAGCAAACTCTTGTTGTTGGTCGGAAAGTATTCTATGAACACTGCTCTTCAGTTGTT
Organism: Cladopsammia gracilis; assembly: GCA_022457155.1. Classification (NCBI taxonomy): domain Eukaryota; kingdom Metazoa; phylum Cnidaria; class Anthozoa; order Scleractinia; family Dendrophylliidae; genus Cladopsammia; species Cladopsammia gracilis. The sequence goes on from JAJGOT010000032.1 coordinate 235,086, forward strand.
CGATTTCTCCATCTATTCTTTGTCGTATGAGATTATCTGACGAAAAATAAGTTTTATCTAAGTCTTCTTTGGTACTTTTAGACTAACTGGAAAGAAATTCTAAACAGCAGTACGATCCCTTTTTATAAGTATTGGAAAAAAAGCTTTTTTTCATTTTCGAAATTGGTCGGCGACCGAGCCAGCTCGACCTAAAGAACCGAAGGGGGTAGCTCTGGAGACAGGACTCTTCCAGACTCCATATACGGTAGACTCTTCTGCCCCGAACCTTATAGTGTGGAAGTGGAGCAACGCGTGTCTGTTTGTTTACATTAAATCTGACAGCTGACATGTTTAAAACGCGGTCGAGACAGAAATATTAAATCAAATCCACTCCAGTGGAAAAGATACATCGATGACATTTTTTTACTGTAGAGTGTCGAGAAAAAGGAGATAGAAGATTTTATTGTCCTTGCAAACAAACATTAATTAATTAAATTAATTAATTAATTAAACTTTCTGGATACAACCGTTTTCAAAGGCGAGAGATTTAACAAACAAACAATCCTTGATATCCGCACGCAATTAATCCAGTACACCTATTTCTCTTCCTGTCACCTACCAGTGGTCAGCGAAATCGTTCAGCGAGAATACCTGCAACTCCAAAGCACGCCTCCGTGCTAGAGATAAAAATTAAATAGAGATAAACATTTTCCTCGTTCAAACAAAACTCTAAAGGTCACACTCCACGATAACACGCCTGATAAACACGTATTAATAAGTCGTGTCTGGCCTGTCAACACCTCTTTTCAAGACATCCTTGCGCTGAATAAATTTCAACAGCGCTTCTTTCTGAACTGGCTTTAGTTCTCTGATATTTTGAAAATTTGGATACTAAAGAGTAATCCACAGCGTTTCTTAAAGATCGCAAAAAGCCGCAATCTCTATCTACGTCCGCCATTGTTGTTTGTGTGGCTTCACTTTGGGAAACCGGTTTTTCACGCGCCCGTTGCGAATTGTTTTGGTCCAGCCAATCGAAGTTGCTGTTGCATCATTAACTCCCGGTAGAGTCTGGAAACAAGTAGGAGTAACCAATCAGCGACCTAGTTCAGATTCTGAACTTGATCCTCGCATGGAAACGAGGTTGTATATTCGAGTGACCAGAGGTCCGTCTCGCGAGCTTCTTCTAACCGTTTATGCGGTTAATTTCACTCATGATATTCAGAGAACGGACCTCTGGATCCAGGGTGGCAACGATTTCGTGTGTAGCGGAGTATGTTGCACGGTGCAATGGTCCGTGCAGCTTGTTTCGCAACGCCGTTGCGAGACAAGTTGCAGAAACAATTGCACCGTTTAACAGCGCCTTAAGAAATTGTATCTCTTTTATGCTTATTTTCCTGACTGGGTTATTTGCGTTATTACCTAGGTGCCGGAATACTGCTGAGGCGGCGACAGAATCATCTGTAGAGCTACCAACTGACATGTCCTCTTCTGGAATCTGCCCCACATTAGAAACGCCACCATTCTCGACTCCATTAGCTATATCCGGGTAATTGCTACCAAATGAACAAGCAAAATACAGTCAACAATCTCTATCTCGACCAAATGTTTAGGCTTTATATATTGTTACTTCAAAAACTCTATTTTGTGTTAGGCCCAGTTCAACCGTCGAACTTCACATGTGCCGAACCTAATGCAAATTAGCAAGAACAATAGATTTTGCTCATTTGCATTAGGTTCGGCACATGTGAAGTTCGACGTTTGAACTGGGCCTTACATACGTATTGATAGAATGTGTGACAAAAGGAATAAGTTTTTGTCCCTAGGTACGAAGCGTCCCAGCTTGCCGGTATTATCCAACATATCTGTCAGTGTTTGAAGTTTTGTTTCAATGTAAAAAATGAGTATTTTAAAATACTAACTGATTCGAATGTAGTGCAAAAGTTAGCCTTTTACTTGACAGATTAACAGAGTAAAATAGCCGTTGTAATATATAGCATTTATAGGGGTTCAAGGCGGATTAACTGAGCTACCGGCCTGATATCAATTTTTTTTTTAATTAAGCTTATGATTTGCTAGAAAAACGAAAAAAAAAGCATAGAAAATGTAACATCATTGCTGAAGGTATACCAGTGCTGGTCAGCTTCTCTATATCCTGTACAATAGCTTTGCATCAATCCAGGATCGCTTTCATATATATCCGCCAGGTGGCTTGGATTCGCTGCCATGGAATTGGGACATAAGCTTACCAAAAATACCGAGATCCTTTCAATCTATACGATAAAGCTGCTGATCTGAAAATCAACGAGATATTAAAACTTTATGAATCAACTTCTTTTAGAAGCCGCATAGCCGAATTTTTTTGCCACATAGCTAAATCGAAAAACGAAAAAGTTCCATATTAGATAGATTATATTAAGCTTAAGCTTATATCGCAGTTCAACTGAAAACGAATAATTTGTCTGTTGTTTGTTGTTTTGTTGGGATGTAAGAATTTCATTTCTGTGAGCTCTATTTTTTATAGGCAAGTTTAACTTTTTGGCGCTTAATATGCCGTAGTTACTGCCAGAAAACTAGACAGATACTCAAAACAAATATCATCATAAGATGGAAATTAAGCTCCAATCGATCCTTGAGTAAATTATAGTAAAGCTTCTTAAGTTCGTACGTTACGGACTTACCTTTCCAATCAATGATTAAACCATTTCCTTCCACTTCTTAAAGAAAACGACATACATTTATAGATCAATGAATCCTTTTCGTTAATTAAAACTATCTAACGCTTTTTCCTTGTTTTTGAAAAAACGAAAATCTTGTAAACAAAAGTGACAGCGAAGGAATCTGTTACCCTCCAACAACAAACCTTTTTGTCTGACTTTCGCGCCAAAACTGGTAGCCGCCGTCGCTGCTTGCCACTTTTCCCGCCATTTCTTTTCTTATGCCGCGGCCGCGCGCAGCCATTCCAAAAGAACAAAACCATTTTTAAATCAAAACGAAGTCATTTGAAGTTTTCTTCATTGTTTCGAATTGTCAGTTGGTTGTTGTCTTTTGTACAGCCTAATGTGACAGTCACCTTGTTCTAAGAGTGCTAAATTCGCGAGAATAGAATTTTTTTGTGTGATATTACAACATGGTCCGCGATATCGTAGAAGACATCGGAAGCGCTTCAACTTTGTTACAAGGTAAGCCTATAAACTTTAGACTTCTTCCCTTGTCTAGTAGAAAATAAGGTTACCTGGTTTAAACTAAGAAAAGGACGCAGTAAATTAAGTCGTAATTAAGCAAGAGACTAAGGGTAGTGCCAGTTAAAATCTCGTGAAATACCATATATCGGCTATGCATAAAAATGGTCGCCGCGATGATAGCTAGTCTGTTCTGCTCGTCCGCCTGTGTACTGATGAACTAAGCTTAAGCTTATTATTTTCTGAATATGCTATTTCCAACCTTTCAAACGATTATGGTTTTTTTTATTTGTCACGGTAGGGAAACTAAACCGCAAACAGTAAGTTTCTTTATACCCGCGAAACACCGTAAAATTCGGAATAAAAGCTACCCGAAAAATCACAGGGCATCCAAGTTTGCAAAGCTAAGCGTACACATGTAACAACTAGTAAATTGAAAACTCGCCTAAATAACTTTGCAAAGTTTCCAGGACAGTCAGAACACATCACCATCAACAAAAAAGGTAAACAATGTTTTATTGAGACATTTACAGTCTTCTGTGTGTTTTTATTTCATCTTGAGATGATTTGTATGTACTACGGTACTTTCCCTTTGCGCAGCTATTCATTGCAAACTTGGGTCGCCTGAAGTTGAATAAAGCGTCAAATATTCCGGCTTCCAGTTTTTCAGTTTTAAGAGAGCCGAAGTAATTTGAACGATAAGAAAATATTTGAAAATTTACGGGTATCAAACTAAGTTCTTGTTTGTAATTACAGCTCTTGTTAAAGACTTACGTCAAAACCAGAACAACGAGGAGAGAGTTACAGCACTGGCAGATCGAATAACCAACCTGGTAAACAGAATGCATAAGTTGACATTTGAAAGAGCTGGAAATAACACAGCGTTAATTCAGATTCATAGCTGTGCTGTTACACTATGGAATATTGCTGTGGCAATGAAAACTGGTGGGCAAACTGGAGCAATTTACAATGCAAAATGTAAGAAACTGTTGTATGTACTTCCACAATAGACCTCTTTAGCTTGTACATTTTGTTTTCCCAATGTAGGTCATGTGATGTTACCCTAGAGAACTGTTTCTCTTAAATTCTGTTTTCTTCACGTGCATATGTATGCATAATTTATGAAAAGACAAAGAACAAATTCCCTTGAGAACATCACATGACCTACAATGGGAAAACAAAATGTACAAGCTAAAGAGGTCTATTGCTAATATAAGTGACTGATATTTACGTAACCATTTTACAGTTTCTACTTAGTAACCTGGTCTTTGTGTGGAAATGAGGCTGAAGTTGACCTTGTTTTGATAGAAACCTTTCTTCTTTTCAGATGCAAATCATGTTGTTCTTATGCTAACTAACATGATTTACATATGAAATAAGCAGGAAGGTTTGTATTAAAACAAAGTCAACTCCAGCCTCACTTTCACACAAAGGCCAGGGTACTAAGCGCACAACTGTAAAATGGTCTACACATGCAGCAAAGTCCTTACTAGTGATTGGATGAACAAGAAACATCACAAAATTTGCACTGGCCGGGACCCACTCAGTCCATTTACCTTAATCACGGTTTTTCTAGTAGTCGTTAACTTTTCTTGTCTGCCAGATTTGAGGTCATACTAAGACAGGGCTGTGCTCTAGCAGTGCCCAGGGGCTCAGGCTCCTTACTTTTATCTTCGGGCGACTAGAAAAACTAACTTGTGCATAAAGCTTAAGTGCCGGGCACCACAGATTTCATAGTTGGGAGCCATTGGGTTCCTTGTGATTCTTCTAAGAGTACAGCCTTGTAAGAGCGCAGAAGATCATATCACATCGCGAATTTGGACAATCATACAGACATTTGTATGACTAACAGGCAACTTTACCCGTCTTTCATACAAATATCTGTAAAAATTCGTGAATTTAGAGACTTGTACCTTTGTTCCCGTACATGGAATAACCCTCAAATTTGGGCAGTAGACCAGTTTTGACTGAGGTGTTCTTACAGTAGTATAAGCGGCTTTGCAGGGCCAAGAAAATGACTTCTAATCAAAAACCAGTGTCAATAGCAAAAGGGTCAATAGGACGTTCGGTAACCACTTATATAGCAGTCAGCAGTTAAAATTCCCAATTAGCCAGGTCAGAATATGTGGTCCCATCAAATATTATAACTTACAGCTTGTTTAATTATGGAATTCATATTAAACAATAACTCGAAGATTATCCTATAAACGTTCAAGGTATCTCCTTGCTCTAGTACTAATTGTTGTATAAGTAATAAGCGAGAGTATTTCTTTGATTTAAATGAGCATTTGAATTGTAGGTAGCAATAAAATATGTATACTTAATTTTATATTTTTATTTCAGTGCGGCATGCAGCTTGTAACCTCTCATTTTTGGCTAATGCTAGTGAAACAAGTGAGGTTACCTACAGGAAACAGTTAGTGGTAAGAAAGGAGAGGTTCATTTACTGATCCTTATTTTTTTTGTTTTTGTCTCGTGACATTAGCAATGTATCTAATAGGGGCCTTAACAGTCCCACCAACCCGAGAGTTAAATAAAGTCCATCATCAGCATTTTCATTTTTTGTTATTGTTAATCTTTTTCATTAAATATATATTGGCATAATTCTACTGAAAAAATAAATGTCTTTTATATCTAGATGACAACTAAAACAGGGAAAGCTTGGTTGGGTGAGTAGATTCATGTAAAAACAGCATGCATGTTCTAATCTCAATCATTACTCATGCGCGAAGCGGCATGAGGTAAGGTTTCGGCTCCGTTTTTCTTGTTTTTATTACTCATGCGCGTAGCGGCATGAGTTATAAAATGCCCTCCGTTTTTCTTTTTTGTGTCACGATTTTGCATGCAAATTTATTCACGCATATTTTAAATTGTGCATTTCCGGTTCACAGCTTTACACTTCCTGTTTGGTGACTTCCGGCAAAACATCGCTACTGAAGTGTCTCGACAGCGTCTCCTACAACCCTACTCACATTAGTAATGTTCACGTCAGGTATATATTAGTTTCACAAGAGTGAATGGCTTCATTGTGGTACAGCCTTCATTTGTAAAACATTCAATAGTAACGTGGACTGAATGAAAGGAGTAACTCTTCTTTATGTCGGACGTCTTCTTATCTTGTTTAAATTATTAAAATATAAATTGCTTCTTTTCTTATGGTACATTGAAATATAAGACAAATGCTTGATACGCATGCGCATGACAAACATTTTCCGTCATTTGGTCTTATTGGTGTATAAGTCAGTCCTGTATTTCTCCCATCGAGGTAAACGTTGCTTTTATACACAGCATACAACTTGAGGCCGAATTTGTCGCGATTCTGAAAAAACTAAGAGCTATTTTTAATCAGAGTTCTTCCGAGGCAAAAATGCCAAACATCGATCTCTCGCACTGATAAGCACATTGTCAATTTATTCCCTTTTTTACTGCCGATTCTTTACAATTTCTGGATCGGAGCAGTCCTCGCTGCCTGTGGTGAGTAATTTCAAGACTTTTTTCGAGAAAGAACAATAGAAACACATGGCAAAACAGCGTCGTACTTCAGTCCATCAGATTTAATTTAAAAGTTGGACTTCGGGACTGGACTTCTGTGGAATAATGGACTGTGGAATGCGTGTCATATTAATGTCGATTTTTACTGACTTTATTGCTTTTTGTGGTTACTAGGTTACTAGTAACCACTATGTTGTCACCTGTGTAAGTAAGTCCGACCTTTCGAAGCGCGAAGTTGTGCGAGTTCATCCGATTGCTGTACGATGAGACAGTTCTGATAGCTTCGGATTAGACGACTCGATTGTCAACACAGACCCCAACACAGTTCTGTTTGTACCTGCCCGCTTTGGATCCGTGGGAAAGGTAAACGGAACTTTCTCGTTCTTTTTACTGCTTTACCAAGCACAGCTTTCACCAAATGTGGCCAAGCATTGTTTTCAAAGATTATTTTAGGTGTTTTCGTGGTTTGGAAAAAGGTTTTAGTGAAAAATCGAGCTGTGAATCGAAGTGTTTGTTTGAAGACCATGAGCTATCCGAACTCATAATTCAAACGCCGCCAGCATTTCATTTCTGTACCTTTGACCATTCAGAACTGTTTTTTTTTTTATTAGCGAAAGCATTACGCCAATCATTTTTCCGGATAAGATTGGCATTCCATTACACAGAAAAAGTCGGAAATTTTAGAAAGCATAATAAAAATAGGTTCCTGAATTGAATTATTTTGTGATGTTTATTATATTTTCGCAGACGCTAGTCGGTTCCGCGCAGTAATTAGGACACAATAAATCGCCAAGACTTCCAGAAGCAGAAAATCACTGAATTCTGAAAGGTGTTTGACTCTTTTAATCAAAGGAAAGACATTTTCATTCAAGGAAATATGAGTTTCATTCAAAAGTTTTGACCTTTTATAGAAAATATATTTTTTTATTCAGTGGTCATATAAAAACTGCTTGCTATCAAATTACATTTGACATAAAAATTTGCATAAAGCAAAATTGTGTATTTGGGACACTTTGAACACTTTGAAGAAACTGTGAAGCCTGGCAAAAACTTTATATTGTAGATGGCAAAATCAAAGGACCAGCTTTAAGTTATGGAAACATTTCGGTATTTTGATTTGGTCTTAAATCACGGAGAGATTTTAGTGAATGCGTCACGCAACGTTTATTTACAAAATGTTTGACCAATTCATAGCAATTCTCACCAAAGATTTGAAAACTTTAAAAAAAATCCTGGGTCTCCTGAATTTGATTTCCTGTTTATTTAGGGCCTACAAAAAGCTAATGGCAATCCGGGCAGGAGGGGGCATCTGGGTTAAAAGGGTTGGTCGGCCTGGCCGGGAAATACGGGCAGAGGAGGGGTAAAAAAATATTACATCCGTCGGGGGGGGGGGGGGGGGGGGGGGCATTGACATGCGATTTAGTAACACAGGAAAACTAAGTCTTTATATTGATTATCAATTTTCTTTTTACAGCATGTCCTCGACTGCCTATTTTTTCAAGTATTCTTTTCAAATGTAACAGAAATAATTCACGACTTGGAAAGTAATAGACGAGTGTGGATTTGATCGGGAATCAATAAATTAAATATTAAAAGCGAGCACAAAATTGGTAACTTCAATCAACGCGTCTTAGAGTCTCATGCGCATGAGTATAGGCTAAGTATAGCCTCTTGTTATTTTTATTTTTTGTGTCACGATTTTGCATGCAAATTTATGCACGCATATTTTAAATTGGTATAAAAAGAAACATAGAATGCACGATCACTGCAACACTTCCGGTTTATAGCTTTGCCACTACACTTCCTGTTTAGTGACTTCCGGCTACTCTCACTTTCGGTAAAAGAGCGTTATTCAAGTGTCACGACAGCGTCTCCTACAACCCTACTTACATAAGCAATGTTCATGTTTGGTATATATAAGACTTAGAAGAATCATTCCCTTCATTGTGGTACAGCCTTTATTTCCAAAACAATCAATAGTAAACAACGTGGTTTGCAGGAACGATGACTGAATGAAAGGAGTACTCTTCGCCATATCGGACATCTTCTTATCATGTTTAAAATATATCATAAAACTAATTTACGCATGCGCATGAGTAAAGGCTGCTAGGAGCCTCTTGTTCTTACTTCTCTTATTCAGTCTACGTAAATCTGTTTCCCGCATCAATAAGCTACCAACGATGTTACTAGTCCCCTTTTGATCCTTTTTTATGTATTTTTCAGACTGCCAGAACCCAACCATGGCAGAGGAATGCCTTGCTCTATCGTCTGAGGCAAGTTTTAAATCTCTAAAATTTTCTTTTCATGACTTGAACAGAATAGAAAAATGACAAATTCAACTATCGACCATTGACTAACAATAGGCGGATAACAAAATGAACTCAAAACAGTAGATAAATCAAACCTGACCTAAACAGGCCATTTATTGCTTGAAGTCGTAACAGCCAACTACATCACGGCTACACTAACGAATAAAAAATGCAGTCAAATGATGATACACCATGTGCGCGCGGCTTTGAAAATGAATTTAGCGAAACGTCAATCAATTACACTAATTTTCGACAGTCCTCTTAAGTACCCGGACGATCAAACTAGACAGACTAAGACCCGGAAATTTTTGCATTTTTCCTTTTTTGGGTGGGTCGACAGCTGTAACGTTTCAATCTCAAGACAACCCTCATCTTTATCTTCATTTTACAGTGCTGGGATGGATTGCAAAAGCTGTGGTCTTTAAGTGACCAAGATTCATCTACAGCAGAACAAACCAAACAAGTTGTAGAAATTGAGCGCTACATGTTCAGAGTCTTCTGTTACAGAGCCGAAGCTGTAAGTATTTTATTCAACTCTTACACAGCAGTTACCCATAAAAAAAAAACAGACTATGAGATCATGTGCTTAAAGATCTGAAGTACACACCTTGGCAACTAGAAATAGCAACAAGTTGAACATCCGCTTTTCAGGTCAGCTTCCAGTCAGAGGACCTTCCATTACAGGGCTACAACACTATGGAATGCCATGTCCGACGATATGAAGGACTGTGAATTAGAAACTTTTAAAAAATTAACTGAAGCACTTGCTCTGGGAGGATTTTAAATTGTCAATTGTATTTATTGTAGTTACATAGAATATTTTAGACTTCGTTCAAATAATCATTTATACAATTTTATATTTTTATTTATAGTATTAGTATTAATGATCTTATTGTAATTAGATACTGAAAAGCCCCAAGGGAAGTATATAATAAAATTTATTTTTATTTATTTATTTATGTATTGTAACGTGACAATCCTGCGTAGCGTGTCGAAAATTATCTGCCTTTTTACATCATACATCTACAGTACAGAGAGTTTGTTGCTTACGTAACAACGTTCTTTGACTTACAGAGGAAGCGGATGCATTTCTTTAATTCACTTATTTGATTATACCCACAGGGCTTCTCACTGAATAACTACGATGCCGCACATCTCTATGTAAACAAAGCTAAAGAATTCTTGGCCAGACTACCTTTAAAAGAGGTAAAGGTTCCAGTTTATTAGTTGGTTTTTAAATAATCTTGTGCACTTTTACCGTGCAATGTTTACGTGTACTTAGTCAAATATAAGGTAATTTATTACAAATTTAATCCTTCGCTTGCTCAACAATCATTTGCGTGCCGCGGCGACAGGGTGTTGAACACTATCTCCCCTGAACTACAGAACTGCCGTTCCGTAATTGCTTTTAAACGCAAATTGAAGGCGTCATTGCTAAGTAAGTGGCTCAATAGCTAATTTCTCTGAGCAACTTGAAATTTTTATCTTTGCATTAGTACTGTATTCGTATTGTAAGTTATTACCATTATTGTAGTTTCTATTTCTATATTTTATTTATTGTAAATTAGTTTGGAAGATCCCATTTGGGAAAAATAATAAAGGATATTCGTATTGTATATTGTCATTGTTTTATACTCTGTGCTTTTTCTACTGGTTTTGTTGATTTTCCAGTGTTTTTATTTATACATTTAATTATTTATTTATCTTGTTTATTGTTAATATCTATTTCTTTATTTATTAAGTTAGCGATCTCAAATGAAAAATAAAATTAAACATCAAATAAGCTCTAAATGCTAAACGTTTTAAGAATGACTATCTCTTACAATCGGGCAAAATATTAAATTCGCGATAGGAGTTGAAGATTCATTTTTATTCATTTTTTGCTTTTAGAGAGATAGCTATTAGTAAGAATAGAAACTTAACAAGAAAAACGATATTTTCGTTGTAAAAGACGATTGAAATCCTGAAATTCGTGTTAGCAAACGAAAGTGCACAAAGTTTTAACACTTTCTATCAGTACTATAATTCTTTTGAATTAAAGAATGTTTAAATTTAAATTCACTTTTTTAAAGTACTGGTATCTATATCGTTTTGTATTTCTAAGAGTATTACTCTGGCCGAACTGTGCTACAACTTTGGTGTTGATACATACTACAAAGAAGAATATGAAAACTGCATTGGCTGGCTCAGGTTAGCATTATTCCAGGAAATATTAAAATATTTTACAATGTATTTAATTTTATATGAGGTCTTAGAGCGGCTATTACACTTCCAACAGCTTGATACGGTAATCATAGGATAGATAGAGAGTATGGCCAAGTGGACCTAATGTTTTTAAAATTGCATTTCCTGTAGAGAAAGTTATGATCTAAGAAAAGGAAGCAATCCTTTTGGGGCCAAGAAACAAGTAAGTGTTTATTATCGAAAAGTTAAATTACACTATTAGCCTGCTATAAATAGCTTAAATGAACAACATTTGAATCCATTCATTGCTTCATGGTATGTCATAAGTGACACTTTAAGGATTTTGTTTTCTTGAGCCATATTACTGCGATTAATACAACGACGACTACAACGACACAAAAGTGGATTGCAAATAGCATTTATTTGGAATGCATGTTTATGAAATGTATCGAGAAATTTGCTTTTTTCCTCGCAGCAGGCAACAACGCTGCGTCTCATGGCGAATGCTTACCTTGATTGGGACTCTAAACAAAACTGGCAGTTGGCACTCAATGCAACTGGTAACTATTTTAATATTTTTCTTTATTATTTAAATTGTGCAGCTTGCAATTTGGAATGTCGAGGTGCAGTATGAACGGAGATACAGAAAACGAAAAACACAAAAATAGATGGGTAATAATACTATTTTTGTGTTGAAGAAACAAATTAAACAAACGTTTGGCTTAAAAATGGACAATTAATTTGGTACTATTACGCTATAAACTTTTACGATTCGTTCTGTCGTATTTAAACTAGTATCAAACAACCTCAGCACTGTTTTGTTCAACTTACTGCATGTAAAATGATACAGTACAACTTAATTTATAAGTAATATCATGTAACTCTAGAATCAGAAAATTCAGGGACATTTTTTCAGGACCCCACTGAAAAACACATTGGTGATGTGGGCACTCTGGACAAATATTGTTATTATAACATTAAAATGAATGACCTGTATGGCGCACAAAAATTATCATAAATTATCATACATGCGTCTGTGGCACTTTCAGAATGAGATGATCGGACGTCAGCCGTTATCGGTCCATTGTTATGTAAGACTGGGACTTAAATTAAATAAACTATATTGATTGATTGATTGATTGATTGATTGATTGATTGATTGATTGATTGATTGATTGCCAGAATTAAATTCATTTCTGTTACAATTTATTTGCAGACCTTGCAAACTCTGTAAGTATTTACATCCGTCTCCTATAATTTTTTATGTTTAATCGTATTATAACTGAGAGCTAATGTCCGGCTGACTGATGTAGGATATGATATTTCTTGTAGGAATATAGTCATCCAGCTGGTCTTTACCTTAAAGCCAAATTACTTATAATGGGTAATGGAGAGGAAACGTTTCCACTTTCCAGATTGCAGTCAGGTATCAAACATTGTATTGGTTAGGTACACAAAGAAACCATTTCTTTCATTTCCATACGGACTCTGCATATGATGCATATGAAACAGATTTTGTGTACTGTACTTGATTAAGTACAACAAAACAGATATCAAAATAGCTTTGGAAATAAGAATTTTTAAAATTGCTCCAGATCTTGAAAAAAAAAAACAAGTGCATTTTAACACAAACATAACATCACCTATGATGCAATATTCCTTAAGCTTTTACGTACAAAACTTTGCTTTTGATGGGGGTTTTTACCGAGAAAGGAGAGGACTTCTCGATTGTAGGGTGCGGTTGTTGGGGTGCAATTTGCAGAGCAAATAGAATTATCTTGTTTGTTTGTTTATACAGCCTTTGAGGAAACTCTTCAGCATCCTGATTTAAAGGTAGACCTTGGGTTGTGTGCTGTAAATCTGGCAATACAACACAAGAGGTGAGTTAATTACTCTCAACTCAAGAGAATACATGTTCTCATTGATCTGTAACCTCCCAAAATGGAAATGTTTTATGGTAGGTAGGTAGGTAAACTTTATTTAGACACGGTATAAATGTATATAATATATAAATGTCAGGCCATAATATATAAATGTCAGGCCATCTACGATATAGTTGGCATGCATCATAATTTATAAATTGTATTCATTAATTGTTTGTTTTAACCTGCAGGACAGAATTAGCTTTTGATTGCTTGAAAATTTTGACATCGCGATTCAAAAACTCTCCTGACCTTTATAAGATTCAACTGGAGCACTTGGTAAGTTCTTACATATTTAATAGTTTAAATAACTATTTCCAAGTACTGACTAATAAGATGTGGAAATCGTGGTTGGTGGTTAATTTCACGTTCGGGAAGGATTCACTCGTTTAGTAAGTCCAGTTTTATCCTTCCACAAAACGGTTAGAAATGGGACCTCACCAATATGTTCCAAAGTTCTAAAAGATGCTCTTTTCAACTAATGTTTAACAATATAGATGCAAACTCTTGTTATCCTCGAAAGTATGAGTAATCCTAAAAATTGTTTCTCCATATCTGAAGGAACTGCTGCTAAAAAACAAACAGGATGAAGCTGCAAAAGAACTTATTGAAAAATGCATTGTAGGTATGTAATATTACCTTAGTTAGAGTTAGTTTCTACCTTGTATAAAACGATTTGTAAATTAGGTATGTAGAGGTTTTCAATTGAGTTTCGTAAAACCAAAACCAAAGTAATTACTCTGACCAATCATAGAACTCGCAGACAATCCGATGAACCAATCAGAACTCGAAGCAAATACATGTAGCTGGCACCAAGCGCGGGAAAACGCGTGCGAGCAAATCACGATTGGTTTTGGTTTTACTTCTGATTGGTTGAGAAAATGGTGCGAGATGTTTTAGCCAATCAGAAGGCATACCAATGCAAAACCAAGGCAATTACGAAATTACTTTCGACACTCAATTGGAAACTGCTCTATAATCCACCATTTGCATGCAATGTCATTATAATAAGATTTAAACTCTCCTGGAGAATAAATGTGTTCAAGACTTAATTTACAATGTTCAAGGGTTAGCAGATAAATTTTCATGTTAGAGCGTGCTCACTTTATCACCGCGATGAACAATTTAGACGGCTTTCAGTATTCATTCACTATTTCATATATCTCTATTTAGGAAAAAGGTTAAGAGAATTTTGATGCCTTCGATGAAGGATCATCAAAAAAAGACGTTTACTTATAAATTTTTAATTTGAAAAATCTTAAATGTATATATGAGTCGAGTTTGATAAATAGAGACTAACAGTTTGAATTGTTCTTTAGGTCAAATTGGTAACTCGCTTGAGTCGGAGATGTTTCAAAGGTTCCATATTCTTTTATGGGAAAAAGCTGCTGCTGCCTATGAGGTTTTGGAGTTATATTTGCTATTTTGCCATTTAATGTTAGTATATTGATCCTTTTCTTTCTCGAACATAATGGACAGCTGGTCCAACAAATATATCAAATCCTAAAATTTCCAAAAATTCATTTGTGTAACGTCATAACTTAAATACTTTCCACTGGCCTTTTACAGTCAGACAGACAAAAATAATACATCAGTAGAGTTGTTTAACAGGGAATATTGTTCCGATGTACAACCGGATTATTAGAACTAACATTTTTACAGAAAGTGAGTAATTCGGTTAGAAAAATTTAAAACAAGATATGATATATTCTCTCCTCTGTCAGGAAAAAGACTTCAAAGAAGCGTTAAACTGGTATAATTACTCCCTAAGCCTGTTTTCATCAAAGGAGACAAACGGCAAAAGTATTGGGAAACTGCAGGTTGGTTTGAAATAATTGACTATTATCACACGTATGTCAGTCTTCCCCTAGCACACCTTCCTTTTTAATTGGAATCACCTTTTTGTGTACTCCTAAAGAAAAATCACCTAAGCTTTATAAATAGTTATTCTACACCTTTTGGGTGGCGCGGAAGCCTTTTCTATTTGCTTGGACAGCAGCCAGCAGAATGTGTCCTGACGCAATCCTATGACGTACAGGCTTACCATCCTACCACAGGCTTACCATCCTTCGTTTGAGTGTTGTTCTGTAATATTTCAATGGTTCCATCGGTTATCAAACTTCGGCTTACTAAACTGTTTAAAATGAAAAATATAAAAAGCTCTCAAAATTACTACCATGATGTTTCCATTGTTTTTCTGTGTTTATTTTAATGATTTGAGGCTCACAAAAGCAGTTTCATTCAGAAGATCGTCTTCGAGTGAATCAAACCGTAAGGTTACAGTTAGTGTTTTTAGAAATTTGGCTGCAAATTGCCAAGATGACGGTCAGAAAATGGTATCGGCTTTACATTCAAATTCCAGTTTTCGCTAGTGCGCTAGTGCGCTAGTTTTTGCTTGTGCGCTGCAAGGGTAAAACGGATGTAAAACAACCAAGGAGAAGTAGACAATGGCAGTTGAATGGTGTAAAATCTTATAATATAAATTACAGCATTAAAAAAAAAAAACAGATATACTAAACAAGTTCCTTTACTTGCAGCGGAATAAATGCTGTTGTTACATGAATCTTCAAGATTATCAGAAGGTTTGCCAATGATTATATGCTAGGATATGAATGAGAACTTGACAAGATAAATTTCTGGTATGTATGTATCGGTTGTTTAAGTTTATTTCGTTTTCTTTTCTTCTTTGTTTGTTGCTTTTTAGGCCAAAGAATCCATAGAAGAAGCGGAAGAAAGTGATACCGAAAGTCCTGTTGTTTACTTCTATAAGTTTAAGATTGCTCTCATGGAGGGAGATGATTATCTTGGTTAGTAAAGTAGTAATCTAAGGACTCTTTAAAATTCCTAATACATGTAAAGTTTTTGTGATGAATGGCGCGCATATGAAAATGAAATCAGAAGAAAGCTTATAAAGGCGCTCTTGAACAGGTTACAGCATTATATTGTTGAACTTATCTCATCTACCCAACCAATGGACATGATATGTCAGTGCTTTACGAAAACAAAGATTTTCAAATTTCTCACAGTTAAATAAGCTCTGAAATCACGTATGAATAAGACTTCGTATGTTTCCCTCTCCTCAGCTGTAAATGCAATGACTAAGATGAGTGAGGTTAGCTCTAGGCAAGGTCACAACGTCACAGAAACGGACGCTCATTTGCTGATATGTCTGGCTGCTCAATTAGCTCTTGAGGTACCTTGATAAGGGTTTCAGATTTTTTTAAATAGATCTTTAGCCTATGGTCTCTTCACTGCCACGAGAATTCAACCTTGATTTATTTACTCTGGTTAATTCTCAAAGGTTTGAGTCTGTGCACAGTTCAAATCATAAAAGCTACTGAGCAGTGCTTTCTATTAACTGATGGTGCTGTTTGTTTGTCAATAATTTGAAAAAAAAATGCAAAATAATTCGGTTAACAATCACTTAGATTTTTGCGCCAAATAAAATATTTGCGAATTCGAATGCTGTCTTGAAGAATTGACTGAGCCTGACTACTTTGTAATTGAGTGAACGACCATTTGCCAAAACGGAACTTATTCTCTGACTTTGGTCACGTAGGCTTTTTAAGGATATTCCTGTGACTTGAACGACCATTTACTGATCAAGAATCATACATGTCGTGAATGCAGTAGAACCTTTCGTAAGCGTGTTTCAGCTGACTGGGATCAGGTCTAAATGTCCGCTTACGAGAGGTGTCTGGTGCCTGGCACCGGCGGGTCGTAGCCAGACGAAAATTCTTACCGAGGCAATATCAGAAAAAAAGAAACACTTTTTAATTTTTTTCATGCATAGTCTCTTGCAAGAGAGATCCAATGCTTGTATTCAAAAAATTTTACCGCGACAAGTGCCTCGGTTCGCCTCATGATAGCTACAATCCTGGGTTCGGAATGCAAAAGAACACTACTGACTAGAATGATTATTTCTGAAAATAGGCAACGATATCCACTCGTATATTTTCTACTACAACAAGGACAATGTACTTTAACCCTTAATTCTGTAATCTAATTTGTTTAATCAGCAATTGCAAAGCTATGTAATGACTGTTTTCTCTCTTTTAGCAAAAGAACCATAAAGTAGCTGTCAGTGCCCTAGAAAAAGTTATAGCAACTAGTACTGATAATCAACAGGTTTTGACGTCACTTAGGTAAGCCAGTATTGCATATTCTTATACTTTTGCCATGAAAACGTTTGTTTATTTGGTCAAGAGAAAATAACGGGACAAAGAGGAAAAATAAGGGTGCACTGTTGGCATGTAAAACGGTAGTCCATTTCCCAGGACAGACATTCAGTGTCACGTCACCGGAACTCGTCGGAGTGTCCCAACGCATTCTGTTATAGCGGCTGTTGAATATTCAGTATGGCTTTCCCAAGTGGAATTCACAGGCGTGTTTAGACGTCTCAGGCGTCTCGGAAAACAGATTTCCGTTTACATCAAAAGGGGGTGTCAAACGATGCAATTTGTTGCGCGCAACGTCCCAAAAGTAGAACTTGATTCTACTTCTGCATCTGTTGCGCGCAACTTTACAAGGAAATTTGTACCGTGTGTCCACGCCTTTATATGATAACATTTATTAGTGACATAAGTAAGAGAGTAGTTATTTCCATAAACTACACAATGGATGGGTGGTGCAAAAACAATGAACTTATCTCAATGTCTTCTTCCTCTGATGGTGAATATTTGTTAATTAGGTGTTTGTCAAGACTAAAGCTTACACAACTGGCAGATTCAGGAACAAGGTAGATTCAACCCGCATGTATTTTGTTTTCCTAATCTTAATTAAAGACGTCTTGTTAATTCATTTGAATACTGAAACATCTAATAAAACAAAGCACTTCTTTCGCCATATGAACTGGCTCTGAATGATTGCCTTGGTTCAGACTTTAGGTATGTACTTGGTGTATCCCTTATTATTTTGTATTTAAACACTTAGTTTTTATTTCGGTAGAAAAAGAAGATAAAAACAGAAGAATGGGGAATCGAACCCGGGCCGTACGATCTACTCCATGCACACTATCCACTACACCACCGACGACTAGCTGCCGGAATCTGTAATTTTTAAGAGATATAAGATAATATGCTGCTAGCCCAGACCATATATAAGAACTAACCCTTTCGATACATCGGAAATACTGGAATTAGTGCTTAACCCTAAATACTAAAATCAGTGCTTCAACCCTAGATACTGTAATCCGACCCTAAATTACACTGCAATATATCTAAATACATTACAATAAGGGATACATGAAGTACCATACATTATGATCAGGGATACACCAAGTACCTAGGAGGCTTTACGACAGCCGCTGAAGTGAAGGCAAAGGCCATAACGTGAATTTACCGATCGGCTTTAATAGAATATCACAACTGATTAAATTCCCATCTGGCCTCGTAGCTCAGTCGTCGAGGCCTGAAATTTTCTTTCAGCCTCAAATTACAACTCTTTCAGTTGCAGCATAACTGCGGATAATCTCTTTCTCTTTTTAAAGAGAAAGAGATTAAAATGCATTAAATTGCTTTGTTCATTATTCACCAGGCAAGAAATAGTCGAACAATCTTTTTTTAATCTTATCTACGTAGGAAAGATGTAAGCACATTCCTTCGCTACCTACAAATCGGTAAGTAGATGTAAGGAAAATGAGAAATAAAAAGAGTTCATACATGAAAATAGAATCTTAAACAAAAGACACAGGTTATGAGATAATTATAAGAGAATAATTATATGAGACAACTATAAGAGCATTGCCGACTTATGAAAACACGAAATCGTAGACATCCCCGATCATCTGTGATGGTCGGGAACAAATCAGGAAAATGAGGAGCGCTCCTATTTTCCCGACACTTCCAACATTTCTACGATGATCGGCGATTTTCCCGACATATCAGCAAAATCTGGGACGGTCGCGAAACAGCAAAACCCCCGATCGTCTGGAATTTTGGACTGGACTCAGGTTAGAGAATTTTCATAGCATTTGTTCTCGGATTGATATTGAGCTTTGGTTTGAAGGTCAAATTACAAAACAACACAGGCGACAAACTACGACAGTCTCAACATATGTTATTCTCAACCTATAACTTAGCTTAGCTTGAAAACTCATTATAGCGTTTTTCACCGTTTCTTTAGGTTAATTGCTAGATAATGTTACTAAACTTAAGGCGGGACTCAACCTAAATTTGAACGAAATTTTAAGAGGTTTAAAGAAGCGAAAGAAGAAAGAAAATGATTTTTGGAGCACCATCAGACAGTTGATACCCACACAAGAGCAACCCAGGTTGCTAGTGGACTAACTTGGCGTATTAATTTAAAACTTCACTTAATCTTCTATATTTCTTATTTCTCTTAATTTTACAAATCCTTTGAGAAAAACTATTTCCTCCCAAACATACCCTAAAATCACCCAAAAATTTACAAAACACCCCGTAACATAGATTCATGGGACGAGCATAGAGTTTTTGGATTGCTTGAAACGTGAACGAGATATTTTTATTTAAGCCAT
This sequence comes from Cladopsammia gracilis, assembly GCA_022457155.1. Classification (NCBI taxonomy): domain Eukaryota; kingdom Metazoa; phylum Cnidaria; class Anthozoa; order Scleractinia; family Dendrophylliidae; genus Cladopsammia; species Cladopsammia gracilis. Next base: position 254,647 of record JAJGOT010000032.1, read on the forward strand.
GTCAAGTGGCGAAAAATGAGACAGCGGTATTTTGCAAAAATCTGAGCTCAGAATCAATAAAAGTTTAAAAATTGTTGAGTGACTGCCTTTAAAAAGATTTCAACCTAACCAGCACAAAGGGGGCCTAGATCTTGCGTGCTATTGATTGATAAAGCTTTCAGAAGTATATCCTGACCAAGGACATCAAGGTTTGCTGCAAAATATCCCTGCCATTAAATTATTTCATTACGTACTTTTTGTTAGCGTTGGCTCGCTTGAATGAGATGCAAGAAGCTGGTGATTCCATTGTGCATACGGAGGCCTCGTGGTTTATGAAAATTGGTGAGCTAATTAATAACTCATGGAAAGCCACATGCTAAGGAGTTAAGTATTTCGCATAGCGGTGAGATATGAACAAAAACAATAAACGAGACTGATACTTGATCCAAATCTTGAAGTGAAAAAAATATATGGAAGACCCCAAATGCTGGAAATTGTCACAATCGACCAAAGCATACTGTTTAAGCATATTACACAAATTTCAAATAAATCATAGCAAATACAAAAGTATGGCTAGTATGGTACCGATCGCTATGGAAAGTGAACAGCCACTCTTACTAAAATGGGTGTTACCGAGCTTTGCGAGTTAAGAAGGTTTTTGTATACATTTTTTATACGCTTATAATGCTTTTATCCTTTTATATACTTAGCTTGGAATCTTGCTTTGGAAACTACTGATAATAGCTTAGACATGCAAGAGCTTTTTCTTCATTGTTACAAGGTATATTAACACATCAAGCTTATAATTCTCTATTCCGTTTGTCGGTAAAGTACAGTCTTATTGGTATTAATCCCGGGGGGGGAGGGGACACCCGAGGGGTTAAAATTCGTGGTTTGATACCACAAAGGGCGTTTCAATCAAAAATTACCTCTGTCAGATATACCTGATGTCCAATATATGTCCAATATATATGTCCAATATACCTGATATATATATGTTTATATGTATATATATATATATATGTATACCTGATATATATATATGTCCAATATACCTGACAGGAACAAGAATTCTGGTGTCTCTGAGAGGTACAAATCAATGTGAGCCACACCCACAAAACGGGTTTCTGGTACTTTTTATGGATTCCTTTAAGTAATGATCCGCATAAGAAGGATAGCGTCAACGGCAATGCACGATGGAATGTCAACTGTTTTCATTGTTACAACTAGTGATCCCAACAACAACAACAACAACAACAACAACAACAACAGCAACAACGATTTATTTGGCCTAGACTAAAAAACCGCTAAAAAGTTAAGAGTCAAGATGCATTTTGTCTAATTCAGTTTAAGGTTTCAAGTAATTTGAGACCCAATCGCACAACATGCAAGTTTTAAAGATATTGTATTTGGGGAACTTCATCAAAAAAGCAAAATTATTACCTATTGTCTTCTGCTATTCTGATTGGTTAAGCAAGAACATTTCCTAAAATTTATTTGACGCAAATGGATTTTCTTTATTTTTATAATGAAATATAATTATTATACATTGGTGTCACTAGCTCGATTTTGATTGGCTATAAGCACGCAGCTAATTATTGCTTGCTGTTTCTGTTACGTCATACCTACAGACAATAGTTTTATGCATGCAGAAGTGACGTCATACCTACAGACAATAGTTTTATGCATGCAGAAGTGACGTAAGTTGTTTACTTACAAGTTGACTGCTGTGCATTGATCACTTTTTTGTGCGCGCTCTTGTCTTTACAAGTGTAATATGCATAATAAAACAATTATTAACCATCAGCTCCTCCTCTATTCTTGAAATCAAAGATATCAGTCTATTATTTTGTATTTAAACACTTAGTTTTTATTTCAGTAGAAAAAGAAGATAAAAACAGCAGAATGGGGAATCGAACCCGGGCCGTATGATCTACTCCATGCACACTATCCACTGTACCACCGAGGACTAGCTGCCGGAAATCGTAATTTTTAAGGGATATAAGATAATATGCTGCCAGCCCAGACCATATATAAGAACTAACCCTTTTGTTACACTGGAAATACTGGAATCAGTGCTTAACCCTAAATACTAAAATCAGTGCTTCAACCCTAGATACTGTAATCCGACCCTAAATTACACTGCAATATATCTAAATACATTACAATAAGGGATACATGAAGTACCATACATTATGATCAGGGATACACCAAGTACCTAGGGGAAAGAGCCAAAGCCGCAGAACGATGAAGTTTGCTATCGTTCTTATGTGGAGCATTACTTAAAAAATTTCCAACGATCACCACCGTCAATTTCATATGGGATTCCCCCCTCCACCCGGGACTATTGATACGTTCGAAGATTTGAGGTCAATCCGGTTTTTGGAAAGAAGACTATTTCAAAATGTAGTATAAAGAGAGGATCTGGCGTATCAACTGAAAGGAATTACGGATTCCTTTAAAAGCAGCACTTGTGTCCACAACTGTAAGCAAACGTGAGTTGAGATGAAACCTTTGAACCCCACGAATATTTTCAATTGAAAAAGTTACTCCTCACAAACTGATGCAGATAATATGCGAAAAAAGGAAAAACTGAAACGAGTCGCATTATACCGTACTTTCTTACTAATTGCTCCCTAATACTTACTTTATTATTATTTTTTAATTCAGTTTTCTTGCTTGTGTCCCGTGGAGTCATCTAACTTAGTTCGTCAAAAGAATTGTCTCGTGATGGCAGCGGCATCTGCTGTTCAAGCAGCAAGAGAGGAAAGCAGCAATGGACAACAAAAGGTTTGTTTAAATAAATAACTAAATAATAAGTGGAGGAATAATTAGAAGCTTTGGAGAATAGACTTGTATATCGTTTATCCTGGAAAGTTTCTTTTGTTTATGTACATGTTTTGATGTGAAACTGTGAATGCCATTCTTTTGTTAGATCAAAGAGTACTTAGAGTAGATACAACATCATAATCGTTCTCAATATGATTAGTTAAAGTTAATAAACGCAGAGTGATAATGCGCACCCACTTCAGAGTAGCTTTACCAACTTCAAGTTAATTCAAGTCATCGTTGTTTAAGCAGGGTGGCCCTTTCAGCACTAGGCTGGTATCAATAGAGGCCCTGTATAATAATGACTATTACAAGATAAAAAGCGTGTCACAAATGTAACTTGGAGCCTTGATTACTTCTTCTTGGGCCCGGTTCAAACGTCGAATTTTACATGTGCCGAATCTAATGCAAATGAGTAAGAACAATAGATTTTGCTCATTTGCATTAGATTCGGCACATGTGAAGTTCGACGTTTGAACCGGGCCTTAGTGCCTGGTGACTTATAACAGTCAAAGCTCCTTAATACGGGCACCAAAAAAACGGACACGAGTATCTGTATCTCACGGGAAAGTCCTTTTTTCTAGAGGCAGAGGTCATATAAATTTGGGCTTTCTTATTAAGGATCAAGTGAACCGTGTCCATATAACAGAGAGATGTCCCTCTTATAGAGGTGTCTGTATGGAGAGGTTCGATCGACTGTAGTAAATCTCAACCAAATATATTTTCGTCAATGTAGCAAACGCTATTGAGGCAGTGTTTAGAACATGTCGAAGCTTGCCGAAATCTACGTAAGAAGATAGGTGCTGGAGGCTCAGGTTGTCAGAAAGGTACATGTACGTAGTATGTAGTAGTATACTTTTTGCTAATGTTACTACCTGTTAATGGTTCTGATTTCTCTCGTGAAACGAGTGGTACCGACAAAAGATTAGCCATATGACGCTTACTTTTCAGAGTTATATTTTACTTTTATTTCTTTAATTAGCTTTAATTAGCTATCCTGTTTGAAATGATTAAAACATATCATAATGATGCTTACACAAGGCTATACTGAGCCACAAATTCGCACAGTAATTAACGAAGTGATCTTTTAACTTTAAAATAATCTCATTTTAGGGATTATTTGAAATCCCTTTTTTAAATCGAAATCTGGGGAACTTTTATTCCACGAATCGAGTTTATTTTTATTATTTTTGAAGTTGTGTAACTCACTGACTCACTGACTGAAAGAATTAAACTTGATTTCACTACAGCACAGACGAAAATGACTTACTTTTAGAGTTACAAAAACTCTCCATTCACATTAGAAGAAAACGACTTCTTTACAAAGCTCCAAAAATGAAAAGAGTGGCCTTAACCCCACTTCAGACAGTAATCTTTAAAAAAACATGGGCTCCCTTTGGGGAGCACTGTGTCTACTGTACGCTACTACGTTTTTGGATGTACAGTAAATTCAGCCTTTATTACCCGAAGGGAGAACTCCCATATAAAAATGACGGGGATGCTCGTCGTACCTTTTAGGGGTCAAAATTTGTAGATTGATACCGCTTAGGGTGCTAAAATCTAAAATGAATACCGTTAGAATATAAAATATGACAGAATATGACATGTGTTATTTTAGAATTGGTACCTCTTAGGGGTAAAAATTATTTTGAGCCACGCGCATCAAACGAGATTCTGGTACCTTTTAGGGTGTTTTTCGAAAATTTCCGACGAGGACCCCCGTCATTTTCATATAGGAGTCCCCCCGGGCTTAATTATCGGTTTGTCTGATCTTCTTCGGTCAACTTTTCTTCAATTCTATGTCAGTTAAAAAACAATATTTAAAAACAGAAAAAGGTATTTGCAAGGGGTTTTTTTTTTTCAGATGAATCAGTTGTACTGTTGACACTATATGAATTCGAGGCCAAGGCACAACTGGGTGATTCAGATCTGTCTGCATGTCTTCACGCTGCAGAAAATCTGCCACACACTGAGCCAAGTACATTTGAAACCCTTGCCGGTAAACTACTTGCAGATAATCAATTTATATTTCTCTATTTAAGCTATCAAGAAGATTACGGTTGTTTCCAAATGGTAAGCCGCACATTTGTCTCGAGACTATGTTGTTCTCTTCGTCATGATCAAGAAATGAGCTTTAAATGCTTCCATAAAACTCTATTCAGATGTGTAAATATAGCATCAGATGATGCAAATGCATCACCTTTCGCAAAAATATTGTATGCATGATTTCCATTATCTCTTGAACCACATCAAACTTTATTCATGTTCACTTCACTAACAAATATTTTCACATTTTTGGCAACAATTTTTGTCCAGCCCTTGCAGTCGAGTCTCCTGCATACTACAGAGAAATTAGCATGAGAGCTTTGAGAGTTGCTATCAAGAAACATCTGGCCATGGACTCGGTGGACTTCACTAAGCTAAGGTACCAAGTACAATTTCTAACGTCTCCACGGCGCGTCATATACACCAAATTGAAGAAACGTTGACTCGTGAAAAGCATAAACCATGAACGATGAGACCGAATGGGATTCTGGGTAGGCAGCATTGGCAAGCTTAGTAATATTCCATGTCTTGATAATCAAGATGTTTTCTTTGTTTGAGACATTTAAGAGCATGATTTGTGCATCCTGTGTTAGTATAATGCATATTCTGTCACAGACGAAGATTAAATTTTCCAACTTCCCAGTAAACCTTTAGGTCGCATCGTTCATGGTTTATGCTTTTCAACCGACAACGTTTCTTCAATTTGGTGTATCATGTAAAACATTTTATTGCACTAAAACGTTGGCATTGGTAGCTGGTTTTGTAAGGGAGAAAAACTACCTACGAATTAGGAATCCGTGGTTGTTTTTCTCGTTTTGCCTTTTGGGTCATAAAACATAACTTACGGTGCCTGTCACTTTCCATTTTTATGCATTTTACCTTGGCGCGACTGTGTGAATAGACTGAATATATTTTATACTTGTTCAGCAAAGCTTTCCACAGTCTGGTACATCATGCACTGAACAGCGGCAGCAGTAGTGATGCAGAGAGCAAAGAAGAGGCCTTGGCTATTTACCAGGACATCTGCGAAATCATCGAGAATCAGGCAAAGGTAAAATACCATTTTTGGTGATATGGAACATCGCTTATCCTCGCCATTTAAATTAAATAACCGGTTGGAAATTCGAGGAAATAGCACATATTTCAACTTGACCTCACGCATATCGAGCTGTTCGAGTTGAATTTATTTCGAGTTAAATTCGAGTTAAGAACAATTACTTCTTAAACACGGACCCAAGCGTCCGTATTATATAGAGGTGAAGTTAATAAGAATTTTGGGCTATTTAGAATCAAAGAACTGTCCGTAATAGAGAGGTGTCAGTAAATACTAAAATCAGTGCTTAAAAAGCTTTGGGTACTAAATGTTTTCTTAATTTCTTCCTGGAAATCGCCCCGACAAGTGAGCCTCAGTCCTAAACGTCTTAACCAATCAGAGCCAAGCCTTTAGCGAACGAAGAGGATGTGGATACCCCTGTTTATAAAAACTTTAAGCTATCAAATCTGGAAAGATACTTTTCCAACGACTAACGTGAATATTAAAATTCTATCTAATTAAGGGCTCGTATCCAGAAGTGCAAATGTTGTGGCTTATGACAAAAGCATGGAATTGCGGGATAAATCTATTCAGGTATGATAATCATACGTTTAGCAGTGCAAAGATAACTGGTAAAACCTTCAAGATTTTGTGGCAACTCAAGATTTAGGATGTAGAGACCACCATTCGCCCCATCCGTAGCTCTTTGCTCGGCTTACTTTGACTTTAATGGTAAAATGTGTACAGACTTCTACTGAGCCACTCAAACCTGAACAGCCTGAACACTCCTGCATGAAAAAGTTACCCAGCTGACACATTAAAAATTAAAAAGCCTGTATCTCCAGAACAATCACAAGTTTCAATTGCGAATCCAAGATGGTGGCTTTTCGGAGAACATGACGTCATTTCCACATTCAATTATGTGACCAACTATTAACTAAAGATCTTGGGACATACTCTACATCTCCTTCATTGTCATAGCTTTGATACTCTTGAAACTCACACAAATTTGTCGCAGGTTGTAGCTTTTCGCTTCAATGTTCGTTAGCGCTAGGTGTCATGGTGCGCGTTTCTCAAAACAAAAACTTAATCTCCTGAAGATATTTCGGGCCCAAAAGCAATTTGTTGAAATTCAGTTTCTAACGAATGTCTTCGAAGTGTTTGTCTTGAAAACCAGCCCAGCTTGTAAAGTAAACGTAAGATTTTATTGTCTAGCTTTCAAAATCAACAAAGAGCGAATTTTTGTTCACTTGGTAAACATTCTGTACATAACATAAATTTTCGGACCCAAAAGGTCTTCGGGACTTTCTAGAAACGCAGGCCTGATCTGTATGCTGTTGTAAATGCGTGATACAGCCTGTGTGTTTATTGTTTACAGTGCTAGTAGGCATGAGGCTGGGGAGAAGTGGTGCGCATTGGCCATGAGACTGCTTCACCATTTGTCTACATTTAAGTGTAACTATCAAGAAAAGGTACAATTCTTCATTTCTTTTTTCTTTTTTCTTTCTTTCTGGACTCATACAGTCCAGAGGGAATGGCACGAACGGGACTTATAGGTCCCATGCAAGGTGCGATCCCTTCCCAATCCCACAACCCGCAAGGTTGACCACACCACCGAGGTCTACGCCCCCTACTCTTTTCGAACAGTGATATGGGATCTTTAACGTCCCTCAAGAACAGATCAGAGAGTGCTGTGAGACGCGGGCTACGGTTTATTCGTCCTTATCCGAGAAGACTAGAATGTCATGCCATTTGCAGATGTCATTACAAAGGCAGCACATTCTCCTCAGTTATTTTAAGACCCTGATTGTTGGTCCGGCCGAGGTTTGAACCAGCGACCTCCCGCTCAGCAGGTCGGAGCTCTACCACTGATTTGGATTTTATCAAACTTGATTAACTTCACGAGGTTTAGCTGAAGACGCTGAATAAAATTCCAGCCCTGTTTGAGGTTCTGAGTAATGGGTATGTACAGGTTTAAACTCCTTTAACGCAAAGAGAACTAATTGTACACCAAAATCACCGTGCTTGTTTATTTGGCGACTTAAGCCTCAAAGGAAACCTACTTAAAAAGCAATGTGTGATATACACAGTAGTGATGAGCAATGCAATACTGAAGATTCACCTTAGAATATTTTGGGAGCGTTCCTTTTAGACAATCCAATTTCAGATTAAGGTTATCCATATTGTTTAGATTTTCATGCTAGCTAGAGCAAAAATTCGAAACAAGATCGATCCATCCCGTTTATCATCCGCGGGCCCATCTGCAAAGGGCTTGTGTCGGTTAACCTGAAATATCTCGCCAAATGGAAGGCGCAATCTGAAACAAGATACAGATACCAATCTGAACGATCCAAATCCATCCGGACGTGAATAGTTCTGATTGTAATCTAAGATTAATATTGGTTTGTCCGTAAATGGAACCGACGGAAAATCGAATTTTGGATCACCGCAGAATCCGATTTAGATTGGTTAAAAGGAACGCAACCGTTAATCTTATGATTGTTGTCTTTTTAAATATAGATGACTAAGGTATATGGCGATATCCTGGATCGCATGGAAAAAACCACCCTCAAGCGCCAAGTGGAAGAGTGATGACATGTATTCTCAGGACGGTAAACCACGAATTTATCAAATAAAGCCTTGTCTTACAGAAACAAAAAATTTGACATTATTTCTGGAGGTTTATCATCAGTCGCTTTCAAGAATCAAGTCATAAGTTGATGTTAACCGTTTAAGAAAGTGTCTTAATATTTCAATGGACTCAAACATGTGATGACACCAACAAAGTACTAATATATATGATCAGTCTGTTGATCTAATTCTGCTACATCGATTAGTTATATATAAGCTATATTGTAAGCGTTCCATGCGTTCCATGGAGCATCTTTAAATGGGCTCTTTCCTATTCCAAAAGGAAATTAAAACTTCGTTCGTGAAGTCTCAATCCTGTCCTCTCCAACAACATCTCCAATTCAGTCCCAGTCGCTTTAAAAAAATATCAGCCACTAATCCATGTGGTTCTGGTTCCCATCGTCATCTTGATGTCGCTGAAGTTTCTCCGCAGGACAAGCCAAGAAGGTGAAGTGGAGTGTCTCAAAACTTCTTCAGACACTGTCCCGGCTGATATATCGTATTTTCACGATTATGGCCAGGAGCTTGCAATAACTCGCTTGCTTTATTGTCTTTATGGACTCTCATATAAAAATTACGAGGGTGCTTGTTAGAAGTTTTCAAAAATCAACCCAATAGGTACCAGAATTTCGTTTTGTGGGCGTGACTCGAATTCATCTTCACCCCTAAGAGGTACCAATTTTAAAACAACACATGTCATATTCTGTCATATTTTTCGGCTCAATACCCTTAAAGGTACCACGATAATTCTAACGGTAGTTATTTTAGATTTTAGCACCCTAAACTGTACTAATCTACAAGTTGTGACCCATTAAAGGAACGACGAGCACCCCCGTCATTTTCATATGGGCTCCCCCACCCCACTCCCCTCATAGGGGGACAATGAGACCTAGACTGTGCGCAGCTTATTTCTATTGTAGTTTAATAGTCGAGCGAGCGCGTGGTCTACGAGTGATGAAGTAGCGAGACATTCGCGATGAACAAGGGCGCAAGCTCGCATAAAAGTAAAATTAAAATAAGAGCCTGCACTGTTTTCTTACTGAAAATGAACCGCCCAGCACTCTGGCTTTGGAGCATTTTGATTGGTTGGTTAGCACAGTAATGACGATTATGTTTCGTCGAGTTGTCATTTGTCCCATGTTCGTGTTCAAATTTTAATGTGGTAGACTCCACATTTCTCTATTACCTTGCTAGGCTGGAGGCTCGTCTTGAATATCTTTGTCCCCGGTCCATGTCCCATGTCTAGAGTGATAATAATGGTAAATCTTTGGATGTCGAACTCGTTCATATTCCATCTCAGAGCTTACAACTCTTTCCATGAAGTCCCAATCTTCTCCTCCCCATTTCACATCAAAAAGCTTCTCATTGAGACCTCCAATTCGATCCCAGTCACTTTTAAAAATACCAGCCAATCCAAATCCATATGGTTCCCATCGTCCTTTTGGCATCTCTGGAGTTTCGCCGCAGTTCAAGCGGATGATAACAGGGGAATACACAGAACTTCCTTCGAAACAATGCTGTAGAGTGCATGAAATGAAACACATTGATGATGATGATGATGATTTGTTTATTTATCACTCTCGCAGCCTATGGCTGAATTACAGTGTAGGTCAATAATAAATATATACTAACAAATAGATAGTTTCACAGTAAGTTATTCTATAATTTAATATGATAATAAATTACTCTATAACACACACACACACACACACACACACACACACACACACACACACACACACACACACACACACACGCATGAATGTATGAAAAAATAACCGAGAGACTAGGTGACGAGCGCTCTATGCGCATATTTTACGCTGACATTACACGTATTTATTTACAAACCAATTTAAATTTCTTGAAAATTCTTTTATCGGTTCGTTAAAACAACGGCAAAGCCCTATACTTTTGTTGGTAGAAATAAAATAGGAGTAGGTAGATAGAAAAGGCAAGTTTTCATAAACTGGTAGCCTTAAAAATAGCGTAGTGTAATCACATAATGGTACGGTTATCCACAGCCAGAGGGGGGGGGGGGGGGGGGGGGGTTACTCAACAAAGTTTTGTACGGGGATGCTCCGACCCGAGGTCCGAACCCTTAAGGCCCGTTTACACAGGCGATTTTTGTGGCGATTTTTGCGGCGATTTTTGCGGCGATTTACGCGGCGATTCCAAATCGCTCGTGTAAACTAGCGGCGATTTCATGGCGATTTCGTGGCGATTTCGTGGCGATTTCTTGGCAATTTTATGATCTTTTTGCAGCGGTCATCGCAGAGCGCATGCGATATGTTAACACAAAGCACGACAGCACCATGTCTCCAATTGTGCTACTTTGTTGCGAATGAAAACGTAACATGTAACATGAATGATTATATTGAAATAGACGTAGAGGCGACTCAAATAGCTGCAGTGTGTTTGGGTATCGGTACAGTTTTTCTTCGTCGCCGCCAAAAAAAACGTCGACAGCGGAAAATTTGGGTTAAGCCGTGGATCTCGACGAGGGAAACAGACGGGGCGTTTCATCGGCTTCTTAAAGATCTCGAGGGAGACCCCGAACACTACAACAACTACTTGCGTTTAGACCTTGCGACCTTTGAAGGGCTCGTTCAGAAAGTGGCCCCTTTTTTGCAAAAGAAAGACACACGAATGAGAAATGCCATATCTCCAGCTGAACAGCTTTCCGTAACTCTTCGTTACCTGGCGACGGGTGAGTCATACACAAGTCTTCAATATCAGTTCCGGATCAATAAAGGAACACTTTCTCTCCTCATTCCCAGAGTGTGCGAAGCGATTTCAACCGTTCTTGCCAAATTTATAGAATGCCCAAGTTCCGAGGAGGAATGGTTAGAGATTGCTAACCGTTTTGAGAACAGATGGCAACTACCGAATTGCATCGGGGCCATCGACGGAAAGCACGTCAGGATCCTACACCCTCCAGGAACTGGCTCCGACTATTTTAATTACAAAGGGTTCTTTAGCATTGTGTTAATGGCGGTCGTGGGCCCCAACGCAGAATTTCTTTTTGCGGATGTTGGCTGCCAAGGTCGCATTAGTGATGGTGGAGTATTGAGGAACACTGTCTTCTATCAAGCACTTGAGTCCAAGCAACTCAACATCCCTGAACCAAAGCATCTCCCAGTGAGTGACATCATGATCCTGGAAGAGTGGAATACTGTTGTGCCACACTATTTCGTAGGAGATGATGCATTCAGCCTGACAGAAAATGTCATGAAGCCATACGCAAAGAGAGGGGTTACTGAAGAGCAGAGAATCTTTAACTATCGATTATCTAGAGCTCGTAGAGTGAGCGAGAATGCGTTTGGTATTCTCAGTGCTAAATTTAGGCTATTCCATACCACCCTGTGTGTGAAGCCCAAAAATGCGATAACCATAATCCATGCATCTCTGGCACTGCATAATTTTCTAATTAAGAAATGTCCAACAGTTTACACACCCCCAGGGTCCTTAGATTCTGAAAATGAAAACGGTGAAGTCATTGCTGGTGAATGGAGGCAAAGTGGAGAAAACAAATTTGAGAATCTTTCACTTCCTGGAATGAACCACACAAGAAGTGCCAGTCAGCAGAGGGATTACCTCTCAGAATATGTCAATGGACCTGGGCAGGTTCCCTGGCAATGGAAAGTTCTTTTACCCTAGAAATCAGTAGCCTTGTCTACAGTGTTTGCAATAATGGCAATGTAGCTTGTACTCAATCCAAAGTGAAACCTAAGTATACATTCAAGTGAAAGGGAAATTTCCATTTTCCACAACTGTTATTTCATTAGTTTGTTAGGCAATATAATGGTGTCATAGTGATCTTTATGTACAATATTCAATAATTAACCTTTTGCCTCTTGATGTAATTTCAAAACATTTGATGCCTCAGCTTTCACCATTGGGTAATGTATGTTATCTTGCGTTGAATAATAATTGTTGAATTTCACAACAAGGTTAATAAGTTAAAAACAACAAGGCTAATAAGTTAAAAGAAAGCAAATAAATTCCTTTAAATACAGTTGTGAAATGAGTGAATGTTTAATAAATAGCTTGTTTAAGCCTGTTTTAAACGAAAAGCAGCCTGAGATTAGATAAATCTTTGCTGAAATGGATTTTCCAACCAGACAGTGTTACTACAAGTAGTGTCTTGTGAATTATTGCCAAATTGAGCTTCAAACAGTAACTGCTGGATCTTTAACTTAACTAGCTCTTTGCTCCTTTTGTCCTTTATGTCTTTTAAAGACTGGCATACATGCTTTCCAAAAACTGTGTCTCCATCTTCTTCCACTGGCATCTTCCTTTTATTAGTAACATCTTCCAACACACAGAGAGTTTTTTCCAACACTTTGTCTTCCATTTTCCTGTGAATTTTGGCAACTGACTTTGCTGATTTTGTTGTCTCAAATGTGGATTGAGAGACCAGACTCTCATCATCTTCTTCTGAATCAATCTGAATTAGTTTGGGGTCAACTAAACTACCAGAAACTCCAGGTGTTGGTCTAGTCTTGACTGGTGTAATACTATCCCTTAAAAAGTGCAGTTGCTCATAGTACTTCCAAGTCGGTACGTACACCTCACTTGCTCCTGTTCCACTACAGGTTGAGGCCTTGACCTTTCCCAACTCCTTGCCGTATTGCGTTCTCAAATTCTTCATCTTGCCTTTGATGTCTTCCTCTTTAAATTAGAAAGAAAAGATTTGCTATTAGAATTTAATAATTATATTTACAAATATTTACTAACACAAAAATAGCTTAAAGTGCAACTAACCCCCAATAATGTTTTTCAGCAAACAAAATCTCCTAATTGTCCTGATTACCTGTGTGAAAATGTTTTTACCGTAGCATTTTTCCTTGATTTTTTGTGGTTTTTTAAAGTTTCAAATTTTGGCGGTTCTTTCAGTCCGAGTTTTGCTTGGACGTCTTGTGACGTCATCGAAGGAGATTGATTTTCATGATGCGAAGAGCAAAGGAACTGTGGGCAAACACAAAAAAGACATCGGAGTGCACAAAATTGATTTTTTTGGCTTTTGAGTACCATTCACATTAAAATGCCTTCTCCTTTGTCGCTTTGCGGTGATATGCTTATGAGGACGCGGCAAATGGTCTCCTTCGATGACGTCACAGCAAAGTTCGTACCCAGCTCCCACAAATGCTCGGTAACGGGGCAGAAGCACCCAACTTCAAACAGCTGTAGAAACGCGGGGATTTTATCAATTACGATATTATTTTCGCACAAGTAATCAGAACAAACAGGAGATTTTACTTAGCGAAAGAAAAAAATTGGGGCTAGTTGCACTTTAAACTGTTACTGGAAGTAGTACACACGAAAGGCAATCAGTTAATAGAATTTCATCATTGTTTCACCGAGTAAATTTATTGCAGTTTTCAGTGATATGCGAATTCTGAAATTCAATCCTGAACCAACGGTTTACGTTTTTTGCTGCCGTCAATCATCTTAGCGGACCACTCGGGAAGTTCACTTCAACCGGGTCAAAAGGTCACGTCTGTCAGTTGTGATCATCATAAATTGGTAGATTTCGATCCATTTTGTTTATTTCTGTTCTTCATGGTTCGTTGGTTGTCGCCATAATTATGATTTTGTATTTCAGAGTTCGCATATCACTGAAAAACACAATAACAATGAGTACCAGGGAGTTCACATTGATCTTGGTTTCGAGAATAGAAAGAAGATCAGCAGTCATAGTTTCCTTTAAAATCTTAGCACTGTTTCTAAAAGACTACTAAACTTTCCTATGTGCCTCCGTGTAAGAGACATTCGACCACATAAATCCACTTTCTGTTCAGTTATGACCTTTATATAATCTTGCAATAAGTATAGAGAATGAATACAAATATTTTTGCTATAAACAATAAATTAAACAAACACCCATTCACTGAAGGTTTTCTTCGACGATTACCGAAGTAATACGCAGTCAAATCAAACTTCCTATGGTTTATTGCCGAACCAGAACTATACCTATATTCCACCTTTCCCCCCTGCAATTATTTTCATTCATCTTTATAAAAAAGAACACTACTTACCAGTAAATGTGCTACCAAACTCATCATTTAATCCTCGCTGAATGTCAACTCTTGCAGCGATTTTCTTATCCAACCGCTTGTAGTCGGGTGAACATGTATTGAAGAGGCACTCTTTCTCTGCCCAACGGTTAATTATATACTCTTCTTCTAAAGCCGTCCAAGTTTTCTTGCTTCCTTTCTTTTTTGGAGACTTCGAAGGTGTGCAAACAGCGTCCGCCATGTTTGCGACAAAACACCCTTGCGGGGGAGGGGGAGGTACGTCAAAGTAGGTTTTTGTCACCCTCCAGCGGAAAAATCGCCGGTAAATCGCGTCTAAATTCGAGCAAGTTCGAAATAGCGGCGATTTCGTGGCGACAAATCGCCACGAAATCGCCATGAAATCGCCGCTAGTTTACACGCGCGATTTGGAATCGCCGCGTAAATCGCCGCAAAAATCGCCGCAAAAATCGCCACAAAAATCGCCTGTGTAAACGGGCCTTTACCCTTTCATATACTGTTTTTGACAGAAAAGGTTCCCCTTTCATATACTTTTCATTGAAAATGGTACCCCTTTCATATACCTTTCATTCAAAATGGTACCCTTTTCATATAGCTTTTAGTGCGTCTGTTTGATAAATTTTTATAAGACTTACCGTATTTTATTCGATTAAGCGCCCTGGGCGCTTATTAAATTTTTGGACCTTGAGAGTGGGCGCTTATTCGAGGTGGGCGCTTAATCGAGGCTGGGCGCTTATTAAATTTTCACCATTTTCAGCAAGTAGTAACTTTATTTTGCAACAAAACAAAAAATTTTAACAAAACGTGAAGATGTACCAAAGCAGAATTTTAACCGTTCATTGAAAGTTTCTTTAAAGTACTAAGAAAACTCGGTCTTCGGGGAAGTCTCTTAGTAGTACTTAGTCAATTTCAATATAATTGTCACTAAGGAGTGGGCGCTTATTCGAGGTTGGGCGCTTATTAACTTTTTCTACCGGGTGGGCGTTTATTCGAGGTGGGCGCTTATTCGAGGTTGGGCGCTTAATCGAATAAATACGGTAAATGGCAGTTTTTCCTATACTTTTTATACTTCAACTCGTGTTTTCCCTAACGTTTCCTATACTTTGTGAAATCCCTACCCTTTCATTACTTCAACTAGTGAAATCCCAACCCTTTCATATACTTCCAGCCTAAAAACGGTACCCCTTTCGGGTGGAGCATCCCCGTGTAGCCTATTACAATTTGCATGTGAGCAAAGGTGTATGTTTACGTTCACTTCACACCCAGTACAAATTTGTTCAAATTTAGAGGCATAAATTTGCTACACTAGATTTGCTCAATGTGCGAACTTGAGTAAATTCATTTTTTTAACCCGTGAATATACGCGCATGCGTAATGAACGGGTTATCGGTAACGGCGACAGATATGCAAATGAGCACTCGCTCACTCCTTCCATCAGCTGTAAACTTAGTGACGTAATGCTTTGTTACGAATGCGTTTTGTAACAAGAACAGTGTGAATCCAGCGTAACAATAACTAAATTGATGTAAACGAATACAAACAACAATAAGCTTAAAGATGTTTCGCATTTGGAGTCTTTAATGCAATGTTAAAATCGATCTAAAAGGAATTTTCAACTGAGACACACGTTTTGGTGGTTATCTACCTTCAAGTAATAAAATTTATCCCGTGTTACTTCTGTGGTCACGGTGGTCGAGTGGTGAAAAGCGTGGACTTACAGTCGAAAGGCCCAAGTCCGAATCTCGCTCGAGCAGTTCCTTTTTTTTTTTTTCTTTCTTCTTCGGACTGAACATTATGAAAGTGATGTACGGTATTTTTATTTTTTGCGGATGTCAAAAATCCTTACGTTTAATTTTTAAAAAGATATTGAAACGTGACAGAGTGAAAACATAAGCTTACCGAAATATTGCGTTAAATGTTGGCATTTCAAATTCACGGGTTGGCTCTAAGGAGCCTTTGATTCGTCCAGTGAACGTTTCTTGTCTAATGAAACAATACAATGTCAGAAACCAGGTCTTGAACCAACGACCTTAAGGTTGATATTTCAAAGTTATTTGCTTACCTTACGGATGTCATCAAAGAGTGTATTGGGTAGGTCCAAATGAAGATCCAGAGTAAAAATAATGGTATGTGGATCGTGGATTAGTTGAACTCCTTTGTTTAAAGACCTACTTCGAGAATAGTGCTCCGCTTCAAAATGTAATACCGTGCAGGGTGGTAAAGTCCTCACAGCGAGTTCTTGTTTCAGATTAATGTCCGTACTGTTGTAATTGAAGATCACCACTTCAACGTTTTTATCCTTTGTTACAGCGTACATTTCTTCCAAGTTGTTCAAAAAGTGTGCCAACCATCGTCCCTGGTTCTTTACGGAGATCACCAAAGCGATTTTAGCTTGTCTATTCCATTGGAGTCCTCTCGGATAACACAAGCTTTCAGAATCTTTTGGCCAAAAGACAAATTCAGAAATCATGACAGGCTCGTCTTGTCCTGAGACTTCCACTAAAAGCTCCAGGAGGAAACGACTTCCCAACAGTTTATCGAGCTTTCTTTCCACATTCACAAGTTCGAGAATTTTGAATTTCCTGGGAGAAAAAAAGAATTTATATATTGCGTGCCTACGTACTGAATGGTTTGGTAATTATGGTATATAGCGCTCTTTCCTTTTTCATTGCAATACTGAATATGTGATAGCTGTCAAGTTTAACACTGAATTCGACGATTTTTCAGGAAAAGTGAACATGTTTTCTTCCAAATAATTGTCAGCCTTATATACTGTGGCTTATATAGTTTATATACCGTAGGTGGAATAAGTTAGCTTGGTGGATATATAGAGGGATACGAGCAAACACGTTGTTAATATTTATTTTAAATGATTTTTTGGAATATATAAAAATTTGGTTTTATTGTGAGTTGATAAGGTAAGTCGGCGGGGCAGTACACAGCTCTCACAAGGCCGGCTGATTTGCTGAGGAAACAATAGAACAAATAACACAACAATGGACCCTAGCCCTGAAAACAAACGAGCTGCGTGATACCCAGGTCCAATGAAATTAGAGGTTGTTAAGAACGGCGTGGCATCTGAAATTGGCCACCGTAAAGGCCCGGAGGTGGGTACTCCCTCTAATGGGCTATACGGGGATGCTCCGCCCGAAAGGGGTACCTTTTTGAGGCTGGAGGTATATGAAAGGGTCGGGATTTCACGAGTTGGAGTATATGAAAGGGTAGTGAAAACAGGAGTTGAAGCATAAAGAGGTAGGGAAAACTGCCATTTAAGTGTTATAAAAAGGGCCTTTCAAAATATATCAAACAGACGCACGTAAAGGCTACATGAAAAGGGGTACCATTTTCACTGAAAGGTATATGAAAGGGGTACCATTTTCAATGAAAGGTATATGAAAGGGGTACCTTTTCTGTCAAAAACGGTATATGAAAGGGTAAGGGTTTGGACCTCGGGGCGGAGCATCCCCGTACAAAACTTTCTTGAGTACCCCCCCCCCCCCCCCTCCCTCAAAACTGAGCTGACGTTTCGTGCGCGAGGCTTGATCGTCTCTCATTATGGTGGCAATTTACCTTATCAACTGAGTTGATAAAAACAAAAGAATTCAGGACTATTATTTATTGTGCAGTTCTCTACACAAGAACGCCTCCTTTTTCTCGGATTTTAAAATGACAACAAGCAGCACTAAGGACGTCCGTCAATATCCCAGTAGGCGAGTTGTTTCTACTTGAAGCGACAGAAGGACAAAATTTGTAACGCCTTCTTGAGTAAATCTAGCTTGTAGATGGGGTACCACGAGCACTAGAGTAACCCTAGCTTTCTTTAAATACGGCGTCAGTTACCCTATCTTCTTGAAAACAGAGCCTTGATACATAAGTATATTTCCATAATGTAATTACATAGCATTTTAACAGGCACATAAATTGGCCATGACAAGCTAATGTTATATTAGCAGTCGTCCTGGGCAAATAAGCCTTTTTTATTATATTTTTTTATGTGATATTATGTATTTAGTTATGGTGCATTGCACATTTCACTGTACATATTTTTGGATTATCTTGCTAAATATATGCTGTCTGTTATTATCTACATTTACCCGGGATATTGGTGATGTAATCCATCCATGAACAGTTTTGCTGCCTTTTGTGCCTGGACAACATCTAGCTCATGACTCGCAAACCCTGGATTAATCACTGTCTTGTATTCCACTGGCGGAAAACTCTCCACGGGTAAATAATGACTAGTCAGAAATTCATAGACATTTTTTGGGCGGTCAACGGGCATATCCATCTTAGTCAGATAGCTTGGTTTGTAGTCGCAGTAAGGAAGAACATCTGCCACAACCTCGTGAGGAAGATAGACTGGTATGGGTTTTGAATTTTCTCTTTTGTGTTGATGGTGGGGTCTTGATTCACAAGCCGCGCTTGAGATCGTCATGTGGTAATTATGCATAGTCCCACTGTCGTCGTAAAACAAAGAAGTGTAGTTAGTGTGAATTGATTTAAACGTCCCCGCTGCCATACCAGGCACACTCCACTGAACGTTAAAAAAATCATCTCCCCCGAGTTGAACATAAAGAATTTCCATGTAGTATTTTTGGTCCTGTTTAAGCTCTATTTCGCGGGAAACTTGTGAGGCCTCGCGCTGAAATTCGCCCCTACCAACCCACTCATCTACCTTGCAAATTAAAACAGCCTTTACCGGGTCTTTGCTCGCGCTTAGCCATAGTTCTGAGAAGTCATCAGACGCGATGGCAAATCTGTATTTCCCTGTCCTTGGAGGGTGCAAGTATCCGAAAATTCTCTGGACATAGTTGTCTTGATTTCTCGTTAAGTATAGTGTTCTGATAACCGTTTTCTCGTTTGCTGCTTTCGGAAACAAAGGGTAGTTACAAAAAGCTTGGATCGAAGATGGGCAAACATCGTACCAGATATGGACGTTTAGTCCAGATATTATGACCTCCTGATCTCTGAGAACGTTTAATGAAGCTCTTTCTAATGGTATTTCTGCACGATGAGAAGGAAACTTCAAAACCATGGGCATCCTCGCGGTCCTAGTTATAGTAACCGTTTGGTATAAGGCAAACAATCCAATGGCAATGATCAAAAATTTTACCAGTCGTTTTTTCCGGAAATATGATATTAAAAGCGGAAGCCTCATACTCGTTGCCTTCACGCCGAATCGTTTGAAGTGAACAGTACTTGACTGCGTTTAATTTTTTGTGATTAAAATATAATATATTCGATGATGTAAATTATTTTCACCGCGTATTGTTTAAGAAAAAAAATTTCTTTAAAACACATATGTTACCTGGAAACGACCATAATACATTACATGAACACTGTTTGACTTCAATAGAATCATTTTGTTCTTTGCGGAGGAAACTATAAGACGTGGTTAATTTCGGACTTTTTATTTTGAACTAATAATTTTCCGACTGCAAAACTATTATTGACCGCTGTGGATAAAATTCAGACAAAATTTTTGACTTGTTTTTTTTTTTAATAATTAAAATAATAATTGTCAATAGTTTTAACAACAATTTACTTAAAGTGGTACTACGATGAAAATTTGTTATTTTGTTTTCCACTTTTTTCAACAGCAATAGTTTGGTATATGCGTAACCGCACTGGAAATTTGTGAATGAAAACTCCGTGAAAACCGTCCTCCATTACTCAGTTCGCAAATGAAAGCCCGCGACTTTTTGGTGAAGCGGTCTTACTTCTGATCACGTGATGTGACGTAAAAGACTCAACCATTTATTTGGATTTGGCGTCATTTGGCAGAGAAATAAAGTAGAATTTGAGGGCAACAATTCGGAAAAGAACGTCGAAGCATTCAAGATGTCGTATCCTTCATGGCCGGGTTGCTCAAAGCGCGGTTAAGCTAACCCAGGGTTAGCTTCAGTTAAATAATTAATCAATACATATGGAATTTTTTTTCCAAAGTAATTTTGTCCTTCAGTTTCGTCTCTGACTTGTCTTCTCACGTAACTTAATACAATTAGCTTTTGAAAGCACTTCTAACCACAGGGAGCCCATACAATCTGTTAGTGTAACATAATGACCGTTTGTAATTTTATAGGAAATGTATGGGATTTACCTAAATGTCATATTATGGCGACATATCGCCAAATGTATGTACTGATAAACGTTAAATAAACGTTAAATTACCTTATTTGTTGTGTGTTGTCGTCCTTTTGCCGTAAAAGTGACATTTTGAGCGATTTTGAAGGATTCTAAGTTCGCCGTTGACTGTAAGTCTTAGACGTACAGTCAACGGCTGTACGTCCGAACTGCCCGAAATTTGTGACTGTACGCCCGAACTGCCCGAAATTTGTGTCCCGGCCATTTTTTGAATCGAGTAATGGCGTTAAGACGATTTTGAAAATTACAATTCAAAATTTGGCACGGTAAGTAATACTCACTTATATTTTCAAAATTTGTAAAGAGAAATGAATTTGCAAATTTGATCACAGTAGCACTTTAATGTCGCTTTTACCGGGAGTGGTTGTCCAATTCTCCAGAGTCTGGGGCTAATTCAATAGTAATAAATAATAATAATAATAATAATAATAATAATAATAATAATAATATAGAATTTATTGAGCGCGCTTTCTATAAAAATATTCAAACGCGCTTTACATTATTAAGAGCTATAGTTTTCAGTTTCTCTACTAATATAAGTAACGATAATATATTACTAAAAGAAAAGTTAAGTTACTAAAAGTAGTTAACTCGTAAATTATTGTCATCTCAAGGAGTGGTGGTGTAGTGGTTAGCCTGTGCGGTGGTGTAGTGGTTAGCCTGTGCGGTGGTGTAGTGGCTAGCCTGTTCGGTGGTGTAGTGGTTAGTCTATGCGGTAGTGTAGTGGTGAGCGTGTGCGGTGGTGTAGTGGTTAAAAAACTGAGAAGCAAGGCTGATACTACGTATAAAAACTTTGCAATACATTGACATTTTGCAAGACATTTTTATACGTAGTATTGGCTGTTTAGATCTTTCACAGATCCTACGTTCACTAGCATCACACATCACTTTGGCTGTAATTAAAAAATGTCATCTACATGAGACGTTGTAACAAACGGTACATAGGTGAAACGAAACGGCGACTTGAAGACAGATTTAGCAAACACCGAAGACCAGTTGACAGACCAACCCCTACCTGTAACGATGTTGCCTATAATCAGTACCCTGAAGAAGTCAGGCCGTGCCTGACGAAATATTGGAAATATAATACAATTTTTTTCCCAACTGTACGGTCAGCCTTTCTTATATTGTTTATTACTTCAGTCGTAAATTTGCTGACTAGATCCTCCAGGATCCGGTACCTTTGCAGTTGTCCGTTGGCTCTTGCCATTCAGTGTTTATGTTCACTAGCAGCATTTTCGTTCGCGGTCCTGTGCTAGGCCTGAATAGATTGTGCTCGGCAACTTTTGAGCAACTTCTGGAGTTTTGAGCAACTTTTTGTACTGCAAGCAACCTAGAGCAACTTTTGCCTTCCTTGGCAACTTTTGAGCGACAAGATGTTGAAATTTCAGATTATATTGAATTACACATCCAACATTTCCATGTTTTAATTGTTATCTAGAATAAAATGGCTCGCCAAAGTGAGCAACTTTTTCAAATTTTGGTGGCAACTTTTTCAATTTATGGCAACGTTTGAGCAACTTTTAGCCTTTTTTTGGAGCAACTTTGGCTGGATTTGCTAACACAATCTATTCAGGCCTATCCTGTGCTTATTCTGTTGTTACTTGTGTAGTGGTTAGCCTGTGCGGTGGTGTAGTGGTTAGCCCGTGCGGTGGTGTAGTGGTAGCGCTATAGAGAGTAGAAGATAGGAAGAGAAGAAAGGGGGAGAAAAAGGGAAAATAAAAGAAGCAAAAAAAAATAATCGCCAGAAAGGTTAAACCTAAATATTACACTTTTCAAGACGGAATCTAGTTCATACTGTAGCGCGAGTGTAGCAAATTGCTTTTGTAGCAATGTTTGTTGACATTTGGCCACGTGCTCCCAAAAAAAAAACCGATTTAACGGTAAAAAATACCCGTTTTTAAAAAAAAATTCAGCGGTGAACGGGTTAAATGATAGACTATGAATTGGCTAACATCTATAAATGACGCACTCTTTCGTTTATCAGTGGTTTCACAATATGACCCCTTCCTGCTTTGATGATTACTTTAAAAGCATTTCCTCTATACATTGTTACTTAACCCGACAATCGCTCAATGAAAATATATTTTTAAAATCTGTTAACACTACTCAATATGGCATTCGTACCCTTCGCTATACTGGTTCACGCGTTTGGAATTCACTATCAATTAATACTAAACAAATTCCTTTTCTCTCCTCATTTCGTAAAACTATAAAGAACTCTATGATCAATAGTTACGATGACTTTTTGATACATTAAATACTTAAATTAATACTATTAGCTCATGAAGAAATACTTTTTTATCTTAATTTATGTAATGTAAATCTTATTTTTCTATAAACTCAGTTTTCCTTTTGGGTCATCCACTCGATTAGCTCTAGCTATTTGGATGCTCCAAACTCACGAATTCTATCTGTTAATTTTTTTCTTTGGTTTTTCTTTTCTATATCTATAATCTAGTTTTATTTTTAAATTATTTTCTTTTTCCTTTTCTGTAAAGATCGTGTGAGTTGAATAAAAATATTGTTGTTGTTATTGTTGTTGTTGTTGTTGTTAGAATGTTCCGGTTTTTGGAAGTGTTACCTTGATTATACCTTTTTGCAGAAACTTGGAGGTCTATTCTTATTTCATTGTAATTAGTGCAAACCAAATAATAATTTCCAACAATAGTTAAATTAATTTCAGACCCTGGAGTCCTGACACACCGCAAAAACTGTCGACGCTGACAATAACTCATGTCCGCTTCCCAATCAATATCGCATTCTTTTAACATGATAAACATTGACTTTCACACGTTTAAAATATTTTCTTAGTTTTTACATTCTTTCGCTTTTGTCATTGTTTTGCTTTTGTAATTTTTAACTTTTTTAATTATGTATGCCCATTCGCTTTCTTCACTTATTCTATCCGTTGAAGACAACAGGACGGTTGTCGAAAGCTCATAGTTTTAAAAACAAAATATCCAGAGAATGTTTTTCACTGCATTTCTGACAACACTAAAAGAATCAATATTTGACATGTTGTAAAGAAGATCGCCCGTGTATTTCATATTTTTATCTAGATAATGTTTATAAAAAACACTTTGACCGTCAATCTTTGTTTTTTTTTTTTTTTGTTCCATATTATATATTTGTACATATTTACAGGATCCTCAATTTCTCTTATGTGACCACAAAACTAATAGTACCTCATAAAAGGTTGCGGAAATGTTTAATATTCAGTTCACTTATAACATTAATTTAGTTTTATTTCCTGTAATTGTATATGGTGTTTTGCAAAATAAAAATAAATAATAATAATAATAATAATAATAATAATAATAATAAATAAATAAATAAATAAATTACAGTTCTCTAATCTTGTACCGATACTATCAGTACACGCACGAGTGAGACCTGAGTACGATATTAATCTCTAATCGGCAAAAGCGTGTTGCAGTAAAGTGCAACAAAAAGGCCCTTATCGTAGATGAGTACGCCACGCCAACATATCAGCGGTTTCTCGCTTTCTTGACCCTATAGTCTCGTTTTGATGTTTACGAGAACCTCTGACGACGATGAGCGTAAACATCAAAACGAGACTATAGGGTCAAGAAAGCGAGAAACCGCTGATATGTTGGCGTGGCGTACTCATCTACGATAAGGGCTATTCTTTCATGCCACTGTCACATAGATTTTGTCCAAAATGTGGGAGATAGCTGCTTCTTTACATACAACAGTTGATTATGTCTCACAAACTTCATAGAAATTAGTTAATGGTAGTTCATGCATAGTCAATTTTAGCGATCCCTAGAAAAATAATCCAAACTGAGTTCAGAGAACCCTGATCAGAATCCCTTTTTTCATCATGGATCAGTAAACTACACAGAAAATGTTTATTAAATTATATTTTACAACGCTTACAACTGTCATGAGAGCTGTACCCGGCTTATAACCTACGTTTTGCTAAGCCCCCCAATATAACACGAGGAAGAAAAAAGTCCGCTAACTATTAGACATTTGATACAAAGTTGAAAAAAAGAAAATTGGAAAAATTGAGCGCAAGATATTTTTCAGTTGTTCAAATTATTATGTTTTTTATTAATTAATAAAAATAGCTAGTCAGTCACATGATCCTGGTACCCGCCTCTAGCGTGTGGAAAAAATTTGCACTTTTGCTTCAAGATGAATTCAGCCAGTTTAGTTTGCAAGATATGAGGCTTTTTCTGTCTATTTTCGCCGCTTCTAATCAAAGATTTCATTTGCCATATCATTGGTCAAAACTACGCGAGTGAAAGCTTAAACGTTTGGGGCAGAAATCGGGACGGTTGTGGGTTCAAGGGCTTCGGTAACCTGGCAAACTTATTCTAGTCGAAAGAAGACGCGAAACGCTAGAATTTCATTCACCAAACGTTTATCATCGATCACAAAGGAAAATAAGCTCATTGTGAAGTGGAAAGGAAGGTAAATTAACGAATTATTTGAAAGTTTTAGTTGATATAAGTTCGCCATTATGTCTTCTGATAAAGAACCGTTTGACGCCACTACATGGTCAAAAGTTAAACAGTTCAATCAATCAATTTATCGATGTCAAAGCGTGGGATGAGGTTGCCCTCCATATCTGAGCCAGAGGCTAACGGCATGACAATAAGTAGGAGTAACTTAAATGACAAAAACAATCAAAGGAACTTATTTAGGTAAATATTAATTTAAAATGAAATATATTAAGAATATTAAAATATAAATATGAGTGAAATATACAAATGCTATTACCCATCCACGTTAACAGTGTAAAATACTAAAAAATGTATATAAATGTTGTGGTGCAATTTTGTCCTTGGTGCAAATTTTATTTTCCGTTGTTTAAAACTCATTATCAAACATTATCATACATTACCATACCCCAAAATGAAGGAAAATAAAATTTGCACTAAGGATAAAATTGCACCACAACATATACAATCCCAGTTGCGGAATTATATTCCTCGTCTCGCTCGTAATTCCTCAATCTGTTTTGACCATGCGATGACGCCAAACCGTTGTTTATCAGAGGAACTGAAATCTATTTGTTAATTGATGGGTTCCGCATGGGGAACTTTATCGTTTACATGGCAGGTGCCTAGCAACGAACTCTATTCCTTGTAGCTAACTAAAGCTAACTAAAGGTGAATAACTAATTTTAAGCCACAATTAATAACAAAAACCATAGTATTCATATGAACATCCATTCACAACGAACTATATTTTCACTTTTTTAGTCAAATGACTATTACTGGTTTGGCTTTCTCTGGTGGTGACATTCGGTCAGCGGCATTCTGCTCCGGAGTCCTGCGCAGACTACTAGAATGACCATCTGAGCTGCGTGTCAGGGGGAGGTTACACGGGCACGGCCTATTTGGACTGGAAATACCGAGAAGAAAGAAAAGTGAAAATGGAAGGAAAAGAAGTTGAAGCCAAAAGAGATTGGCACGCGGAATTCTTTGACCACATGACCCAAAGATCGGGATACATCTGTAACTGGATGGAGCCATGCAACGGTATCCTAGACACGATCGTCTTCATCTGGGTTATTCTACTAGTAACCGTCATTCAGCCATTAATCAAATTGGGAGCCTACGCATGCCCAGTAGCCTTTATCATTGATTACTTCTGTGGCCGTTTAATGATAGAGTCGGCTGACTGCGATGCTGCTTTGGCCATTGAGAGACAAAAGAACAGTTCTGCAGGTCCTGATAAAGCGTTGAGTGAGCGTTGTCTAAGCGGAAGTGACGATAAATACATCTTTGTACTGTTTGTTGTTCTGTTCGTTCTATTTATCGCGTGTTACATTATCTCAAGATCAAGTATACGCATCTTACTGCGACTCAGTCATTGTCCACGTCTCTTACTGCGATTCAGTCAATATATTTTTGGCAGTTTTTTTCTGCTCACGTTTATCCCGTTCGCAATTTATGACTTTATGGAGAAGATCCCGTTTTGGGCTCAGGCTCTTGTTGGAATCATTGCAGTGATCGTGTGGATTGTTCTTCCCCTGCTGCGAAGCAAGACATCTTACGTCCTGATAGTCTACTCGTATTCGTATGTGATATACTGGAAGGTATATATTGCACAGCGCGATATCGACAAAATTCACCTTTTTCATAAGCTGCTCTTTGTTTCTGGATTGTTCTTTTGGATTACCCCTTTCGTGACAACGTTACAAGAGAAACTCGTGCATACTTATAACAAGTAAGAAATGCTTTTTCTACTACCAGACGGTATCTGGACTTTGTCACATAAGTAGAAGGGTCAGTCATAGGGGATAGAGAATTAACATTTTGACTTGTTACATACAGTTATTTTTTTAATACTACCGGGGCGGATCTAGGGGGAGGGTGCAGGGGGTGCGCACCCCCCCCCCCCCCCCTGAGATGACCTAGTCTGCGTTGTTCGCTTTTAAAATTTGTTTACGTCACCCTTCAGTTACGTCATTCCTTAGAGGTGCACCCCCTCCTAAGAAAAATCCTGGATCCGCCCCTGTACTAATGGTGCTATGTTTAATTTCAAGTCGTTGGATAAAATCCTATGGTGTTACCATTCAAACGAAAGCTCTTCAACAATAATTTGTTATAACATTGTCTGTTTGTCACTAACCTTTGCCAAACAAATCTATGGATTTTTGTTGAATTTGCTTTTTGACCAGTCTTAGGAGTAAAATGGTTGATTTTGTTCTGAGTAAATTGAACTGTATTTTTACAGGTGGAGGTTACAGAAAGCGTTTTATCACAAGGAAAGCATCGGACCAGCTGGATGTTCAGGGATTGGACTTCGGCACATCTGTCATCTATGGGCATGTGTGTCGAGAAGTGAAGACAAAAGTGGTGGAGTGACAAGACCCTTGACCTTAGCAGATTTAAAAGGAGTGAAACCGGAGTATTTATCAAACATGGTGGTGAACCGTTGGAAGAAAAGTGACAAATGCAAAGACAGCTACGAGCTTTTGACAATGTCACCTACAGGTATTGAGCGTTTGGACCGTGAACCCAGAGAAAAGCAGTTCAAAGGCAAACTGGAGCCAAAGGACATCATGTTATCAGATGCCATGGCGACATCCGCTGCGGCGCTTTCGACGCACATGGGAAAATATGATCGTTCTATTGATGGGCTGACTCGTCTTAAAACAATTGTTGGACTCGAAATGGGCGCTATAATGATAAGCGATGTTCAATCACTGAAGAAAGAAAGTGTCTTAACAAAGGTAATATGTTGAATCCATATTCTGCTAATTTCTATTGGTTTATAACTATGGTGTAAGTTTCATTGTCCCACTGATATGTCAACGATCTCTGTATGGCTTTGCTGATAACTGCATTGGTGGTAAGTTGAACTTGCGTTGAATCTGCCTTACATAAATAACACCATTCCTGAATTGAATGTTTATAACTAGTTGTTCCTAGAGACGTATAATCTAAAGACATTTGAGACACCTGCGAGTTGCGATTCATTTATCGCAAATTAAAAACATTATCGATAGCCTGCTAACAGACGTCTCCTATACGTACGTTACCGATCTTTGGGTCAACAAAATTGTGATCACATGATTATATTTTAAAACCGCTAAGTAACATTGATCGTACGTGCAGCAGTCTGGTTTTCAAGTTATTTCAAAAGACTCCCGGGGTATAGAATCCTTTTTATTGCCTTATTTTTCCATTTTGATGTCATAAATTATATCAAACAAGAGAAAAAGTGTTTTATAGGGATTTCCAATCACCGAGACGTGGGTTAAAAAAACGAGGCGCAGCCGAGTTTTTTTTAACCCACTTCGAGGTGTTTGGATACCTGATGAAACACTCTTTCGAGTGTTTGATAAAGCTTCTCAAACTGATCAATTAAGTAATGGTCCTAGTAAGAACTAGGCAACCCAACGGCAAGGAATGCAGAAAGGTGTTACTTGTGATATTGTTGAAACCGTCCACCTCATTGGCTAAAACGTGAAAATCTACTATCAGTTAACCAGGTAGTGCATTTATTTCTCTCTAGTTTACTAATTGGTCCCCTTTTAGTGAGTGATCATCATCTTCATCATTAACTTCACAATGGTCACCATCTTTAGTATCATCATCATTGTCATCATCATAATCATCACTATTGCGTCGTGGCCATCATCACCGTCGTCATCACTGTTGACGCCATCACTGTCATAACCATCATGGTCGAACGTTAGCATCATCGACATCATCGTCATTATCACTTTCATAAAATTTAAAAAAAAGTTATAAATACAATGTAAAAGCTAAGAGGTAAAAGAAAAAAAAATAGCATTATATAATAAAATCCTGGATTAAAATATACCATGACTAAATAATAACTACATATAACCCTAAATCTATATCCTGTGTACGGCCGCCCCTTTCCCTCACGAAAAAAAAATCGGAGAAAGGAAGACTTACTGACTCTTTTAAAATCATCATCAGCATTATCATCATCAGCTTCATCATCCTCCTCCTCCTCCTCCTCCTATTCATACTCATCATCGTTCTCAATCTCATAGTTTTCTTGCTCATCCAAACTCTCCTCGTTTTCTTCGTTATCCTCATTTTCCTGTTTTTTTTTTTTTTAACACAACAGGTCGTAGTGTATCTAATAAATATTGTTCCTGGACTTCCTTTATTTGCTGTGCCAACACTGTATCATTATGACCAACTTCCAGACAGATTAACAGATTCCTCAGTTAAAACCGCACTGGTAGCCTTTATTATTATTCATCTTGTGTTGGCCCTCATCGCCATCACTGATACAGGAGCGGAAAAACCAAGATGGCGGGAAAAGCTGGCCAGGTAGGAGTTAGATTTTTAATATGGGTGACTTACATTTGCTAGTTGATAAAAGTTATGATTTCCTTTTTTGGCAACTTTTTACAGATTACTGTTGTAAGTGGTTAAAATATTTGAAACCAATTGTCTAGGCTTTCAAATGTTGTCCACTGTTTGGCTTAGGAGACGCAATTTATTTTAAACTTGGGCACAGGTTATCAAAACGTTATTATGTATCGTCAACCTTGGATTAAAAACTTGGATGGATAAAACTAGATTCTCAACGAAAAATCCATAGGGCTGTGATGGTTTATAAGTCGTTTAATGGTCTTACTCCCGAATACCTTAGTTCCAAATTTGTTGACCGTAGTAGCGTCTCGAATTACTCCTTAAGAGACACAGAGGGCAAACTAGCTATCCCACAGTCACGCACAAATTATATGAAAAATAGCTTCAGTTACTCTGGAGCAGTTCTAGTTTGGAATAGCTTACCAATCGAGTTGCGGCAGGCTGACTCCCTTAGAGCATTCCGGGCTGGCTGCGAGCGTTTCTTCTCATCATGAAAATTTAGAATTTTTACACACGGCACTCATGTAATTCGCATTTAATATTATTGTTGTATAGTTATTGATTATTAGAGTAATTATAGAGTAATGTAGTTCTAGCAATTATATATTTTATTATAATTCTGTATATAATTAGGTTTTTAAAGTTGTGACTGATGAGTTTACCGTGTCTAAATAAAGTTATCCTATCCTATCCTATCCTATCCTATCCTATCCTAAGTGTTATCCAAAGTTTCCAGTATGTGTTGCTTAAAACATTCGGGGGGGGGGGGGGGGGGGGGGCGCAGCGTTCGTCATACACTTGGTCTTGCTTTCCTCCCTCTCTCCAGCCTTAGCTTTCCTCGATTTTTATTTAAAAAATGAAAGCAATAAAGAAGGCACCGCGAGATGGCACTGCGGAGAACAACAATCAACATTTGCTAAGCAGAAATCTCATGAGCGACAACCTCCTCGGGAAATCATTGATTCCTTTGTCGAACCCATTCTAAACATCTTCTTCTTTTCTTGTGTCGATGTTGTGAACATTAACAGCACTATTCGTTTTTGTTTATTGGGACACTACTAAGACATTGAACGTTATTTCTGTTCATTGTTAGGTGGTTCATCGTGCACAATTGTTTCGTCTATTTTGTAAGAGAAATATTCTCCAAGAACAACATCGGGCCAACGCCACCAGCAGTCCTGTTACTCAGCGACGGCGGTCATTTTGAAAATCTCGCCATTTTACCGCTGTTAAAAAGAAAACTAAAAAGGATTGTTGTTGTTGATGGCGGATATAAACACGAAGACGAGGACTACGTAAAGAGTATTCTGTATGCATTGATGCTCGCACGTACCAAGCTAAACTGCGCTTTTGTTAGTGAAGACGGCCACGATGTAACTTCAGACTTGTTGCAGAAGTTTGTGAAGCCACAACTCGGGGGAAATCCATGTTATTACAAGTACGTATTATGTACTTATTGACTAAGTGGGAGGGCCGGATGGGAAAATATTTGGCTCGAGGTCATGGCGTACGTGCGCCATGACCGAGAGCCAAATATTTTCCCATCCGGCCCGACCTAACTTAGTCAATAAGTATTTTATCATATGACCAATTTGGAGACAAAATTACTTGAAATCGTAACGCGCGAGGCCGTCCGCTTTTGTAGTAGGGCCGTACGGCTTTTTCCGGCCCCGCTCGCGCAAATGCGTACGGCCCTCATACGGGACTTTCATCAATGGTTTTGCAAAGAAAAGGTTCGCGGGGCCGTGCGGGTCATATGATTCTACTTATGGGCCATCTGCTTCATTGGCGTAGTTGTGTTCCTGCAGTAAATCTTATCTTGCAATAAGGTTGTATGTATTTTTTTAATTTAATTTAATGACCTATTCACATGGGGAAGCAAGTGGGAATAGTGCCCATGCGGACATAAAACGTTCGTAGCTAAAAACGGTTTTCAGTTATTTCATTAATAACCACCGAACGTTGTGGCTTAACCTTTAGCCATAAATTTCTGGTGATTGCTTTTTCACTTGTAGATCATATTATTGCAGTTTCGAAGACACTTGGTGATTGATATACAAGACCCGTGCAGTGTGAGCATTTAGTAATCAATTAAAGTTACCTTTTTACAAATGTTTCTCTTACCATTTAACAGATTTAAAGTTAACTATCAAAGCGACGAAGTTGGTGGTAACGATAAAGGTGAAATTCTGCTTATTGTGCCAAGGAATCCTCAGCCTGGTGTCATTGATGAGATAGATAATGGATCTGTTACCATTGACCTGCATTTGCTTGATGAACCTGACGGATTGCATTATGGAATGCCTCTGGAGGACGAAGACGTCCGTGAATTGACCCTCTGTTGCTGCGAGTGTTGCCACAGAAAGTCATGTCATTGGCTGTCAAAGATCCTTTGCAACGTTTTTCCACAACACCACACCGTCAACCAGTTCTTCACTCCCCGGATGTTCTCAGCCTATCATCGTGAAGGATACAGAGCATGCGTAGAGGCTAAAGCTGATGGGTTTCTGAAAAATCTATTCTCGAAAGGGCAGCAAATGGAGGACGGTTCGGAAGATCCGAATGTATCTCTGTTTCAACCCCTTTCATCTTCTTCTAGAATTGGTGAATTCGTGATTTAGTTGTTACTCTCCCATTATTTCTACGTCAGTTTACAATACGCAGTTTACAGCTTTAGGATAATCAGTTTGAGAATACTAAATATAAACTGTGGATAATCAATTGAATCGTAAAATATTACTTGGAGGTGAAAATAACTTATGAATACTGGGTTGACGTCATATAACTAGCGTTTTGTAAATTCAAATCTTTAACTCAGCAACGCGACGTTTAAAACACGAAATACTTCACTATGCTTTGCAATGGTGGGCTAAAGAATCGCTCGCCACTTTTACAACCAATTAGAATTAAAACCTAAATCCAATTTTTCCGCGCTTGGCATTATAGTCACATGTTTTTGCTTGGACTTGTGATTGGTTCATTGGATTGTTAGCGTCTCTTGTGATTGGTCGGAGTAATTACTCCAGTTTTGGTTTTATACTGACTTGAACACTCAACTGAAAACCGCTGTATGAAGCTAATAAATGTCAGTTACACATGGACAAAAGACATGTATTAACGAGATATAAATAACAATATTTACTATTATTCCTAAGGCGACATGTCATGTGTATGGTATAAGGGGGTGGTATAGTGTTGATATATAGCAACAAAAAAATAATATGTTAAAGTATTATGGTCTTCCGGGGAATGATTTTGTTGTATTGGTGATTTTGTAGTATTGTTTTCTTACAGAGACTTGATGTCTCGGGATTTCGACATTGGGAAACTGATTATTTTATCTATTTTCTAGAATTTATTTTGAAAGACATTTTGGGAGTGGTGGCGTAGCCCTTCTAATAATAAATGAACTTTTGCTGTTAATTTCCCTGGTTTGTTAAGGAACCTTTGTTTATGAGCCACCTTTAATTTAACCATGTGAAGTTTGTTCTCAAACTCATTACTTATTCATGAGGTTATCAGCCAATGAGGGGAAAGTATTTCGTCACATGCATGAATCTTGATACCCAATGAAAACCCATATCCAAATCACTAGTGATCTGGATATGCGTTTTTATTGGATATCTAGATTCATACATGCCATGAAATGCAAATAAGAAAAATTACACATTCACACAATGAATCTTTTATTGATAGTAACAAGGAAATTTCACTCAAATTATACTGCAAAATTAAAATCCAGGCACTTCCGAAAAATACGAAATTTGAAAAAACACCAAACACAATAAATCGAATGAATAACAACGATTTTGATCTAATAAACTGTAAATTCAAAAATACGATACATACCTCTTACTCTTATCGCCAGCATCCAAAGGATTTAGCGCTTCGGAACCAACAACATCTATCAAATGCCTTCGCAAACCACATTAAATCATAAATTGTTCTGGCTGGATATCTCTTCCTCTTGCTGTTTGTTACTTCCAGCACAAACTTACTGAGCCAATAATTCAGGGTATCGGCATCCATGCTTGTGATAGCTGTTGTAACGGTATCAACTTTATGCAAGTTAGTCCAATCTTTAAACACGCCACCAGAATCAATTACAGGAACTTGTGGGTTTACCTCGGTGTCCCCCGGGCTCGGTGTAAGAACCTGTGACTTTTTCCTTTGTTTTTCACCTTTGTAGTATTGCATTCCCAGTTGACTCTATTGTTTTATGCCTTTTGTTTTCTTTGTTTTACGTCACTCGTGAGTTTCACAGGTTCTTACACCGAGGATGAGCCGAACTTGTACTACGCGACTCATTTGCCATTCTCGGAAAAGTTTCGCAGACCATCTATTCTTGTAAACGGTTGATTTGGGAACACTTTCCTTTAGCAGTGTACTTTCCTCTTCACCGCTTTTTGGGACACGAAAACGGTTAACTTCATTACTTTCTGCCATAATCAAGCTCCGACTAACCACGGAGCTATAAACTAAATGAGCAAAACTACCATAAATTTAGCATACACTTTGAATTCCCCAAAGAAACCAGGAGACGACAGATGAATGGTAGCTGATAATGATGTCCAAAATTATGCAACCAATGAAAAGAACGTAACAATAGTGTTACGATTTAGGTGATAATTAATATAGGCAGTTTGAGAAGCAATCTAAAAAACTCGTGCTTCGGGTTTGATCGTGGTATCCAAACATCTCGAAACAAATAAAAGCACTCGGCCGAAACGGCCTCGTGCTTTCATTTGTTTCTCTATATTTGGATACCACGATAAAACCCTCGCACTCGTTTTTTATATACTACTTCACTACATTTATAGTTAAGTTAAGTTGGACTTAACAGCCTTCTATTTTTAAGTTCTACCTTCCTGTGGCGACCAAACTATTATTGTTAAATTTAGTTCAATATTTTAGAATGATCTTTTACGAAAATAGGAAAAGAAATATAAACAGTGGAACCTCCATTAAGGGGACACCATCGGGAACAAGAGAAGAGTCCCCCTATAAATAGAGGTGTCCCTTTAACAGCGATGCTAATAGACCCTTTGCAGCTGGGGGTCACGTGACCTACTTTCCGGAACCAGATAAGTGTCCGCTTAATGGAGGTGTCCCAAAGTTGAGGTTCGACTGTATCAGCCATCTTATTTAATCTTGTGCCAAGATGCATTTGCCCTTGAGCTAAAATGTATGATTAAGCTTAGAAAAACATATAAATATGCATAGGACTCTATAAATAGATGAGCACAGAACGATCAGAGCAAAATGTAGTAGCCCGCACAGCAGGTGCCGGTGTATTTATAGGGCGAAATATAACCAGGACGCGTGCGCGAAGGGAACGCGGAAAGAGAGGACACCACTCCCATTGGCGCGTTCCCCTCTCGCGCGCGTCCTCGAAATTTCGCCCTATAAATGAACCGGCGTCTGCTATGCATGCAGGCTAAAAATGTAGTATCTGGAGGAAAAGCCAGAGAAGAACGGCTCAGAACCAAACAGGATAGAAAGTACTTTACGAACAGGTAAGAGAACTGTGAAAGAAAGAACTGGAACAGTCCGCCGAGCTCCAGCATTGATGCTTGAGGGAGAGACTCACACCCACTCTTTCTCTGTGAACTGTCATTTATACCTGGTAACTATGGAAACCAATTCAACAATAATGAGACCATTTCTTCTTTGCAGTTACCACAGGGAGCCTATACTAAAAACAATGAGTATAGATTTCATCAGTCACGCTTTTCTACGATGTGCTCAGATCACAAAATTGAATTAAATTTTCAGGTTCAGATTTTACACAAACCAAAAGACCAAATGAAACCAAACACATTCAGTTGTAATTAAGAAAAAGCACTTTCATTTATCTATTAGTTAAAAACCATTAGTGGCAATAGCAACGTTTTAGTCTGTAGAACAACGCAGAGAGGAAACAACAGAATTAATATTTTTCTCCATAGGAGAGCAACAAGAGAAGCCAAAATACAGACAATCTCCCTAAGTAACCTAGTTTTTAATCTTCCCCCGCAACCTCCACGTATAGCACAGAACTTGTCAAGTGAATCCGCACAATATTGCGTGAGGTGTTAGATTTTAATTTAGAAATAGAAAACGATGCAACTTTGGGAGAACGAGAAAAGCTGTGGAAACACGAGTAAAAGGAAATTGTTTCAACAGAGGTCTTCACGAGTTCTCACGAAAACAAGGAAGGCTGAGAGTTTTATTTCGTTTAAAGAATAAACGCTAAAAATTATTACGAATCATGTTTCCATAGAGTTGAAGATAATAATTTGCAACCAATCATATCGTGTGCGTTGTCTTGTTTATTTCATAAAGCGCGATGTTCAAGGCACAAGTCAATAGCTCACAACTTCTTTTAACGGATTTTTGACTTTAACCCGGATCAGTAAGTAATCGATGTTTTTGCTATATCATATCAATCCCTTTGTCCAGATTTTGTAGCTGAGAAACAACTTTAATAACTTCCACCGTAAGAGGGTGCTGTCAATAGATAAAAAGAACGAAATTAAAGTACTCATTGTTGTAGGTTGTTTCGTACGTTTCAATCGGTAACTGCATATAATTTTCTTTTATTTGAAAGACAAATAGATTATTTCTAAGCAAAACACATACTTAACGTAAACTTATATTTTCTACATTGAATTCTAAACTGATGTTTGGAAGCAACTGATCATCTTAGCCTATAAATTTGCAAGATTCATTTACTACGGCTTAACTTTTTTCCAACTTTCAGATTGCGTTAATATTTTTATCAAGCATCATGCTTTCCGCGACGTTTCTTCTTTGTCTTGCTAGTTATACTGTTTTAGCCGTATCTGGTAAGTTTTAAATTAAAGTAGTCCTTTAGATTAAGTCAAATTAAATGACGGAAGGATGCTTTGCTGAAAAAGCTGGCAAGAGGCTCGAGCATCGATCGCTCGGAAGAAGTTAAAAAATTGAATAGTGATATCCTGCTTGTTTCGGTTCTCCGTGCAACAGTGCCGTGGGACTGACATAGAAATTAAAAGAAGGGGGAGGGGAGGGGGGGGGGGGGGGGGGAGGGAGGAGGAATAATTTCACGATAAAGCAGTGTACCGTAATGTCCACCCTGGGTACGAGAGGTTGTCTCGCGGCACAATTTCGTGAGATGTCCGGGCCGAGAAAGTATAAGAGACCAAGAGATAATAATTGTCCAATTATTATCTCTTGAAGAGACATACGAGGCATGAAATATGAGAGAAGTGAGAGCGCGAAGGAAGCCTCTGGCACTCGGGGTATGCAATGTCAGGCCCGATATCGAAATCGAGACGATCGCTTATTGATACAGTGATCGCTTATTGATAAAGCGTGTAATAAAATGTATCAAGATCTATACACGGATAATTATAAAATATAAACATTGCTTTCGAAAGTCCCAATGCGATTATTTCATCAGTACTACAATACTGCATGACAAACGAATACGTATAGAACAAATTTCCTATAAATATCGAAGATTTGTATAACGCAGAGATATACAGTTGTTCTAAAATAAAGGCAAGAGAAAACCACGGACTTAACTAACCGTTTCTTTAAAAAAAATAATTTTTCTATCGTTCAGAGGACCTGAATGGATGTGAGGAAAATTTTGTTAAAGTTGGATGTTACAAAGACAAGACAAGACCTCTACCGAAGCTGTTATTAAACAAGAGACGCGGAAATCAATTGGCCGACGGTTGGGATAACTGGGAGAACTTCCTCAAAAGGTAAGACAAACAAACGCCCACTGCGCATGCTTAACCATAATTCAGTTTCCTTACTCTGTTCATGGGCCCACAGTACTTGGCTCCTGTTATTGCGATTTCCCTACTACAAAGCTTTTTGGGTATTCTGCGCCACTTCTCGGTGTTTGGAAATCCTGATGAAACACTCTTCCCCATGTTCAATATTTTATTTATAAACTAGGAGCTGACTTCTTGGACTCCCGGGGGGTACTCCCTTATATAAGCTAGGTATATGTGCGGCCCTAAGGGGTATGGTTTTCAAGCCGTTTTGGTCTGAAATAGGGCATAGATTTTGACCATTTTGGTCTGAAATAGGTTATGGTTTGCGCACTCTGGTCTGGAATTAGGTATGGTTTTTAGAAGAAGCTACTTTTTTCATCCCTTGAGAAATGCGGTTTGATTAACATCGTGAATTAGAAGCCCTCGAATATTTACGCAAACAGAAGCACTTCCTGGGGTTCCTGGGCAGCTGCGATCATGTATCCGAGTGTACGTGCTGCAAGGGACTGGTCTGAAATAGGGTATCGAATTTTGGGTCAGGTCTGAAATAGGGTAGGAAAAATCGCATATTTTGGTCTGAAATAGGGTAAGGGTTTTAAGAAGCGTGCTGCACACCCCCTCCCAAATTTTCGGGCTTGGATTCCAATTATTCTCACAGCTATCCGGGAGTAACATGTAACAAGCGCTTAAGCTGGGGATAGAACTACATTAATATTAAATAAAGCAAAAAGAACACTAGGAACTGTGTGCAAAACTCTCAAACCGTGTTAAAGTGCAGTTAGGGCATCGGCTTACAAAACTTAAGCGAGATCTACACTAGCTTCCGCTGCATGCCTACCTCACATGGATCATGATGTGAGAAAACTAGAGCAAGTACGAAAAAAATGCAGCCAGATTCGTAACGGGCAAACATAAACGTAGCACAGGTTCCTCAAAACTGGTTGGTCGTCACTCGGCTGGTATACACCACTGGAACATAGACGCCTGTTAAATCAGATGTCGATGTTTTGCAAGATTCACAATGGCCTCCTTAATATTAATGTTCCATCAAGTGTTATTCCATCTACAAGACCGCGCCTACATCCGTGTACTTACCAACAAGTCCTGACTAATATTTTGACTTACAGTCGTATCCCTTTTCCGAGAGGGGCGAGAATCTGGAACTTCAGTGCTTCCATGGTAGGCAGTGGAAGCCTAGTTCCTCACTACCTTTAAATTAGCATCCTGACAAGCAATTAGATTTATGAGGTGCCCCACCTACTTAAAGTGCATATGAAGTAAAAAAAGATAGTGCTTTACTTTCTTTATCTAAATTTGTGGGTTTCATCGAAAAGATCCTTCCCATTGTGAAATTATTAGGCTTGAAAGTTTTGAATTTTCCGCCAGAAAGTGTCTCTATCGAGCGCGCGGCCAAAGCTATTCTATTAGGGACGGGCCATTATTTTTTTGACGAGGAGGGTTGGAAAATTTTCGCATGCAAACATTTTTTTTATATGCGGCACCTGCTGCAAACAATTTATTTTGTGTCTCCGTCCAACTGCCATACTTCCAGCAAACAATTTTTTTCTTTATTTTTTGCTTGCATACAATTTATTTCAGTGTTTATAGCCTCTGCAAACAATTTATTTCAAAATTTTCCAACCCCCCCCCCCCCCCCGTCAAAAAAATAATGGTCCGTCCCTTACAAGGCTATGACGTAGAAAATACTTCAACTCATGAGCATCATGGCGGCAAAGGAGAAGTCTTCGACCTCGGCGACTTTCTGTCTGTCTGACAGAGACTCTGTAGAAGACATAACTTCCTCACAGTCTGACATTCTTTTGAAGAAATGGAACGAAACACACTGTGAGCATACTGAAGAACGAATCTCAAGTATTTTCTACGTCATCAACGTCATGAATATCGACAACTCGTTCCCAGTCTCCGAGACAATGATTTCTGCAAATTGTGCTACTTTGGACGGCAAAAAAGAGGCCTTAAATTTTTTTTAAGATAAATTTCTTTTATCACTTCAAAATAAAGACATAACAGCCTCCAAAGAACGACAAAATAAATCAAAGGCTCCTTAGAGCCAACCCGTGAATTTGAAATGCTAACGCGCAAGGCAATAATTGCGGTAAGCTTATGTTTTCACTCTGTCACGGTTCAATATATATTTTTTTAAATTAAACGTAAGGATTTTTGACAAACGCAAAAAATAAAAATACAGTACATCACTTTCATAATGTTCAGTCCGAAGAAGAAAGAAAAAAAAAGAAACGCCCCAAGCGAGATTCGAACCTGGGCCTTTCGGCTGTAAGCCCGCGATTTACACCACTCGACCACCGCGACCACTGACTTGTAATGGGATATATTTTATTACTTGAAGGTAGATAACCATCTAAACGCGTGTCTCAGTTGAAAATTCCTTTTAGATCGATTTTAACGTTGCATTAAAGACTCCAAATGCGAAACATCTTTAAGCTTATTGTTGTTTATATTTGTTTACACCAATTTAGTTATTGTTATCGCTGGATTCACGCTGTTCTTGTTACAAAACGCATTCGTAACAAAGCATTACGTCACTAAGTTTACAGCTGATGGAAGGAGTGAGCGAGTGAGTGACTCATTTGCATATCTGTCGTCGTTACCGATAACCCGTTCATTACGCATACGCGTATATTCACGGGTTAAAAATTACTTCATATGGGGGACTGTTGTTAGTTACCTCCTGTGGTTAGTGTAAACTATTTATACGAGTCAAATAAACTAAGAACAAAGAACACATTGCCTTTGCGGACTGATTACAGCCATTGTCTTGTAAAGAGACTGCAACAACAAATTAAGTCAAATTAAGGAAGAGTTGGACAGTTACTTCTTCGTTTCTTTTTTAGCTTGGCCTGCAGTTGCGCGAAAATAACAAGAAGTGAAGGCTTCACATATTTTGGTCTGCAGTTTTTTGCCGAGTGCTGGAGCGGAGTCCAGCCTAATGTTACTTATGCGCATGACGGTATCTCCGGAGGATGTGTGGGACAAGATTCCACAAAGCCCTGCGAACAAGCACATCCCATCTGTGTGGGAAGAGGAAAAGAGAATTACGTCTACAAGCTTGTCACGACATCTTCCGCTCCTGGTAACTGATACATAGTGAAGTACCTTAGGCATGGTTCAAACGCCGTACTTTCCATGAGCCGTACTTAACTAGAACTCGGGCCGACCCAATTGATTTCAGAGCGGCTGTTGATTCAGACGCCGTGTTCAATCAGCCGAACTTATGTAAATGAAGTAATAGAATAAAAGTGAACCAGCGGTTACCTGCGCGGGTATTGATCGAAATTTCCGTCAGCCCAACATGGCTAACGTACCAAAGTTAAATAGGGCTTTCCTTTCAATGTCTAGAAATGCGAGATGGAGGAGACCACGCCTACAAAGCCCTGTACGGTTTATCATATCACGGAGGCGACAGGTAGTTAAAGCCTGTTTTCTATTATCTTTACTGCTACTGTCTAATGAGGAAGCAACCCCTAAATAAAACCGCTCCTGTCGCCGACGGATAAGAAATCGGGGATGGTTTGACTTGGTTTGGACCGAATACAGCCAAAGCACACAAATTTCGACAGGTCGAAGCAGGTCATACACACATCTTCATCGGAGTTCTCAAGCATTCTGCGATAAAAAAAAAACCGCCATGTTGCGCCACTGAAATACACTCTGATTTAAATAAAATGTATTTTGTGGACGCCAATATTCTAGCGCTTGGCTCATGTACGGTACGGCGTATGAAACAACAGTCGTACTTCAGCCGGACTTTACGGTTAATTGCAATTACAATAAATTATAAAATCATTAACATAATGTGTCCATTCG
Source organism: Cladopsammia gracilis (assembly GCA_022457155.1). Lineage (NCBI taxonomy): Eukaryota > Metazoa > Cnidaria > Anthozoa > Scleractinia > Dendrophylliidae > Cladopsammia > Cladopsammia gracilis. The sequence goes on from JAJGOT010000032.1 coordinate 295,784, forward strand.
ATACGGCTCATGGTTAGCACGGCGTTTGAATCAAAGGCGAACCAGAGCCGTATTATACGGCTGAGTTAGCCGTATAGTACGCCTGAAGGCGAACCTAATGTTTCAGCCGAACTCAACTGATTCAGACGCCGTACTTTCCATGAACTTTTAAAAAAAATTTCGGTACGGCTCATGGAAAGTACGGCGTTTGAACCATGCCTTAGTATAGGATGCATGCACGGCGGCCATGTTGGCATTCAGGCGTACGTTTCTCGAAAATTTCGTTAACTTTTCGGGCCCGAATGTTTGAAAGCTCGGCATTAAAATCTTACGTTTACTACAATGCAATGCAATACTGTTTATTGTGTCATACGTTTAGCTATAAAAGAGTATGTTATCATAGACGCCTTTGAAAAGCTACGACGATAACAAACCAGCTAGTTTACAGGTATTCCATTTAAAAATGAATAAAATACAATAAAATAAGAAAATTTATCATTATAATCTATAGTAACAATACACGCTTGTACATTTACATTTATATATTTATATAATAAGCAAAAAGAAATCGTATCACTATGATCTTTAGATAAAGTTGACAAAGTCAATGTCTTTGACACGAGCAAGGCTGGTTTGCGGGCTAAAAACTTCAACTCCATTCGTTATAGAAACTGAATTTCAAAAATAGCTTTCGGGCCCGAAACGTTTTCGGGACTTTCGAGAAACGCACGCCTGAAACGATGTTTTGCATTGAAAAAGAATTTAATTCCCAAAGGATGGAAATTTGATTGTTCTGAACATCAACTTGGCCACCGTACGGATTAAGCAGGACAAGAGACTTACTTTAAGAAGCAAATCTTGTTTCGCGGACGTAAGAAAATGCCATTAAATGGAGTGAAAAAGCACTATGGCTTCCCGGATGCAAATGTTGCTTCAGATACAAGTTTCAGTTTATTCGCTTCAGGCACTTACAAAAGTGTTGGCAACTACATCTCACGATGACGGGTTTATTTTGTTACCCTACCCCACCCCCTCCCTTCCCCCACCCAACCCCCTCATTCCACAAAAACGGGTTTCAAATGAAGTAAAATTTACTCAAACTTAACAGAGGACCTCACTCAGACCTGTGTAACAAAGGATGACTGTTCTCTGGCTAAGTGTCATGCAGAAGAAGGTGTTACATCAGGATTTAACACACTCCTTGCATTGCATTGTGTCAATGACAAAAAACTATTTTTCTGAATGTGCTAGAGCTGGCAAGGAAATTTCTTCGAAACTTAATGTTATGTACTGGCACGTGTTGGGTGTTGCCTCATTCCAGGAAACAAAAAACGAAAACAACTGAAAAAAAAAACGGGGCAACATGGCTATTGTTATTCCTTACCCTCGTTCTCTTGTGTTTCACTCTAAACCCACATGGAAGTAAGCCCTGAACATAACTCAAAAGGAAAATTCACTTTCTTCTGCATTAATGCTTTTTATTGAAGCTGTCGTCTCCCATGTCTTAAGCTAAAGAGTAAGACAAATAGCTGGTTTCTCCTGGGCTAAACAGGTCAACAAATAACTGGTTGCTTATGTTGATGTCTTTCTTTGACAGACTGCAAAGATAGCAATGATGACTGTCCTGAATATGCCAACGGGGGATTTTGCGAATATCCAAATGTTCAGAGTCAATGCCCATATTCTTGCAAAACGTGCTAACATTTGATTGTAGTTTACTTACAAAATACTATTACATGGTGAATTCTTGGCTAATAAATTAAAAACCCTGTGTAGCATGTTTGTTTTTTCTGACTTAAGTTAAGTATTGAGAAATGGGTGTCTCTAATTCAGTAATTGTCATGAGATTAGTCATTAGCCAGTTACCTTAATGCCATCTTGTAATAAATAGATGATATGTGAGGGAACCGCTTCCAGATTGTTGTTTGTTGTTTGTATCAGCTTGATGCGATAATAAATCAAGATATATCCCAACTGAGTCTTGGTTGTTGTGAAAGTGATTAGATGATGTGCAAAGAACCTGGTATAAGCACAGAGGTTGTTATAACATGTAGTTTGGCAAACGCCATTCATGATGATCCAAGATTTGTAGTTCTGTAAGTATTCTTCTGGCTGTTACTACAGCAAACATTACACAAGTGTTGCTGTACCTGAAACTTCAAATTTGACATTCGTGATCACCATTACCATCATCATAATCACCATCACCATCACCATCACCGTCACCATCAACACCACTATCGTCATCATCATCATCATCATCATCATCATCATCATCATCATCATCATCATCATCATCATCATCATCATTACTATCACCATCACCATCATCATCACCATCACCATCATCATCATCATCATCATCATCATCACCATCATCATCATCATCATCATCACCACCATCATCATCATCATCATCATCATCATCATCATCATCATCATCATCATCATCATCGTCATCATCATCATCATCATCATCATCATCATCATCATCACCATCATTGTCACCATCATCGGCATCATTGTCATCATCACCAGCATCATGCCATTATCATCTACCATCATCATCATCATCATCATCATCATCATCACCAGTGCGTAGGACAGGAGGATTTGACATTAACAGTTCCACAACACTTCTGTTTTGAAATAAGTTCCATACTTCAACATTTTCCACTGCCGTGATCATTTCTAAGAGTTCCGTCTTTTTGCCAAGACTACAGGCAATCAAGTATATAAACTGAAAATCTTGATGTAAATCCTATCTTTTGGCTTGTCATAAGTAGTTCAGTTACTGCAGCTGTTATTTCTTTGTGGAGTTCACTTGGCAAGGTTGATTGCTGATGACATTTCTTGTAATGTGAGTCTACCTTGTGAAAGCATCATCTTGATTACAATCTAAAAAGGTGAATGCCTGCTGTTATCATGATGTGCTTTTTCTTGACAAGCTGGATCTTAAGTGACTATATAATTGATGAGTGTTGTAAGACCAAACATAAAGAAGTTGTGAATGAAAACAGTGGAATGAACCAATCGGAACTCAAAACTAAACGCGAGCAGATTGATCCACGGAATCAAATCTTGATAATAATTTATTGTGTGGTGTCATTTATTCATTTTTTTTAACAATGAAATTATTTTTCTTGTTTTATCTTGGTGTCTTCTGGGAGGGAAAGGGTTGAAGGTATCTGGGCAAATTTACACCCACAAACGGTAGAAAATGTACCAAAAATGAAGACTTCCAAAAACACTGTCCAGAGTGGAGCATTTTCAAAGCCATTGTGATCATTTGATTTTGGTGCAGATGGATGAAAACAGAGACTTTTGAAAATGATTGCATCACATCATTGATTTTGATTCCAGTCCACACATGCATATTTGATACGACAGGTAAAACGAGACAAATTTTAATCTTTTACTATGTTTTCAGCCAAATAAAAAATAAAATGGATACTTTTAACCATGCATTAGTGTAGAATACTAGATGGGGCCTTACATTTTCTATCCTCAATGCCTGTCATTAGATAACCTCATTCATGTATGATCCACATGAGATAAGCTGATAACTTAATCTCTACCTGACACGGTAATTCCACTCAGGATATAAAATAATAACAAGCAAGAAAGGTGGATATTGTGGAGTTCAGTTCCCATCATGGTAATAATAATAATAATAATAATAATAATAATAATAATAATAATAATAATAGTAATAATAATAATAATAACAAATAACTTTATTCACAATTTAAAAAATATCTTAATTACAAAAAATAAAAATAGAAATAATTGATAATAAAAATTCAAAATTCAAAATTCTATAATAATAATAATAATGAGTCTTTATTTCATAAGATAAACACACATATCCTATGTTAAAAATATGAATGTAAAAGCAAGCTACAGTACAAGAAGTCGATACTATTAGTAAAATACTATAATGTATTTTCTACAAATGTATCAGTCAAATCCAAAAGTGTCTATCCTCCCCCCCGGGCATATCCGGGCATTTGACAAAAGGCTAGCTCTGTATAGTGGGGAATTTGATGCAAGATGAGGCCTGCCTGTTGGTACATTTGACTTCAACAAAAACGTTGGTCAGTGGTCACAAGCTATGGGATTTTGTAATCCATTCTGTTTTGGGAGTTTCCATATAGTTCTTTGTTCCTTTGCTGTTGTAATATCCATTGTTTTGGATTCATTTTAAAGATGCCTTTGTTCAAAGTCTGTAGCACTGACAAAGAAACTCACAAAGGTATATCAGCATGGAATTATTGGGAGCTTGTATCAAAAAGTAAAGTCATTTTTTAGTCTTATTATTCCGATGTCATGAGCGGAAGGAGTGACTGCATGCTTCATTGCATTGGCTCAATTCTACTTCATCGTGACTTTTAAAATTATTCTGGTGATGGTTGTTGTTTACATAATAAATATATAATAATGAAGGGACCTCCTTACCCGGAGGGTGGGATATTTGATGCTCTGTGAAGCCCTAACCGATGGGGCATTTGATCATGTTCACTGCCAACACAGTGGGGCATTTTGGTGATTTTGAAACAACTGATATATAACATGGTATCCATTTTCGAGACCTTTCCTGGACCAGGGTATAATATTTCTAAGGGACCGGTCATTATTTATGTGGGGGGGTGGGGGGGAAAAATCATGGGGTGGGCCAGCCTATTTTTTTTAGAGAAAAGGGGTGGGCCAAAAGAGAATTTCACGATGATTGGGGGTGGGTTGCCAGCCAACTCGCTGAACGTATTGATGGTGCTCCTGTTCTGTCTGATTACATTCACGCAAGTGTTTCAGAACGTGCAGAAGACTCTTTCTTTCTTAATGGTGAATACCTTTCAGAGTACATGAAAAAATCAGTTAACAACAGAAATGATATGCCTGGATCAGCGTATATCCGTAAAATCTTGGAATTCAATGAAAAGCATGTCGAGTCATGGGAGCTTTATGCCGAATTTTTGAAAGGATCATGTAAAGAAAAAGATGGTTCATTGTGCAAGCACTGCTGTTTAACAGATGGACCTGAGGAGATAGCCTGGACTGGACCAGCAACTGAAAGAATACCAAGACCAATTCCAGACCAATCTGCACTTCCTGAATTTAAATACTTGAGCGTTCATACTTCTTCCAATAATGATGAAAATGGCAAGAAGCGTATTCCCGATGATTGGCAGCCACGATCAAATATTAAGAAGCTCTTCGAGCAAGGGAAGTTGTCAATTAATGAATGATTTCGTTCAGTGAACAGGAACTCCTTATATAGGTATAGATTGAAGGGGGTTGGGGGTGGGTCACCTCTTATATAAAGTTATATGGGGGTGGGTCAAGAATTAACTAATGGGCTTAAAGGGGTGGGTCACATTTTTTCTTTCATGCTAAAACAAAAAAAATCCCCCCCACCCCCCCACATAAATAATGACCGGTCCCTAACGCATGAAAGCAGTAAAAAGGGTTATTAAAATTTACTTAGTATTAAAAATTGGCCGATTTAAAGAACGGGATATCAATTTGAATGCAATATTTTCTGTAAAATGAGGTCCAAATTTGGAGATCTGGGGGATATTTGACTAATTACACTAGCTTGATATACATCTGTCTCTAATCACTCCTCCCCGCTATATTATCTGTGAAAGGATCCAGGAAATTCTTATAAATCTTACCTCATCTTTTTCGTGCTTATTTTTCTTAAATTCCGCTCTTGCCCAATCCTCAAGCTCTTTCTTGTGATCTTCATTTGGCACTTCTCGCAAGGTTCGAAGGATTTGCCTGTAGAGGCTTAAAACTTGTCGTCTGAGAAAGAACTATGAGGACAAATACATTATAAGTCTATCACATACGAAAATGCTTGGATAATTGAACAAATTCCTTTTTTGATTTTTTTTACCTGCTTCAATGAAAGCGCATTTTGTGGCAACTTTCCAGCCGCCATTTTGGGTGATTGTGTAACCAAGCCTGTAAGTCTGTGGGATCTGGTGCGAGTTCTCTTCCAAGGAGACGAAGGAACAACAAACATGGCGGACGATAAGCGAGAAACATCGTCTTTAAAAAAATTACTTGAATCTGTCTATGAAGTGCACAGGAAGGATATTAAGACCTATACGAGTGGTCATCTGAATGCAAGTAAACTTTTGAAACCTCCAGAAGCACACCACAAAAGATGGGAGACGGCGGATAAGCCTCTAATAAGGTAGTGTACAGCTGAAGTGAGACTGACTTACAGTTAAGGGGAGCGATTTTAGAATACCCGGCCACTTATTTACATTTCCCAGAACGTTTTATAGAACGAGGCATATGAAAACAAAAGGATCCATTCTTATTCAACGAGATGCAAATAAGTGGCTGGGTATTGTACAGTTTAGGGGCGGACCATTAGAGAGGCCCTGTTAGGGGGGGTCTGAATAATCCATAATCCTGGATAAATTTTTGAAATAATCCGTATCCCAATTTTGTAAAAACAAATATCCCTAAAATAAAATTCTAAAACAATCTATTTATAGCAACCCCTAATTACCCTTTTGTGTCATGTGAATTGACTTATGTACTGTATGGGGATGATATCTGTTTCCAAACATTCTTATTGTTATTCAAATGTGCCAACCAATGGAACAAAAGAACCCTTTGTTTCGGCAGCCAATAAGGCTCTGGTTGGCACATTAATAACAATTGGTGACGTCACTGATATCTTCCCTATATCAGGCATGTCAAGGGTTGTATTTCCGCAACCCTTATGAAACATAGGGGCGGTGTAACTTACATGTAAGCTGTGACCTTTGAACAGGTGTATTTATGACCATTTGAGTGTAAAATGGGGTTGGCAGTCCTGCGCGACTCTTACCTCATGTTTCTAATGCCATTTGCTCCTTCTATATGTTTTGAACGGGTATTCTACATTTAGCCGTTTGTTAACGAGGATTTTAGTTTAGACTGAGTTTTAAAACCCTTCAAAAGCCGCATGCATGCAATGGACTAGAGGTAAATTCTGTCGGTTGTGGTTTCCCGTGGTGTTGCGCTTGTAGATTTTGACCTCATTTTAGCGTCCTTTTTTGCCTGGCGGTTGGTGTGTTGTTTTCGCCATTAATATTGGCATGTAGATTTTTATATAGGAAAGGTTTGAATTTCTCTAACTATTCTCTCTGAAATACCAGGATCTGAAATGATCTCAGTGTTGGCCGTGAATGTCTTTCCTGCTATTAATGTCACGCTGGGCCCAGCTATTTTAGATTTGTCTTTGAAGGATTTTAATTTTCAGGATCCAAGCTTTATAGCAGAGAGAGTTGTAGCTTAATAAGCTATTCAACTTGTAGAGAGTTGAAGTTTGTCTCATGCATAGGCCTACGGGCCGGGGGGCTGGGGCGCTGCAGCCCCCAACCCCCCCCCCCCCCCCAGTTTTGGGCGACTCAGATTTTTTGGGCAGCAAGAGAAATTTGGGCAAAGCCAGTTTTTAAAGAAGTTTCCATAAGTCATTGAGTGCCACGTGATGGTCATGCCGGTGGTAAGCCGTAAAGGCTATATACGTGCAAATGGAACGCATTGTAAAAGCCCTGCTCACGCTGTCTTCAGACAAAGATCCGAAAACCTACTCTAAGAGCAGAGCCTTATTGACCGCCATTTGGGACTTGGAGTTCATCTTCGGACTGTGTGTGCTGAAAGTAATCCTGAGCAATACTAATAGTCTGTACCGATATCTTCGAATTCAGAGGAAGACAGTCGAAGTCTCCGCTCGTAGAAATGCCGACATGACCATTCAAACCCTATGCCAGTGAAGAAAGTTTCAACAGCGTATGGCAGATAGCATCAGCAATGGGTCTGAAAATGATTAGAAGTGGCTGACCAATTCTCAGTTTGAATTATGAGAAGCCAAGGCACCCAGACAAACGCAATCGCGCCGCCTTCAAGCCCTTGTAGGTGAACACGCGCAAAGACAAACACAGCTGACATCGGTATCGTACCACCGTATTAACACTTACTATGCGTCAATCGACAAGGTGCTGTCCGAGCTTGAGCTCGGGTTTAGCGGAAATGACCAGGAAATACTTGGTGCTTTGGGAAATATCTGTCCCCGTGAAACACCTGATAAAGAAAGCTTTTCCCGCGTTGCTAAATTTTACAAAATCGACGGTGAGATTCTGGAAGCTGAGCAGAAAATGTACGCGAGTTTTCGTCGTGTGCGTTGATTAGGCTTCATGACTGTTTCAGAAATGCTGGAGACAATGCACGAGAATGATCTATTTGATATGTTTCCAGAGTTTTCTAATGTGGTACATATCCTTTCAGTGATACCTGCTACATCGTGTTCTGCACAACGATCATTCAGTGCGTTGCGCAGATTGAAAACTTACATCCGCAGCACCATTGGGCAACAACGTGTTAGTAACATCCACTTATTAACATTGAAGGGGCATATGCCAACTCTGTAGTCAACAATGGCATGGATCGTATCATTGATATCTTTGGCCGTCGAAATGGCAGAGACAGCTATTTCTTTTAACGTGTTTTCTGAGCTAAAATCCCTACCCTTTCATATACCTCCAGCCTCAAAAAGGTACCCCTTTCGGGCGGAGCATCCCCATATAGCCCATTATAGGGAGTACCCCCTCCCCCCCCCCCGGGGGGGTGCAACAGCAATGTGAGAGATGCCATTTTTTAAGGGAGTCTTTTGTTGACCTTTGATAGGTCTGATCACTGTCAGTGAGTTCTCAACTACCCGCCATTTTGAATATATTACCCAGAAGACTTAGCGACTGGCGACTACTTCTGCGAGGCATCGCGGGCACGGAATTTTCACTAGGAGCACCGGAGGGGCCACTGGAGATAAAGATTTGTCATTTTCTGTGTGACTTTTACCTCTCTTTATGACGTTTTATCCTTTTTTAAGTAAAAAGCATTCTATGTGATGATGACCGATAATAATCCGTAATTTTAAATTGAGGATGCAAATAATCCGTAATCCTTAAATTTAGTGGCCAATAATCCGTATCCCTTCTCTTAAAACCCCTAATAATCCATAATCCTAAAACCCTAACAGGGCCTCATTAGAAATCTTGGGAGGGGGGGTGACAATTACCAAAAAAAAAATCCTGCAAAGGAAAATTGTCTCAAAAAAAATTCCTGCAAGCAGTTGACCATAAAAAAATAAAATCCTGCAAGCTAACCGGCTATATATACATATATTTATTTATTTATTTATTTATTTATTTATTTTAAACTGGAACAGATGAGAGTATGACATGCTCTCTGGTAGTAAAATTCATCAAAAGCAACTTCAGGTTGAGTCAAATGCTGTCAAAAATTACCTGCCTCAAAGGTCTATCTGGTACGTCAAATTCTCATAATACTTACTATACAAAAAGACGAAATTGCATATACTGCATATAAAATGAAATCGAGTACTTGTATGTGGAGCCACACAAAGAGACGCAAAGCGACGAGGAGCCACATCAATTTGCCAAACATTTTTGACAGAAATTGTTGTCTCAGAACACTAGAAATGGAGTTTCAGAGCATCCAGATTTCAAAATTTTCTGGGGGGCATGCCCCCAGACCCCCCTAGCGGCTCGAGCCTTCGGCGCTCGACCACTCTATCTCAATTCTTATTTCTCCTCATTTTTTATGCAAAGGTTCCACAGTCTGACTTAAATCTACTCTCCAGCGTTTAATACCAAAAATGGATTGGGTCAGGTATAAAAAAATTGGAGCTTGCACGCATTTATAAAGAAGGTCTCAGAAAAAAAAAACCTGCAGGCTTGCACCTCCCCCCAAAAAAAATCCTGCAGGAAAATCAGGTCGAAAAAAAAATTCATACACTGAAAAATTTTTGACCCCCCTCCCAGGATTTCTAATGGTCCACCCCTTAGCCGATAAGTCTTTAGTATTTAATTTACATGTACCGGTATGTTGTGGTTCAAGTTAATTTTTCTTTGGGTTAAAAATTTTCAAACCAGTTCAATTTTTATTTTCCCTTGTCTCCGATTCATTATCATAATCCGAGACAAAGGAAAACAAAAGCCAAACTGGTTTGAAAATTTTCAAACTAGAGAAAAATTTGAACCACAACATTTACATGTAGCCCAAGCAGTGATGTAGGGTTTATGCATCAATCAATTCTGGCTGTTACCATCCCCCCAGGCATATCCCAGGGATTTGTAAGGCCCTATGTCCCTGGGGCAAGGATTTTGTACAACAACGTGTTGCCCCGGGGGTTGGGGGTGGGGACAACTTAACCGATCGCCAGATCCATGCGGTCGCCATGTCAGTAAACAATGGAAGAATTCGCCGGGAAACCAACTACTTTTGTGGGCAATTGGCTTGAAAACCAAGGTATTACAAAGTTAAAGAATTTGTTTGAAGGTAAGAAACACTTCTTAATGTATATTTCAACGTAGGCTTTGCAGCGAGGAGCTGTAAAAGCAAAGTTGACAAGGGCACGAAAAAACAAAGCACAGCATCAGGCTGCTGACGCATAAACAGAAATTTCCGATAGTCCAAAGTCGTGCATCCGATTAAAGAAACAATGTTAAATGTGTCTTCATACATTCTGATTCATAGACGTTTTGTTAGAACTTTCACAGAGCCAGCAACTTTCTTTTCGGTGATCTGATGTTACATTATTAATGATGTTATATTATTAAACATGGTTTTAATATATGTTTCTTTAACTTTTGTAATTTTTGTTGCTTTTCTAATTGCCCAGGGGCGGGGATTTTGTAGTTTCTGGCAGCTTGGGGGTGGGAAATTTGTAGTTCCACAAAAAAAAAAACACAAATCCTGGGAGTTGGCCCGAGGGGGGATGGTAACAGCCGGAATTGATTGGTGCATTACCTCGGTGTAAAAACCTGTGACTTTTTCCTTTGTTTTCTACCTTTGTCTTGCACTCTATTGTTTAAGTACCTTTTGTTTTCTTTGTTTTACGTCACTCGTGAGTTGGCAGGTTTTTACACTGAGGATGAGCCATGATGTAAGCTTTTGTATTGAAAATGTTCATCGGCTGTAGGCTTATATTTCTGAAAGACGGTATGCATATATATTTTAATGTGGTTAATGGCAAAATTAATAAAATGGAAATGGAAATGGAAAATGCAAATACCCTAAAAATCCAGCATTGATCATTGTGAAGTCGTGATGGTCTAGTAGTTAACACGTTAGACTTTTAACTTTAGTATCTGGTTCCATCTCTAATATTTCTCTGCCATCACATTGTATCCTTATAAATAGGCAAGAAACTTTACTGCACACAGGACTGTAGTTAGGCTAAAATAACTGGGGGGCTGAGCAAATTGGCCAAGCAAAGCTACCCCCATAAAAAAAAAGACATCAGGGAGCTTAAACAAGAACCCGAACAAGAACCCGACTGCAGGAGAATTTGCCTACAGTTGACAAATATAGCATCTTAACAGACTATAAAAGGTTGTGTAAAAGGCACTTTGAGCATCAGAATTCAAAACTGATTGTTGCACATTAATTTGTTTTAAATATATATTTTTTGGCACATTCATTGTTTTTTAACTTCCAAAAATTCTGGGGTGGGGGGGGGGGGGGGTTGAGCCCACCCCCCCTCCCAATACTTGTCCAATACTCTGACAAATTTATGCATAGCACGTACTGTAATACATTGTGCTGTATTGTGCCATTTTAGAATGTATTGTTAAACTATTGTTTCGGTCATATAATACAATATAATGCAATGCTATGCATAAATTTGTCTGAGTATTGGACAACCCTCCCCCCTGCCCCTCCCCCTGCTACAGGCCTGTGCACATCATCATCATCATCATCATCTTTATTTAAAAAACACAGTAAATACATCAGGCATTAACAATTTAATTTAAACTACAACTTAATAAGAAACTATGTATGTAAATTCATCTTCTATAATTTAAAATATAACTAACTATTAAAGAAAAGTAAACTAAAATAAAGCCTGTTTTACATGAATGCTGTGTCGGAATTAATTAAGATTCATCAGAAATTAGTCAGAGATGTTGCCTGCCTAACAGCTGAGGGTAGTCTGACTGTTCCAGAGGACTGCACCACTATAGGCAAAGCTATTTTTGTAATAGTTAGTACGTGGCAATGGCATTACAAGCTTATTATCAGAATCCCGCAAATTGTAAGAAGTAATCACGTCACTCTGCTGAATAAATTTAGAGGACAAATAATTCGGTGCAAGGTCGTTTAAGGACTTATAGACCATCTCAGCCTTTAGATGACATTGTCTTGTGGCTTCCTTCTGGCAATGTTAATGGTATTTTAATCTGTTTCAGTCAGTTTGGAAAAAAGTTTGGAAAAACTTTAAGGTGAACCAAAACTTTGAAAAAACTTTAAAGACCCAGTATTGTCCCTTATGCTTCACATGCCTCTTAACAATAAAAGCCTCATTCCTGTGCAAACCAAAACAATAACAGGCAAGTGAAGCATAATGGACAATACTGGGCCTTTAAGGTGAACCAAAACATCTTAGTGAATGCATAAAATAATCCAAAAAAGTAAGTTGAATTTCCATGTTTATTGCAGACTGAAGCCCCCAAGCCACCTTGTTGATCTCCCAGTCAGGAAAGATGAACTGAGTTCAACAGAACTCCGGCACAAGACCATGACAGATCGCCTTGTAGAGTTCAGTCTGGGGCCAGTTAGAAATATTGCACACAGTGAGTATGGTATTGAAGATACATGACATTTATGTACATGTACAATGCTCCATATTAATAGTTAAGAGGATGTGACAACTGTACAATTGGATGGCATCCTGGCATCCAGGGAGAGGATGATAAATAAGTCCTGGTTGTAAGTTTTGTGTGATGGAATTAAAACAGAATTTAAGGCAGCCCAATAGAGTGTTTCATTTGACATCACCGTCTCTCTCTCATGAAAGTGAGTGAGTCTGAGTCAGGATAAAAATATTTTAAGTGTAGGAGGTTGAATTAAAGCTTCCTCACTACATGTAACAAGATTGCAACAGGATGTTTTCACTTCAAAAGGTGTATCTTGCAGTCATTTTCTAGGGCACTGTACACAAGTTATAGTTTATGCCACGTAAAAAATAATGTACTTATGTTAAATGTGTTCAAAATACATATACATGTACTTGTAGATAGTAAGTAATTGTCTATTTAATGGGAAAGCAATTGTAATTATTTTTGACTTAACAGAAGCTGAATTGATGCCAGATTCTGAAGAAGGTCCAAAAGACACTTCTGTAAAAGAAGAGACAAGTACATCAGACAAGCTAACAAGAGACAAGGTCTATGTGGAAGAGTTACGGCTGCCAGAAATCATGATACCAGTCTCAAAAACCAGAGGTGAAACAGGAATAATCATTCTCTATTCTTGCTTGATCACTAACTTTGTCCAGTTCTGTCTGAAGCTATACTGTACCCCAAAATTAATGTACAATGATTGAGTATCTTTTTTCCTGTTACATGGTCATGAAAAAAATATAGATAAAAATATTTATTAAAAACTTTTATTCCACATGTTTCATTTAATTTGTTGACATTTTACTAACAACTATGGTAATGTTATTGCAACTCAAACAAAGTTGCTTTCAGATTTAAAAAAGAGATTGAAGATGTATTTGATGGACATCATTGTTGCTGTCGCTTGCAAAATAAAATCTTTCCACCTGTACTTGCTTGGGACCAGGGAATATTCACTATCAGCTTGCTCAGATAATGAGAACTTTAATTCATTGATTATGGTATCTTTTAAAATCTCCCAGCTGTTACCTCCAGAGAGAAGTCCAAGGCTGAAGATTTGCATGCCCAGCAAGCATTTGTTGAGACATACCTTAGTTACCCGACCAAAGCAGACCAGTTTGCCAGCTTTAAGAGGTTTGGGGATCAGGTGATGAACTTGGGAGATGCGCATGACAGAGGAGTGCTAACAGGAGAAAAGAATGTGCGAAACTTGGAACACAAGCTTGCAAAGGTATTGCAGAATAAAATCATCCACAGCATAAAAGACAGAGAGCATGTAAATTTGTTGTACTCTCTTTTAAAAAGTTAAGGAAAATTCTTTATTAAATGAGTACATTTGTCCAAATCTAACCTTTAGTTAGTATTATTATATGATCTTTTATGTCCATTTATTTATAAAAAATATATATATTCAGGTTTACATTTGTGTTGTTTAGTGTTCTACAGCTGTAAAATACCTTTTGAAGCCTTTTGAGATGGACCGTCTTTTGTTATTTATTCCTTTCACTCCCAGAGTCAATAATTATTATAGAGACATCGCAAAGGGCTTTAATTTTCTTCATTATTTATATTAATAGCAACTCGCCACCCTGGAAGCATCAAGTCTGCAGAGAGGACCCAATTTCCACAGACTTCAGATATATAACAGATGCTTTGATGAGATTATTGCAGAGTCAAGCACATTTGGACCTCTTTTAAAGAAAATTAAAGTGAGTAGTAATACCGTGCATTTTATTTTTGTTACTTTTGTAGTTTTATTATTATTATTATTATTATTATTATTATTATTATTATTATTATTATTATTATTATTATTATTATTATTATTATACTACAAAACAAAAAAATTAAACTACAGCATTATCTTTCATACAGCTGGCTCTGCCTAAAATATCAGTCTCATAAGCAAGCATCTACCTTCAGCAATCATCTTTATCAAAGGTTTCTATAGCCATCTTGCATTATTTCAGGGCTAATCATGGCTGTAGCTAGCATGAGGCAAATCAAGGCACTTGCCTCAGCAGAAATACAATTTTGAATTATTACTAGAACATTTACATTGGATCTCTCTTGTAAGAGGCTATGCATAAAAAAATTAAAGTAGTGGTTTTTTTCCTGATATCGCCTCAATAAAAATGTTCATCTGGTTACGGCCCTGAAATATTTGGCCATAGAGAGAATGAGATTTGAGGAAACCAAGGTTTAATGAGTGTATACAATGTAGGTAATACCAATATAAAAAATAAATACCAATATGTTGTCTTTCTTTCTTGTGTTTGTTGTCTCTATACTGTATCTAACATAACTCAGTTGCTTGCTGGATTGTTTTGTTCTAAATAGTGGCGTTGTTTAGTTTGTGAAAGTGGACACAAAATATTCCTTCAGATTTACTATTAAACTTAATACTCAATGAAATGAAACATTTTATTATCCATCAGGATGAGTATGACAGCTACATGTCACATTTGTTAGACACTCAAAAACCGTCACAGCACAAAGTGCTCTTCCATCACATAGACAGCCTCTCAGAGAATCCTTCCCGCTTAGACAAACTGAAAGAGGAGGAGAAAAGAGTTGAAAATCTAGAAAAGGAAGCAAGGCTTCTCTTGGAGGAAAATTCAAGGTACATGTATGTTCAAAACAAATTGTGTTTTTTTTTTACTTAGTTAACAGTTACCACAATTTTTTTTAGAGTGTGGCCTAACTGTGCCTCTGACTACAGGAAGCTACAATGTCAGCAGGAATTTTTTATTTTATTTTTATTTTAATAACTTTGCCAGACTTGCAGGGTCACCACAACAGCTTGAGTCAATATTATTACATTCCCCTTCCCTCAAGGAAAGGTTCAGTTCCACTCACTGGGGTCTACATGTATGTCCCCCTTTTGTCAAACAATGAGTGAGTTCTTTAATGTCCCCTGCCATAAAAGGGACACTCTTCCGGCCAGGAGCTTGCTAAGCTCGCTTTATTATCTTGAAATAGAAACAAAACATCACCAAGTGATGAAAGCAAAGAAATTAATATTAACTAACGAGACAAAATAACGACGAAAAAAGTCCAAATTCTTGACCACCTGTCACAAAATTAAATCAAATTGAAGGGGTGCCTGGAAAAAAGCCCTAAGTGACTTCTGATAAACTGCTAGTTTCTCTTTCCAAATTGCCTTGTATACCCTTGTGAAACACAGGGAGAGTTTGATGTTACATCAAAATTCACTAAGAACCTTATTCCACGCACCCCTTCAATTGGATGAACTTTAATCCATTTCCATCCTTGCAATCCGAGGAATCCTGCACTCTACCACCAAACTACTGCTTCTATTTTGCAAGTATGTAGAATCATTTTATCCAATTAAAGTGCCCCTATGATCAAATTTTTGGTTTTCATTTTTTTACATTTTTGTGTACTATTATACTTTCTTACTCAACTTGCCAAATTTCAATCCATTACGAACATCAGAAGTCATTTTATTTTAACATTTATTTCCAAGAATTTACGGCCGCCATTAATCAACCTTTTTCCAAGGCTTGGTTGCAGGAAAAAGTGACGTCAAAGACTCAAACATACCTCAAGGGTTGAAATTATAATGACAATCAGCATAGAAAATTGCACGAAGAAGTCCAAAGTTTTTGTTGCTTTTCGTGTGATTTTTAATACTTACTGCAACCCGTGAGGTATGTTT
The DNA here is from genome assembly GCA_022457155.1 of Cladopsammia gracilis. Lineage (NCBI taxonomy): Eukaryota > Metazoa > Cnidaria > Anthozoa > Scleractinia > Dendrophylliidae > Cladopsammia > Cladopsammia gracilis. Next base: position 312,152 of record JAJGOT010000032.1, read on the forward strand.
GAGCCTTTGATGTCACTTCCTCCCATTCATAACCAAGCCTTGGAACAAGGTTGATTAATGGCGGCCGTAAATTCTCGGAAATAAATGTTAAAATAAAATGACTTCTGATGTTCGTAATGGATTGAAATTTGGCAAGATGAGTAAAAAAGTCTAATTGTACACGAAAATGTAAAAAAAAATGAAAATCAAAAATTTGATCATAGGGGCACTTTAAGTTGTATAATTATGTAGCCAAGAAACTTCCTTTTGAAAAATAATATATATTTTTAATTTAAATTTTATTAACTTTTGGTTTTCTGTCATTTTTGTTAACAGATTGACAGAACTTCTCCGAGAAGAAGAGCTGAAAGCTGCTGAAGAGTCACAAATCACTGTTAAATTTGGTAAGAAACTCATATACATGAACATGTACTAGTCCCCCTGCAAGGTCATTAGCCACAAGAGCATTCAGGTGTGTAATTGCCCACTTTTTAAAGAAATTCATGGAAAATTCATCTGGCAGTAAAATTTACAAAATTAATGGCCCATTTCACACTAGAAGACGGACAAATCGTCTGGACGGACAAGTCGTCCGACGATTTGTTCGTGTAATGTGAATTCTAGACGGACAACTCGCCATGTGTTGGTCATCGTAAATTCATATCTGAACGAACAAACAGACGATTTTGAAAGCAAGGGGCCTGGCACTAACATGCTTGGTTACCTTGCTTTCTATCCGCCATTTTGATTTTCCCATAAACCATCACTCCCTTTACTAGTTCCATTCCCCTTAGCGAGTGCTGGGACCGAGATACAACCATTTGTTCGTCTGGTGTGAATTTAAGTCGGACTTTGGACGACTTATCCGTCTAGACGAACAAATCGTCCTCGAAAAATCGTCTTAATAGACGGCCAAATCGACGGACAAAATCAGACGACTTTTACGTCCAAAATTTTGTTCGTCCCGTTTTCTCACTAAGACGACTTGTCCGTCTGAGACGACTTGTCCGTCCAGACGATTTGTCCGTCTCTTGTGTGAAAACGGCCATTTTTATGAGAGACATCTCTCTATGGCTAAAGCCTGCTTGTTGCCATTGTTAACGGGGCTATATCACCATTTATAGTGTTATTTTAAAAAGCTAAAAGACATTTATACCAGTGGAAATGCAAAAATAATGGTCCAGTCTTGTTTAAAATTGCTTTACGAGTAAAATGAAACTATAAACAAGTGTGTCTGACTACAGATGGCTAGGATGGAAGTAGAATGCAGCTAAGTCCGTTCAATATGATTTGGAAAATTTGCTAAAAACTGATTATGGTTTATTCTTTCTACAAGAATTTACTTCATATCTTGTTCGTGGTGATCTAAGAGCATTCGTGTTTGAAGTAAGATGTTCAGTATTAATTCTAGCACGGTCTATGACAAAAAACAAAAACCGCCATGACATAGCCCCTTTAAGTATCTCTAAACCTTGTACCCCAAGGAACCATGAAAAACAGGAGGCTACATATAGCCTGTACTCATACCGGTAATGTATGTTACTCTCGAGGACGTAAAACACCAACAGGCAAACAAAACCAAAAATTAGTTGTTGTTTTTTCTGCTTGCATGCGTGTGTATTCTCGTACCCAGATTTAATGTGATGCACAAATGAGAGACGAAAAACGCGAAGAATAAAAAGAAAAAAGGAGGGCAAACCTTACCTTGTTGCCGTATCCGGCACGAGTAAACAGCAACAAAACCCAAATTTGTTTCGCTTCTGCTTGCATCACACCAACTTCCAAGTATCGTGGGCTCAAAATTTTCTCACAGTGCATGTGGGTAGAGTCTACCTTCTATAGCTCAGAAGGAGGTCGGACACTTATTGAAAATTATATATAGTAATGTCGACACTTAGAATTTTATTTTCAATAAATTTTTAAGTGTAAAAAAGAAAATCTAAAATCGCCACTCAGGAATGAACCTGTGACCTCAGCTAGGCTTAGGCTTACATAGCCTACCGTACCACAGTACCACCTAGCTTCTCGGGTTGCTTAGACCTAAATTTAACTATATAAACTGCTACCCCTAACCTCAACTGAAAGCTAAGCAGTTACTCCGTTATATAAGTCTCAACAAGGTGTCCGACCTCCTTCTGAGTTATAGAATCTAGACTCTTCCGTGCATGTGTGCGTATTCTAGTACCCAGATCTAATGCCAGAAACACAAAGAAAAAGAAAGAGAAAAACGGAGGGCAAACCTTAACACACTGCCGTACGGCATGAGTAAAAAAAAAAACATGAATATTAACAACTTTGGTGTTTTGACAGAGCCTCAAGCTAAGGTATCTGTTCACATCGAAGAAGTTCAAAAAGACCTGGAGGAGCAAGTGGACGAGTTACATACACAGGTATGCAACTGTACTGTACAGTCTACTGGTCATTTACAATTATTATTACTACCGAAATAGGTAGACTGTTTTTTCGTAGACGTGCGCCACAGTTGCCGTTAACGAAAAAAGTCTTTGAATTGAGCCCACGTGAAGTATGAGTGAAACCATGAAGGTCATGGCACGTGATCACATTCCTAAAGCGCTCAAGCCACAGCAATAATGGCGGGCTATTCCGTAAACAGCAAGGGAAGAAATTTTATTCGTGGAACAAGAATAGGAGAAAGCCTCCGATTTACTACATAGATGCACTACATCGGAGGCTTTCTCCTACTCTTGTTCCACGAATAAAAGTTCTTCCATTGCTGTTTACGGAATAGCCCGCCATTATTTCTGTGGCTTGAGCGCTTTAGGAATGTGATCACGTGCCATGACCTTTATGGTTTCACTCATACTTCACGTGGGCTCAATTCAAAGACTTTTTTCGTTAACGGCAACTGTGGCGCACGTCTACGAATAAACAGTCTACCTATTTCGGTAGTATAATAATCTTAACAAAATTTAAATTAGACAGGGTAGCCACTTCAGTTTTAAAAATGTTACTTAGCAATGTGGACTCTGTGAAGAAAAATTAAATATACCTGCTGTATTTTCTCGAACATTTGCTTATTTCAATTTTTTTCTTTTTGATTTTTCAATATGTCTTACTTTGGAAATCAGTAGAGTGGTAAAAATGGCCGCTTCAAATCTGTACCACGTGATGTAGTTTTAGTGTACCACGTGATGCGATTTTTGTGTACCACGTGACGCTGTTTTTTCATGAAGCCTTCCTTTCTTCTCGGTTGTGACTTAAATCAGGTTTCTGAGCCCGCGAGAGTGAGAACCCCCCACCAAACCAATGTTTTCACTGAAACCGCTGGTCCAAACCTGATTTTGGAGTATCCATTCTAGTTACAACCCTTTCTTCTCGCGCCATCATGGAGTTTAGGACAACGCCGACAAAAACATGGTTCCTGTTGAACACCATTTTACAGCCAAATTCGTTGTATCGCGATGCGCGAAATGCAAACTTCGAAAGTTTTCTGTTTTTTTTTTCTGTTCCGTCAATCATCTCAGTGGGAGGCGGGGTTAACACAGAGCGAGTTGAACCTGGTGTTATTTTAGCGCGTTGAGAGATTCCCGCAAGTTTGATTCGGAGAGTTCAATGGCGAGAAATTTTATTCGGAGAGCTGACAAGAAAGGATGTTTAATCGAAGAAGATGGATACAGGAGAGGAATTCAGAAAGTTAATTTTATCCGTCGATTTTTACCTTAAAATTCGTTTCTTCGCTTGTAAATCTGATTTGCATCGGGCATATTAAATTAGTGAGCTACGCTGGCGTTGCTCGTTTTATCTGCTTCAAAAGTTTGTATCGAAAAAAATTCGACGACTAGAGATGGTGAAAACCTTCTTCAACTTCCATGGAATATTTCATTTAGATGCTGGCAAAATCGACTCCGCTGGCGAGCCGAGAAGTTTGAGCTTTTCCTGTTGTTTTTGTGATTGAATATCAACTAAATATTTGAAAGAAATCATCTTGAAGATGATTTTGAAGATGAAATCATTGACAGAATTTTCGGCTATAAGTTTGTCTTATGTACGGTACACTCTTTCGAATCGGGCGCACAAATTTGGTCTTTTAGGGGCCGTTCACACTTACCTGTTAGATCGATCCGAACAGGGCCGAGATCGATCTAAATTAGATCGCCTCGGGAGGTGGTCTCGGATCGATCCGAGACTTTTGAGCCCAAATGTGAACTTAAAACTGGGCCAAACGGCAGACTAAACAGCTTTGCTTCCGCGCCTTTTAAGAGCAATACTCTGTAAAATTCGAACTTTTTTGAAAAGTCGCGGCCACGGTACATCACCGATTTGGCTGAAATTCACCATTTAGACTTGGTTTAGGGTCCTGAATACGGAATGGATAGTTTAAGGTTTCATTTCTTTTTATTTTGGAAAATATTAACAAGGCCGTTTTGGTGTCGCCTCGGTGGGCTGCCATATTCGTAGATCGAAGGTGTTCTTGAGACTTCCACTCTTAGCCTGTTAGCGAATTAAATTGGTCATTGCTGATACTGATGCAAAGAACTATCCTTCCTTGTTGCATTTATTTAAATTAATCCGAAAAGGGCACAGTTTGAGCCGCGAACGACTAAAAAGTCCGAAGGTATACTTTCGGCATTTTGAATGTTTCTAAAATTACCAGAAATTCACCAGCCGATATCGTTCCTTGCCATTTCGATTTACAACTAGCCCTTATGCCTAAACGTAGATTGTTTATATATAAATTGATTTCATAAATAAAAAATGGGGCAAATGTAACAGAGCAGGGAAAAGTTTGATAGATTGCGGTATGGTATAGTCATTTTTCGTATCAGAATTTAGACAAACCAGCTCAATGTTGCTCGAAAATTATCAATTAAAGAATTGGTATCCCCTGATATCGAGTGAAATAAATGGCATCTGTAATGGCAATAATGGTCTGTTATGATAACTGAGAATTGCGATAAATATCCGACTGAATAAAAAAATCGTTACCAACGATCATTTTGTTATTCATCTTGCGGCGTATAAATGTAAACATCGAATGCGAAATATCAGATATTTTGCTCTCAGTTCCCTTATCTAAATCACATCTTTAAGAAATGAACTTGGAAACAAAAACTAAAATTCATTATCACATTTGTTAACAAAATGTACCATTTTACATCTTCAGTGAGAGTGTGAAATAATTTTCTTCTGCCTTTCTCGGTAGTCACGTTCATGCATGACGTTATATGCAAATTGTTTCGCGTTTTCGTGGAGATAAAGCGATTGCTTTAGGTGACTCGACTGGATTTTTTTGGGGCGATACCCCCAAGTTTGAGCATTTACTACGACTCCATTAACAATGTTATGGAAAAACGGTCAACACAGCTATAACAGATAAAGATGAAAATTTGTTAAGACCAGTGTGAAATTATCATCGGAGTTGCCATAGCAACGTAATGACGCCATGACGTTTTTTAATTGCCGTCGTATTTCTCGGCACAAGGAGGTTTTTTCGGTAATCGCTTGAGGGAGCTTGTACTTCCCATAGCCGTCTCGAATATAGCAAAGATTGAACAAATTCTATGAGAGCGTTTGAAATTTTTGGGGATGAAGTTTTGGGGATTATAAATACAGTGAAAAACATACTATCGACATAATTGGCTAATATCTAAAGAAAACGACGCGCTTTGGGAATGCACTTTCATCTCACAGTATTTTGATTCCATCTGAGATCGTGTGTGAAAAACTGAGAGGGACATCGCCGAGAATGCCGCGACATATCCGGGACCTTCTTACGGTCCATAGCGCTAAATTTGAAAAGCTTCCGTCTGACAAAAGAGCCAATTTACAAAAAAAATGGGGGAAAATGGCGAAACAAGGTGTATGTTTTACTCCATAACAAAAAAACTAAGTACTTTTGCGGTTAGGTTCACCCTGGCTTTTTCAGAAGAGGTGAATCTGAGATCGTGTGTGAAAAACTGAGAGGGACATCGCCGAGAATGCCGCGACGTATCCGGGACCTTCTTACGGTCCAGAGCGCTTCCGTCTGACAAAAGAGCCAAATTACAAAGAAAATTGGGGAAAATGGCGAAACAAGGTGTATGTTTTACTCCATAACAAAAAAAAATAAGTACTTTTGCGGTTAGGTTCACCCTGGCTTTTTCAGAAGAGGTGTTAAGGAATCATTTAAGACCCTTTTATTTCCCTGAGATTTGGACAACTACCATCGAATCGCGTTCTAAAAATGTATTTTCTATAGTATTTAATTATCGAACGTCAGTGTCACCTGTATGCATTACTGTTACGTAATATTTGTCAGGTATGCATGATTTCTTACCTTGTGATCCGCAAGGGACATCAGGTGTCAGTACATGTCCCAATATGTAAGTTGGGTTTGTTACACGCAACTTTTACTTCTCGCGTCGCCAATATAGCTTTTTTCTGTAGCTTATTTCCAAAAACGTTATGGGAGACGAGCCTGCTGAAATTCAACGCGATCCAGTGGCTGAAGGAAATGCACGACACAGTTCACCACAACAAAATTCTACATCAAATACTTCGACCTCTGAGGAAATTGACAACGTATTCTCCTTATTTAAGACCTACCTTGAGAACCGTTTGGACCAAAAAGGAAAGGAGTTAGTGGGCAAGCAAAAGATTAATCTGCAGGCGGAAAACTTCAAGTTCAAGGGAAATCAGAAGCAATTCGTATTTAACGCTGAACTTGAGGAGTTGGTCGGTAGAATCGGAGAAAGCAACGCCTCAAAAGATCATAAAGTGGCACAAATAACCGAGCAGGCCAAATCGCTGTTGCACAAGAGGCAGAAACTGATCACTGAAGCTTGCAGATTCTAGTGACGCTTCGGACGATGAAAATGATAGAAAAATTCGGAACGCTCGAGCGAATGCTAACAGAAAAAGAAAGCAAAAAGAAAAGGAGCGCCAACAGCAAAGCAACAAGAAGCAGTGCACAGCACCGCCAGTGGGCACGCTGGATCATCAGTTTTTTTCGTGGTATTTATATCACTGACAGGTTTATTTAGTTAGAAATTTTCTTCTCATTTTCGGTGCTTTGTTTTTTTCTCGTATTGGCTCCACGTGAGTTACCAACCAACGTGGTTGCAGTTGTATGTTGCTAGTTTCCATATAGGGATTTAGAAAATATTTTTCATTTGGGCGAACGCAGTGAGTTAAAATGAAATTCGTTTTTTTTTTCGCTGATTTCAGTATGGAAAAAACACCGCATTGATATACAGGATGGTCTTTCTCTTCAAAAAAGGACTTGCTAACTAAGGTTCACCCTGGAAATGTTAGCCTCTGTCTAAACAAAACATCGGCGAAGTTTGGATTTAATACGATGCGTGGAAATAGTATTCAAAGCGCTATTTTCTAGAAGGTGTTCCATAAACTAAAAGTGGCGCTCCAAAATATATTCCAACGAACTCCCACGAGACCGGCAAACGGATTCAAATTTGAATAATTATCTCAACACAAACAATGTTCCCTCAGTCGTGAGAGGCGGGCGCTTGCTTTTTGCTTGTTCAAGTTAGGATTTCAATGAGAAGCTATCATTTATTTCACATTTCTCATTGTCCGGCAAATAGAAAGGCCTATATTATTTTTTTAAAACCTCAGTTAATATACTCTAGGTCTGAACTACGTTAATCGATCGAGTAAAAGAGCACGTCTAGATCTGGACTGCAAAACGCTTTGTAAAGAGCACGAGAAACAAAGCGCAACGTACATGCGAGTGACCCGTGATTCACGCTCGCTATTTGGCAACGCTTTCAACTGAAAACCATGTTCTGCGGGAAATGATTTTGCCATCGTGCTCTGACTTTTGCGAATCTAACGAGTCAAAATGAACATCTTTCCGCACACGAATTTGTTGGCAAAACGCTCTGTTAAAGAGCGAGAAGAATAGGACATCACGTATTTTATAGAAATTCAACGCACTTAAAATAACTTTAAAGCGATTTAAACACTTATAACACGCGGTAGTTTGATAAAAACTTCCGGTCTCGAGCCTCATCAGTCGTCCGCCATATTAAAGTTCTGTAAAGAGCGCGAGTAAAAAAGCTCTAACCATTGCGAATCTAAAGATTCAAAAAAGAAATAAAATCTTGCCGCACACGAATTTGTTTACAAAATGCTTTGAAAATAAAGTGTCCTGGAGGGGTGGCACGGTACTCCATGACTGGCATCACAAAGTGTCCTGGGGAGGGTGGCACGGTACTCCATGACTGGCATCACAAAGTGTCCTGGGGAGGGTGGCACGGTACTCCATGAATGGCATCACAAAGTGTTCTGGGGGGGTGGCACGGTACTCCATGACTGGCATCACAAAGTGTCCTGGGGGGGGGTGGCACGGTACTCCATGACTGGCATCACAAAGTGTCCTGGGGGGGGGTGGCACGGTACTCCATGACTGGCATCACAAAGTGTCCTGGGGGGGTGGCACGGTACTCCATGACTGGCATCACAAAGTGTCCTGGGGGGGTGGCACGGTACTCCATGACTGGCATCACAAAGTGTCCTGGGGGGGTGGCACGGTACTCCATGACTGGCATCACAAAGTGTCCTGGGGGGGTGGCACGGTACTCCATGACTGGCATCACAAAGTGTCCTGGGGGGGTGGCACGGTACTCCATGACTGGCAGATCTGGACTGCAAAACGCTTTGTAAAGAGCACGAGAAACAAAGTGCAACATACAAGCGAGTGACCCGTGATTCACGCTCGCTATTTGGCAACACTTTTAACTGAAAATCATGGTCTGCGGAAAATGGTTTTGCCATCGTACTCTGACCATTGCGAATATAACGAGTCAAAATGAACATCTTGCCGCACATGAATTTGTTGACAAAACGCTCTGTAAAGAGTACCCATAGTTTTTTAAATACCTGTCCAATCCAGTTACTAACCGTTCTTTCCCAAAATAAACACTGTGTTTGTCCAGGTTCTAGCCAAAATTGTCTTTCGCCGCGGTATTCCCCCAGAAGAAAGGGTAGAAGTTCCTGCCTATATATTTTCTTGTAACAAAAATGTGGCTCATGGTAATGTGAAAATAAAGTATTGTATTGCCACCTCTTTCTTCGCCGTAATATAAGTCGATCCATTTCACTGAAGATTTTTTTTTTGCTTCTTCTTTGTTTCATTAACAACGCCTGCGTTTTAGCTAACACAAAGCGAACTAGGGGCGCCATATCCGTGCCATTTTGCACATTTTTGATTACCAGGGCTTTTTCTTCAATTGGGTCAAAACTAAGGCCTGGCTACGAAGGTCCAACTGGTAAATGTGAATGCTCAATTCCTGGAATAATCTTGGATCGATCCGAGATCGATCTCATTTAGATCAATCTAAATGGCTAAGTGTGAACGGCCTCTTAATCACGCCGATTACAGGTATTTTACAGTTTACAGATATTTCTTGCATTTAGCTCGTTTAATTTTCATAAATCAATCTCATGTTCAGTCTTCGATTAAAAGTGCCCAAGCAAATGCATAACCCCGCCTCCCACTGAGATGATTGACGGAACAAAAAACTTTCGAAGTTTGCATTTCGCGCATCGCGATACAACAAATTTGGCTGTAGCTCTACAGTTGACATCTCTTGTTTTGATCACTCACTGCGAAAAAAGAATCAACGTGGTACACAAAAATCGCATCACGTGGTACACAAAAACTACACCACGTGGTACAGATTTGAAGCAGCCATTTTACCACTCTACTGATCTCCATAGTATGAATATTTAAAATAGCTTGAGTTTTGGACAGTTAATTAATGTACCTTTGAGAGAAAATGTTACACACATTTTTAATACCTTCTGATACCTCATGCACTATTTCTACATTCTTTCTTTTGCCAAGGGGTTGTTTGGTAGGTTCTTTTTGTAAAATAATCTGCCCTTTAATAAAAGCCACCTTTAAGCAGAGTTCATTTGGTCAAGAGACTTGTTTGTTTTCTTTTAAAATGACAGATTTTAGCTCAGTTGGATTACATTGATGACATCAAGAGACATCAGAAAGAATACTGTGTACCAATCACAGTCTGCCAGCATCTTGAGCAGTGTATCAAGGAAACAGAGGTGCAGATCAGGATCTCATGCAATTATTTAATATAATTTTTAACCCTTTAACTCCCAAGAGTGCCAAAATTCAAAATTCAATACAAATCCCAAATTTCATTTTGTAAAAGTACTGCTGAAAAGGTTTCATTTGAATGGTCACGCCATAGGATTTTGTCAACAGACTCAAAAGTTAGAATTACACTACATGTCTCCATAATTGACTCCAGGAGTGAAAGGGTAATCGCTTTTTCAGTACTATAGAGTGTGTGCGCTCACCAATCTTTTAGCCAGCAGGGTGTCCGGGCGTCCTGTGGACGCCCACTTTTCGAAGAAATTCATGAAAATTGCACATAATCCTTTAAATGTTTTTGATGGGAAATATCTTCAGGACGCCCACTTCTCGATTTCTGGCTAAAAGCTTGGCGCTCACGTGACCCTTGAATTACTGTCTGCCATGTTGGAGGACCACTTTGATGGGTTTTCCTTTCTAGAGAGCGGGCAGTGCAAGCGCTTTTGAAATCATAACTTGCGTTAACTCAGGTTTCCTTTAACGTTGTGAATTAAAATCGAAAAGGTAGCTGATGTACAGTGCTTTTTTGTCATTTGTGCTAATTTAAATCCCAAAAACCCTTTTATATACGATGAAACAACAATAACAACAAAGATATTAAATGTAAGGAGAAATAAAGACTCGGAAAAAAAAAACCGAGTCCCAGATGGGATTTGAACCCACGACCCTCCGTGATCTAGTCGGATGCTCTAACCACTGAGCTACTGGAGACACTATGGTGAGCAAGGGTCAATTTGTGGGTCTTGACTGGAACCGCATCGCGCGGCTACACAGCCAAGTATTGACTAGCACATGTGAAACTCACTAACAGCATCGCACTGTCACATTAAAGCATATCAAGATGCAGCCAACCAACCTCCAAAGTGAGTATATAACGATGAAACAACAATAACAGATAAAAACCCTTTTCTTTCGATAATTAGGGCCGTATTTGTTTCGATCAATTCAATTTTCTGATTTGCCGGCCCGATTTTTTGAAACCTTGAAAACATTATCACAGAGTAGAAAATCAGCCACACTTACAAAATCGGTTTTACGTCAACAATATTTCTTATAAAATGGAATCATTTTCTTGGTCGCGACAAATCGTAGATCCGTCTTGTAGTGCGTCTCTTTAGCTAGTTTGTCGGTTTCTTGATTGCACGAAATTTTGTTTTAAAATGGTTTCTGTGGGGAACTTGTTCCCCGGGTGCTTACTATTTAGCCAAGAAAACCGGTATTTTCAGTTGGAAAGCAAAAGGTATGATCGATTTTCAGGGAATTTGGGTTGGAACTAGTGGAAAACATTCAGCGATTAGTAGCGTGAGCCCGGCAGCCGGGTACAGTCTTCAAAGGGTCTTCGAAAATGCCTCAGAAATTCTCACAGAATTTTCATTTAAACCTCCTGAGAGTATTCTATCTTTGTTTAGAAATGCCAAGCGCTTCGAAAAGTTATTTTGGTTTTGTAGTTGACAAATTCTCCATGCTTGTGCATACTAGAAAATAGCTGTGTTCTCGACACTTAGAAAATCTGAATGTCGAGAACATAGCGATTTTATGGCATGCACAAGCTCGGAGAATTTGTCAACTACAAAAGCAAAATAATTTTTTGAAGCGCTTGGCATTTCCAAACAAAGATAGAATACTCGCAGGAGGTTTCTGAATGAGGCCTTCAAGATTTTAGCATATTTCTCAGCATCGGATGCTCACGGTACGGAGCCCCATAAGGGACACGCACACCTTTCATTTTACTGCCACTTTTGGTGCCACTTTTGGTGCCACTTTTGGTGCCCGTTAATCGCGGGCTCACTGAAATGCGTTCCCTCATGGACTGCAAAACATGGCATCGATGTGAAGAGGTATGCGGCGCCCATTTCAGTTTGTTCGCGCAGAATAAAGCATGAGGATGATCTCTATAGTCCTTTTGGCAGTTATTTGCACCACTTCAAGCTTTATTTGCCTGCAATCAGAGGCAATGCTCTTACACGTGATGAAGTTATAGAAAGCTACTTTAACCTTGGACTTGGTGCTGAAGAAATTGAATTGTTTCTCGTAAGATAATACTGAGCTACTATTTTAGGGTTGTTGTTTGACGATCCTACCTCCAGCCATAAAATCTTTTGACTAAGGCCATCAAAGGTACCATGGATTCAGAACCCAAACGGTTTAAGCTTGTCATAGCCGTCTATATGCCATAAATAGTTATTCCCTTTAGATCTGTTAATCCTTCTTCAAAGTCTATGTCTGGATCGAAGGTCTTTCAGTAATACTTAACGAACAACTTCTCTCGTAGTGGTAAGTCCATAATGATTTATCATTTTGGTGCATGGCCCGGTACCCAAGTAAACTTCCACTACCCCTTTTAAATTCCTCTTCCACTGCCTCTACTATTTCATCTACGTCTTCTACACCCCAGTCTCCTCAGAATTCTTTTCAACTGCCTTACGCTAACCATGGACACGTACGAGAAACAATACAATTTCTTCAGCACTGAGTCTAAGGTTATAAGTAGCTTTTTATCACTTCACCACGTGTAAGAACATTACGTCTGATTGCAGGCAAATAATTCGGAAACACAGCCTTTGAAGTGGTGCAGATAACTATAGAGATCATCTTCATGCTTTTTTCTGCGCGAACAAACTGAAATGGGCGCCGCATACCCCTTCATCGACACTTTTTTTTCAGTCCACGAGGGAACGCATCTCAGTGAGGTAGCCAAATAAGCACTAAAAGTTTGCGTGTCCCTTATGGGGCTCCGTATCACGGTTATGTTGTTTCAGTCACCACTGTGTGAGCATTCATTATTTTTACAATCAAGGCTGTTTTTTCTTAAAACGATAAAGTCCTTTCAGTGCAGTCATTATAATATACTATAACCTAACATAATTTCACATAATACACTACATAATAACCAAATCTTGATACTTTTTACAGGTGGACATACAGAAATTACTCAAACAAAATGAATTTCTAGAGCAGACAATTAATGTAAGACCAAGATTTTATGAATTATTAATAGTAAATGTTTATAGTACATAAACGCGATCAAATATACCATTTTTACAGTATTTAAAAAGTAGAAATGCTCAACTTCCTGTTTTTAGTTGGGCAGCATGCCAAGGCTGCCCGATTTAAAAATTCAGTCTGTTTCAAGTGTAGATGAATTGATTAAAAGGTTGGCACTTTCTCGAATGGCTTAACATTTATCGTGCTGTAGCGTTTACCAAAGTTTTGAAAAATCCATTTGAAGTCCACAGATCGGTTTTAATTTTCCATACTGAGTTTGAAGTCATAGACATTGTTTCACGTATTCACAGATAAAGATGACTACAAAGTGATGTCATTTGACATAGCAACTTCAAGGTCATAAGAGATCAGATAGCAACTAACCATAATCAATATCGTAAAAGTATTTGTTTCTGTATCACTGTTTATAGGAACTTGAGCAGGAACTACAGGAGATGCTGGACGGAACAAGTGTTGAAGATAAAGATTCTAGGTATGGATTTAACCTTTATTAATCATGTCATGGGCATGGGACTACAAACAAGATAAATCTGAGTCCCAGAAGGACATGAACCCATGACTTTACACACACTGTTTGAATGCTCTAACCAATGCACAACTGGTACACTTGTAATAGGCGCATGCTTATAGCTGCATAACAAAATGCGATCCCTGTCCAAAACAGTTCTCTTACTTCAGGTGAGTTGAATTGTTTCCACTTCAACTTGTTACTCATGTGCGTAGCGGCATGAGTTTTAAAATGGGCTCCGTTTTTCTTATTACTATGAAGTGTCACGACAGCATCTCCTACAACCCTACATACATTACTAATGTTCACGTTAGGTATATATAAGACGCAGAAGAATCACTGGCTTCATTGTGGTAAAACATTCAATAGTAAACAACATGGTTTGCAGGAACGACGACTGAATGAAAAGAGTAACTCTTCTCCATGTCTAAAATATATTATAAAACTTTCTTACGCATGCGCATGAGTATAGGCTGCTTGCAGCCTCTTGTTATAGTTGGTTCTAAGAAGAAATTTCTCAATATCCATTGAACTGTGCAAAACATCTGCAAATATAAATGTTATTAACACTAATTTGCACCTGTTTAGGGTAAATCTAAGAATTTAGTAAATAGTTAAGCTCAGTTGTTAGAGCATCCAACCGGTGTACAGAGGGTCATAGGTTTCATTTCTGTCACAAACTCAGATCTTTTTCCTCTGTCCCACGCTCATGACAGATGAACATTGCAGGTCAATAATTATTTAAACAAAAGTCTAACTTAGATGGTGGTATAAGACCTCCACATCTGTTTATAAGAGGATCTTTACAAGGAGATAAATGTTTCTCTAGTCTCTGCTATACAACTTCTTGACATTGTTTACAGTGAACATTTAAATATTAGGGTTGGCCAGATTTTTGTTAAATAACTGGCCCTACATCTTTAAAACTCATTTCTGGAAACAGTTTTTTGCCTCATTAAGCTAGGGATGAACTTTTGGGTAACTTCATACTTGTCTTCTCTTATTCAAACAGAAAACTCTGGAAACGTATCAAGGCACAAAATGTCATTGATTTTGGCGAAAAGGAAAGAGACAGTGCCAAGTAATACAAGACAGATTTAAATTATCATTTACAGTGTACAGAGGATATTTATGAAAAGAAAGTTATATTTACAACAAACTTAAAGTGTACATTAGGTTTGCACAATAAAATTCGTATGTTTCAGCTCTTGTTTATTAATTCTTCATTTTGTGTTGTATGAAAAAAGAAATATTGAGGTTACAACTGGACATGAAATGAATCACAATCTTACTTTGTACCACCCTGGATCCAGAGGTCCGTTCTCTGAATAATCATGAATGGTTAGAAGAAGATGGACGCTTTGCCGCTCAAGCTCGCCATTTTCACTAAAAAAAAAACCTCTGGCACCCAGGGTTACTTTGTACAGTATATTTCACCATTTGGGTGCTTGATAATAATTTGATGTTCAGAACTGTTTTTGTAGTCTCAAAGATCCTGACTACAGTTAGGTTGGAAATGTTTTACACCATTTCTCCATAACTTTCAGCATCAAAAGCCTTTCTTGCTTTCTTTAGTTCTTCATTCATTGTCAACAGATCCTTCAACAAGGACAAAAATGTTTATGTTAATTCTCTTTTAATTTCCATTGACTGCTAGTATTAGTTGGATCTAAGTGTGAAAACATTATAATCCAATATCTTCGGACATTTAACAGCCCAGGAGGTAAATGGCTCACAAATGCTGGAGCTTAACCCAGTTTCTGTAGCAGGAAGCGACTGAGAGTATTACTACTACCCCGTGGATGGAATGCTAGTCCATCACAAGGTTACCCATTTATAAACCAGGGTGACGAGAGACAATGTGGAGCAACGTTTCTTGTCTAAGGAAACGACCAAGCTCAAACCACCGACCTTCAGGTTTATATAGTATAAAGTTTGACGCGCTAACCACTAGACCACCACTGTACATGAACTTCTGCACTCAAACTGAGTCGTCTTGCCAAAGTTTGAATCATGAAACAATGTGGCCAACTGTGACTGAGGGAGCTTACCGTACCATTTGTCAGAACTGGCCAGCCATAGCGGTCTGTTTGTAACTAGAATGCATCTTTTTGAAGACTTGCTCCTCCTAGTCCATCAAAAGGGTGCATACTATTTCCAAATTTACCAGTCTGGCCAATAATGGCGTAATATTTACAAATTGAGCGGTCTGGCCAACCAGTTCTGACAAATGGTAAGCGCCCTAAGAAACATCTGAGGACATGGCTCACACAATCCTTAAAATTAAGATTGTTAACCCACATAGAAAATTTTAAGTGTGGCAACAACATTCTTATACCTACACCTGTAGATGAAATGTTAGTTGCATCCTCGAAAAGCAAAATCTTGAATTGAGTGATGTACTATGGTTCTAACCATGAGGGAAAAAATCCCTTACATAACTGTATAATGTGATCATGAAGTGAGAGCAAATGTAATGAGGATGCAAAATGTATTTATGTTAGAAACGTTCTACTGTAAGTTCTGTTACTTACCTTGACCCTGGCATATTTCTTTGGATCTTTTCTTATCAAGAAGACTATATCTTCCACATGTACCTTTCCTTTTTTGCCAACTTCCATGGCCTTCAGTGTCTGTCACAAAAAATGCAAGATTTAGTTTGGTATTTGCACAGACTCAAGAGAATTTAGCTAAAACATCAGCTAAACTGTTTCTACAGTGAGCAAAAATTGGAAATTTTGCAGTGTTCAGAGCTGATATTAGGGCTCGTCACTGCGTGAAAAGCCCTAATAACGGCTGCGTAGGAGACTATGTTCTCAGTTGACACTGTAATTTGGAATACCTGTAAGGGGGGTCACTAGTTAGTGTTACAACTGTGCATTACAAAGCTAAGTAAAACCTGTTGGCCATGTGCCAACCTTGCCACAACTGAGCACAGAATGCAACAGTTGTTGAATAAGTTATTGAGAACCCTGTTATGTGTCTACTAAAATATAGTTAACTCTTTCCTCACACAGCCAAACCTACAGCTTGAGTCATGTAATGTGATGCTTACTTTTGAGTGTTTGAATGAAATCACTCAGTGTCACTGTTCAAATGAAAGATCTTTTGCAGTATATTCTAATGTGTTATTTGTTTTTCAGGATGGAACAACTAAATTAGGCATTTTTCATAAATCTTGATTTCAGTTTCTTTCTGAAGTGAGAACTGTTGTGGAAGCCTTATGCCCCACCCAGAATAAAATAAAGGGATTGATAATAATGTCAATTTAAATCTAAATTTCTGGCAAACACACCCTGTATAAAGATTATTATTATTATTATTATTATTATTATTATTATTATTATTATTAGCAGTAAAAACTATCTGTATGCTATACAGTTAAAAGGAATACAGGGCGCCAAGGCGTGACCTGTTATTATTATTATTATTATTATTATTATTATTATTATTATTATTATTATTATTATTAGATGATCATCATGCCACAGACATCTCTTTTTTTCATTTTTTTAGGGGGGGGGAGGGGGAGGGGGCTTCATTGGAGACATCTCAGGGGTACAGAGCCTTTGAACTCTTTGATTATTCCCATAATGAGAAATTTAAAAATGTGTGTTTAAAAATGGACAGGACATTGATGGGATTGATCAGTGCATAAGCTGATAGCCAGTCTGCATTCTGTGTGAATCCAAAAGATTTGCCAAAGGCTTTCAACATCTATGACAAGAAGCCAAGTAAGAGACTATTAAGCCTAAGAATGAATGAATCAAAGAACACATCCCAGAATATGCCAAAGACTGAAGTAGTTAGCTAGTATGCCACAGCCTTTTGAAACCCACGCTGAAGGTCTTTGGCATAACCCACAAAGTCTCCAGCCACAGTTGTTCAAGAGGTAAGAAGGTACATGTAGTTTCTGTGAGTACTGGAGAAAGAATGACTTAAAAAAAGGAAAAAGAAAACAGTATAACTCATAAACAAGATTAAAATGGAAATACAATGGGTTCCGGACTCGCAAAAGGACCCGGTAAATAGCACTATCACTGGATACATCTCTATCCAGTTAATGACATCATTTAATTTGTTAACGCTCATGGATTGGACGTTCCCTAAATAAGAAGATTGGCAACACTTCTTACCATTTCTGTGATGTATTCCACTACAAGATCTTCTAGTAAATCTACAGACTCCGTGAATGGAACCTGATCATCACCAAATCCATACATCATACATTGCACTGAAAGCAAAATAATGTTTGTTGAATACGGATCTATTCACTAATTCGTCTGTAAGCCTGCTGTACGTAAGCTCGCTGTGCAGTATCACTAATTAATATTTATATTGTGTGATTTTGTTCCGGTTTTTCTTGTTGTTATCGGTATAATAACAGTTTATTTAATACTTACACTCCTTATGGAAAAGCCTCTTTCGTTTTCCTGCTGCTTCTGACTGCAAAGTCTCGGAATCCTCCTGCAAATCAAATGCGGCACCGAGAAAATTATGCAACAACCCTGATTAATAACCTAATGTACCAGTCAATTCCAAGACCGCCCATCCCCCCCCCGGGCATACCCCGGGCATTTGACGTGAGGTTAGCTCCGCATAGTGGGGCATTTGACGTGAAACGAGGCCCGACGGGGCGGGCATTTGACTTCAACAAAAACGTTGGTCAACGGTCGCAAGGTAGAAGATTTCGTAATCCATTCTTTCCGGTTCCACGTGTCTGTAAAGGAAAGTGATCTTTGTTTACATTTAGTATTTCGAAACATGTTCAGAAGTTGCAATATCGTTCTATTTTTTTCGCTTAACTGTTAAAATCTAGCTAAGAGAACAAACAACAGACAACAGCACAAGCAAAGATGGCAAGATATTTAAAGTGAACATGAAAGATAATATACAATTTATATGGTCGAATTCAAAACCACAACTGAAATTACAGCGTACGTGGTCTCACCTCGGAAACAATCCGAACAGCACCAGTTTATAGATTAGTCTTGGCAATAATAATGTTATAAAAGAAAACCATCCAGATCGGCTAAAAATTGTTTTGACTTCGTAAATAGCGTTTAAGAACAACTTCAGACTTTACATACAGGCTTCGTTGGCATGGAAGTTGCCAACTTCGTTTCAAAGTTCGCAATTTGGTTGGCGAACTGACAAACTTTGCAACGTAGTGTCAAATTTCCCAACGAACTTGGCAACTGGCGCGGCCAAAGGAAGCTGAAATCCACTGTAACTAGTTACTTTAATCCCTTCTTGCCCGGACGGTGGGGCATTTGACGCCCTGTGAAGCCCTGCACGGTGGGGCATTTGACCGTATAAACTGCCCACATAGTGGGGCATTTGACAATTTTTTTTAAAAAAAGTCAAATGCCCGGGGGTTTGCCCGGGGGGGGGATGGGCGGTCTTGGAATTGACTGGTACATAATTGGATCGATGGTTTCCGGATCGATCTACTGTAGAATAGAACGTTCGATGATAATATATGCCACAAAAGCGCCATAAATGTCACTATTCCCCTGAACTTCTAATAATTTAAAATAAAGTAGACTAGAGTGAACTGCAAACGAAAAATCCACTTCATTTACCTCAACATCGTCCTCTCCGTCGGCCATTTTGATGTCTGTTTGGTACCAGTTTCTCCGCGTCTCGAGTTACTAGAATCCAGACCCCCATCAATCTTCCATCAGGGGGCCGTTTCTCGAAAGACCCGGTAATTACCGGGGCCCGGAAAGCTGTTTTATTTTCATTGAAGATCGAGGTTTCAAAAGTTTTGCAGATAACACGATAAAACTATCAGTTAGCAAAACAAAATGGACTGGTTTGTTCGCTAGGACCCGCGCTTTTATTCTTTAGATTTTGATTTCAATATTTGGCTTCGGGCCCGAAAAGTTATCGGGAGTTTCGAGAAACGGGCCCCTGGGGAGAGGAAAATTTGGTTCGAGATATTTGCAAGCCATCTTTAGCAAAAAAAAAAAGTTTGATTCGAGTTAGCGAGAGGATTCAATTATACATCGATACTCTGTAATATGCTCCTAAGACCATTATTAGTATTATAAAAAATGGTCTTATTTTCTCTTGTATTTAAATAATAATTCAGTATTGCTAGCCTGCATGACAGGCGCTTTATGAGCCAAGCGCGCAGGATCTTTAATCATTCTTTTACGAGAATATAATTTTAAAAATATTCAGTTGATGATTGCGCGCGCGAAATGACGTAGACAGACTGATGATTTCACAGGTTTGTGATGAAACATCGCCACGGCAACTAGCAATGTTTATGGCATCGATAACGGCACAACTGCGAGTGTTTTGAAAAGCAGCTGAGCTTTTCCTGGAGTTGTGCATGGGTGTTGTTATACGTAATTCTTATAAATGAGCAAAAACAATATCACCCTCAAGCTGACTGAGACATGAAGCACGAAAATTTTTGTTTGGAAACTTCGTCACAGGTGAAAAAGTTTCAGTTTTTATCTTTTTGAGTTTTATGTAGGAACTCGGATGTCGAGACCTTTTTCTTAAGTCTTTATTTTATTGATGTCCTCAACAAGTCAGCCATACAAAACATACTAGAAGGAATTATATTGGCCTTATCGTTTCCTTATGGTTTCAAACATAATTCTCCTTGTTTATTGCCACGTATGGATTACAGCCATGCTCCGTCACGCGTGACCAGTATTTTTGAAAATTGAACGGAGTTTTCAATTTTACGTGTCGGTTTTGTAAATTCATTCCGAGATTCGGAGTTCCCGTGAGAATTTTACCGCATTTTCGGAAACAAAGAGCAACAAAATATCATTTTACTTTAAATGTTACATATCCGAACAATATTAGGTTTTTTTTTGCGTGTAGCGAAGTTATTTTCCCGTTAACTTGTGACTTTCAAAGTGTTTTCCAGCGAGATCTTCAAGGTTTCATTCAAATCTTGGACGTTACAAAGAAATATTCAAATGTCCATTTCAGTCTCGTGGCTACTGGTCACGCGTGACGGAGCATGGCTGTAATATCTCAATTACAAGAAGTTCTTATTACATCGGAATTTGGCAATCAAGCTGATCATTTTCAATATTCTCCTCTCCTGTTTGTTTGATAGGGTGGTACTGACCGACTCTAGATAGTTCATGTTTATCACTCTAACTAACTGCGTAATCTGCTTTGGCAGGAATGAGAAGAAATCTCTGCTGGATTCTTATTCATTGGCCTTATCCCGGGGACAAATTCGTTGTCGCCAACCGCAACAACTGATCGATCACTGATCCCTCCTCCATATCTTCATCTTCACTTTGTTGTGAAGATGACTATATTGGAGAGAATCAGGAAATACTTTTCGCTGCCTGTTCAAGTTACGTTTTGATAAAAACAAACTGAATTTTTCATCTTAGTCTTTTTACTCTGTTTTATAACGCAGAACGCAGGTTTTATCTCGGCAATATACCCTGGAGAAACTCGGCAATATGTTGATCTAACTTTTGTCGGTCACCATCTTGGTAAACCGGCAATTCAATGCCAGCGTATCGCGAGAGTACTCCCCAGCTCCCCTCAGTCATGGCCTTCAGCTCAATGCCGGCAGAAATCATTCTTAGCATTCCTTGCTGAGCATTTTGAATATCTTTTTTAAGAGTGGGTGAGGGACGCATGTCTACTTTGTACAACTGACAGAGATTTATAGTGAGTGTTATTGCGTGCGATGAGCAGTACAAATTGTAGAAAGTGACCAAGTCTTGTGCACACTCCTTCCTCTTCAGCCCAGATCTCTTACCTTGGTGCCTGGTTGATCTAAAGCAAGGCTGTTTGTTCATGAACATGTTAATATTCCCTCCCTTCTGATCTCGTAGGAACTTAACAGCTTCTCTGAACTCTTCATCTACCAGCATAAAATATTCCGCATGAATGGTATTTCTCCTCTTGCCCTCAAAACAATTTCCATATCTGGCGTGGAATATCAACCGATCAGCATGGTCGGTCAAACTCTCCGTGACGTGATAAAACATGGCACAAAACTGTGCTTGAGTGATTGCCAAGGGATTTTGCCCTCCAACTTTATGATTGTCTTTGTGATCATTAACAATACTCGTCTTACTACACTCTTTACTCGCTTTTAACTGCACCGAAGACCAATCTCCTAGTGAAGAAAGCTGTCGGTAATCGATCAACTCCACTGAATTCCAATCCATGGTAATCACAAAAATATGGTTTTCAAAAACAACGAAAAGTTGAGATAAAGGTTCCGGTCCAGCAATAATATTGAAGGGAGTCAGATATTTATATGGAGAAGGAGAAGAAGCTTGGTTTGTCATTTCGATGATAGTTTGCCCTTCCTTTTGATAACAAATTATTTTTTTCATCAGATGTGGCTCCCCGTCTAAGCGGTATACCTTAGCGCTGTTGTCGCCGGCATCTGTAATAACTAGATGGTTGTTCGGTGCAAAACAAACGTTGTATGGTCTTGCAAGATTTTGCTTTGTCGTTATATTTGCTGGCCTAGCATCGTCTCCTCCTCCGCCGCCGTACAACTCCACTCGACCTTCAGTTCTTTTCACAATTGCTACTCGTCCTCGCGCGGAAATGGCCAGCGCTACTTCGCTCACGGTTCCCCTTTCACCCATTACTTATTTTGTTTCGGCGAAGCTGAGCGCAGTTTTGTAGGAGCCGAAATCGCGTCACAGGTTACAAGAGAGCACTGACTGATCAGTTCCGCGAGCAAGATCGCATGAAGATAAATGGAAGTACACTAAAAAACAACTGAGTTTGAAGGACTTGAAACGATGCCGGAAACACAAGAAAAATATTTCAACACACCACTTCCCGTTTGCTTTTATAACATTATGCAGCGTTTCTTAGAAGAGCCACCTGATTTCCGAGAAAAAAAAACAGTGAAGTAATTTTCTAGAAATAGCTCTGGTATTGCGGTCATTGTGCATGTGATTAACGTACCGTATTTATTCAGTAATATACCGTCCAGCGATCCGTTTGGGCGGGTGTATAATAAATATCATTTTTTGCAAACGGTTATTATTTTTTACCGCCTGGAGCAAAACATTATAAAAGATTTGTTATGACAAGACAAATATGAAAATAATTTTACATAAGCTTGAAATTAAATCAAGCTTTGTAAATTCAGTCTGTCAAAAAAAAAGCTGCTTTTCCACGAATGGATGTATCACAATAGTTATTCTAAGACCTACCGTAATCGACCACCCAAAATGCATAGCCTACGGTGGTGGCTTACGAGACGTCAGTCCACTGGCGGTCTTCAGTTTGAATCATATGAACTTGCAGTAGTAATTTCGATGTACGATATTAACCTATCAGCGCAAAATATTTAGCCTGTGAAAAGAAGCCTGTTCACAGGCTAAAAATATTACATTTTCGTTTTGTTGGAGTTGTACCGTAACACATGCATTACATGATTCAATTTGCGTTTGTGGCGACATCAAAATGAGGTTAACTAGCAATAGAGTTATTGAAGAAGAGTTATGACATAGAGTTAGAGTTTAACTCTAACTCTATGCCCTAACTCTACAAAAATAACTCTACATATAGCCGTCGCCCATCAAAATACGATCGAGCGAGTGGCCATTATCAAAAATCATCAAATTTTATTTACGTGTCAAAGCTTTCTAGCTCAATTTTCCGATTAAGCTAAATGGTGAAACCTAACTAAGAACTTCAAACTGGAAACTAAAAACTAATAATTTGTTCTTAAATATTTACAAATTTACACTGACATAAAAATTCGTAATATATAATAATGTCGCTCACCAAAGATTATAAAACGAAGAGAAAACTTGAAATCATCAGCGTTGACAGTGGTCGCGGTCACCCACGAGAGTTTCCATCGACTTTAATGATTTGACGGGTGTTTTGAATTGGTATTTCATCCTGGGAATACATGGAGGTCAGTCGACTGTATCGTGACTACAGATATTCTTCTCTTCTGTTTACTGTTGTAATGATTTGATATTTCACTGTAGCCGATCTGGACGATCGTGGGTGCACGATACAATATTTCATCAGTGACTGAACCAGGTTAAACATGGTGAATCCGCTGCCTTATTTAATAAAGTAGTCGAATCATGAAATGTAGCTAATTAGAAGTAATCAATACCTAAATCACAAGTTTGCGCGCTCCTTTAATATAAATGAACTCGCACACAAAGACTTCACTGAGTGACGTGTAAACAGCGAACTTCCATCTATTTACACCAAAGCCTAAAAGTGCTTTCCTTTCTATCTGTTTGATTTAATTACTCATAAACGATACCACAGTTTATTGACCTGAAATCTCTACTAATGAAATCACATATAGGCCTATTTTAAAATTACATTTGACTCTCGGCGACAAGGCTGAAGTCACAAACGCTTGTTCCGGAATTTTTGCTTGTGGATGCATGTCAACGTTCATGAAGTAATTCATGTAGTTTCAGTATTTGTCTTCCAATAGTTACAATACCAAATTTTCATTTAGAACTGCTAATTTCGAAGATATTCAGTGCAAGCAATTGGTCGAGTTTTGTTTTCTTTTGACTGGATGTCAACTACCGAGATGTAGCCGTTGTGCAAAAAGTGGCATTCAGCTGTCCGCCACTCAACCCCGGAGTTTTAATACATTGTGCTAACTGCTATCCTGAGTTTTCATATGAAATTTTGAGTGAGAGCTATTCAGCAGCCAGTAATCGGCGTTCTCTTCATTTCGAAGAGAAAGTTGTCAATATGATGGTCCAGCTTTTGTCTGTCGCTGTCTTGGTATGCAGGTAATTCAATGTCGGCATATTCAGCAAGATTCTTCCAGCTTTCTTGAGTCATAGCATTTAGTTCAATATTACATTGAGATAACAGGATTTTCAGGCCTAGTCGAGCATTCCGTATATCCTGTACAAGGGAGTTTTCTTGTGGTAGCGTTAACATGTCGGCTTTGTATAACTGGCAGAGATGGATTTTTAATTTTATACCGTGAAATAAGCAGTGAAGATTAAAGAAATTGATCAGATCTTGTGCACAGTCTTTCACTTTGAGTTCCGTCTTCTTGCCATGACCTGTCGATTTGAAGCAAGGCTGTTTGTTCATGTACATGTTAATATTCCCTCCCTTCTGATCTCGTAGTAACTTAACAGCTTGTCTAAAGTCTTCATCCACCAACATGAAATACTCTGCATGAGTTGTGTTTGCATACGGACCTTCGTAACAGTTACCATATCTAGCGTGAAATATCAGCCGACCGTTTTTGTCCATAACTCGCACATAAATAACAACCGTTTCAGCAAATTTCCTTTTATCCCCTCGCCTTCCAACTTTGCATTCCGATCTTTGAAGACATACAAATCCGGCATGACTAGTCTCCGTGACATGATAGAACATGCCACAAAACTGGGCTTTAGTTATTGCCAAGGGATTGAATCCTCCAACCTTGTGGCTAGCGGTATGATCTTGGACTGTGCTTACATGATCACACACCAAACCTTTGTCATATTGCACAAAACGCCAGTCCATTGGCGAACAAATTTGAAAATAACTAATAAGGCTCAGTTTATTCCAATCCATATTAATGAGAATTATATCTGTACCGCATGTGACAAATAACTGAGATACAGGAGCCGGGCCAATAACAATGTTTTGAGGAATTCGAAATGTTTCGAAACTCACAAGTTCTCTTGAAGCCGTAAACTCCATGTTCATACCGTTTGTATCGCGGCAAACGTCAAGGCCAATAACAATTTGATTGACTTGTTTCTGATCTCCTTCTAGGTCAGTAAAAATCTTGACACTGTTGTCTCCCACGTCTGAAACAACAAGATGGTGATTTGGCGCAAAACAAACATCGTAAGGCTTTTTGAGACCCTTCCTAAGCTTTCTAGCTGTCCACTGTTGTTCAGAGTTATCAGTTGTTCCTTTGCCGTATATAACAATACAGTTTTCATGTTTCTTCAACACAGCCACTTTTCCTTGATTAGACATTGCTATTCTGTCCCCTTCAAAGGTTTGTAACATACCTTGAGCCATTATAATAAGTGATTCGGTTCTCCGCCCGGACAAGTTTTCCTGACCACAACGCGACTCGTTCGAACGAAAACTATCTTTCGGGCAAGTTTTAAGAGGATTCTTTCATGTTAAACATACAATGAATAATTTTCTTTTTCGATTCTAAAGATCATCAGCTTTTCTCGGAAAACCAGTACGTTTCCAAGAATAGCAACATGGCGTGACCGGTGGTGCTTCGACTAAATATCATTACGCAATTTCTATTGCAACAGGTCACAGAATTAATGGAAATGATCACCAAACCAAAATACTGTCTTGTTATTAAGACAAACTTTCAAAGTCTATCGTTTGATATAACATGTAGTCACTCTTTTCGCTCAGGAATAGCCGGGAAATCCACGAACGCGCGCGAGAATCAAGTCAAGAGACACGCGTCTCCTCGAGCACGCGATTTTCGCGTGCGCTGGCGTGATTTTCAATACCGATTATTTGAAGTTGAACGATCTCGTTGCCAGGGTATTCTCCTCGTTCAAAATAGCGGGCCGTAGAAACCCCAGTATGCAGGGCTTTCTCCTCGTTCAAATTGGCGTTCCAGATTGCAAAAATAGATATTGCTGTCAATCACTGGAAATAAACCAGGGCGCTGAAAAGAATGGACGGTGCCAGGGCGCTGAAAATTCATCATGGTCACGTGACATAAAACTCTAATACCTTATTTGGAAAATGGATGTCTTTCGGGCTCATGATAGACAAATAGCGAAGCGCACAATTACTATTTATAGAACTAAAACTCAGACAAACAAACCAAAAGTGACTCTCAGGGGATTCCTAATAAGGAATTTCTATTGTCAGAAATGCAAGAATAAACAAGAATAAATTATAAACTCAGACAAACATGAGTACTGACGTCATTTGTGCGCTTTGCTATTCAGCTAACGCATTGTTGTACCCAATTCAAACCTTCTGGGAATAAGATTCTTTGTTCACAATATTTCCATATAATTTCCATGTCAATGCTTCATTGATATGGAAATATGACGAACAAAGAGTTCTAATCCCAAAAGGATTGATTGCAAATGAAGTAAAACAAATTGACCGCATTTTTCCATGGTCCATGCTCATCTTATTGTTTTACAATACTAAAAAAACTTGAACAAATTTTAGAGAATCGCGCTCGGCGATAATCGCAAAATAGAGTACAATAACCTTACACAGAGTCAAATATAAACTGCTAATCTGAAATGTCCTCGAATAATCAGATGAATCTTTGCTCCAAGTTGTTTTCAGTAGCTCAGTTTTAGTTCTTTAGCGCCGGCGATAACTGAGCCGACGACTGATTCCGCCTTTCATGGATTTTCCCGTGAAACTATGACAATTTGTAGATAAACTATTTAAAATGCAAGGCTAGTACAACGGAAATTAAGAGCAGGTTTAATGGCCAATATTTTGACTAGTAGAATTAGTCTTCTACAGGGCCAGCGTTGGAGTGAAAATAATATACAACGGCTCTTTAATTTGAATATAGATAACAAGTACATGATTGGCTAATAGAGTGATTTTACTTCAACTGGGAAACAGAAACTATTAGTTAGTGTGTAACACTATCTATCACTATCTTTTACACTAGCGCTAGACCTTGATAGAGTGATTCACAATCTAACAATTAGTGTGTGATAGTCCAAATTAAACAAAAGAAAACAATGGAATTATTGTCCAATAGTGCGTACTATTCTACTGACTATTTCACGGGTTAACTGTAATCGCTCTAATATTCGAGGATAATAGAAACTGATACGAAGTACTACGGCGTAAAATCCTACTATCTATTTCACAGATGAAGTAAAACCACTCTAAAAGATTACATGAAAAATATCTAACTAAGTTGTAACAAGATATAATGACGTAGTCAGTATAGTAGGAACACAAAGACGATAAAAGATTTTGGATAGTGTTTTTTATGAACGTGAACATATGAAAATCATATCTTACAAACTCACAACTGACCGTCTATCCATGTGGCTTGATAGCTCAGTGGATAGAGCATTATTGCACCGGTATCGCAAAGTCATGGGTTCGAATCCCGTTCAAGCCTGAATTTTTTTCAGGTTGTTTTCATTACATTTACATTTACCAAAATGAGAGCAGTCCCTCTCTTCAAGGCTTATGTGCTCTGGTCGCGGTCAAGTTCTTAAAGTTCTTAATGCGTCAGCTGACAAACCCCACTCTTAAAAGAGTTAATATTAGGAGCCGTAGCCAACATGGCAGGCAAATTTTTCCATTGTTTTATAGTTCTAGATAGGAAGCTGTACTGAAAGTAAGTTTTCTTCTCGTTAGGTATTCTATAGGATTTAGTGTGAGTATTTCTGGAGTATCTCGTAAGTGGTATAAGTTCTTTAGAGAAGTCTACTTCAACTAAGCTATTTACTGCTTAAGTTGAGCACACTGCGAAGATTACAACATTTCACTCAGTGTTTTATGTAGCCGATATGCAGTGAAGCACTACTGATTTCGGCGTTTGGTGGAAGAGGACTTCACCGTTTGAATATAGATCTGATACATGGGAGGTAGAAAGAGCCGATTATTTTCCTCCATGAACTGGTGTCGATGCCCATGATGTTATATATGCAACCATAAAATTTATCTTTAGCGGATCCAAGCGAGGGATCGGTGATCGCTTATAAAAGCAAATGTATAAAACGTTTAAATGTAGAGGACCACTTAACACTACGATAAATTGTGGTAGTTACCATACGATACCATACCATACGATAAATAGTGGTAGTTACCATACGATATACCATACGATAAATACCAGGTACCATACAATAAATACCATATCATACGATAAATACCATACCATACAATAAATACCATACCATACGATAAATAGTGGTAGTTACCACTATTTTGCCGGCACGTATCAGAGGCCTGGGGGAGGGTAGCAGGCGCGCAGCGAGTTATGGGATTAGGGTTCACAATTAGCAGCCGTTAGGAGGGTGAGACATTCTACGGTCAGCCTACCCCATGTTAGGTTTACGTTTAGTTTATAGACACTAGATTTTACCCTTCTCAGGTGTCTAAATAGCATGCCAGCTTTTGAACAAGGCAACTTGTCAGAAAAACTTAGCAAATCGCAAAATTTGCTTGTCTGTATGCTCAACAAGGAAAACTTGACAACAATCGAGGGCGAACCCACCACCTGCGATTCATGTGTCTCTTCGAGCGCTCATATTGCATAAGCAAAGCAAAACCGAGACTACAAGCAAGCACCTTTTTCTCCGTCCGCTGTACAATTGTATTGCTGGCTACAAAGAAAACTTGTTACTCAAGCACACGAGCAAGTAAAATTTGTAAAACTTGTGGCGTACACTTGTCATAGAAAACCTGCTCGTCTATAACGTACTTTATATCCTAAGTATTTAAATGCCAGTTGATTATAAAAAAAACTACCCGAAAAAATATTAATGATACGGAGTTTAATTTTCGAACATTATGTTTTCAAATCATGTGTTGAAATTCAAGACCAAGTGGTCAGCCTCCTACAAGTTATGATTAAGATTTTTAAAATGTTCTCTCGGTAATATTTCTTCCTTCTATTTAAGATGTTCCAAATTAACACTTCTTTGCTAAACGCATTGCAAGTGATTGATTCATATATTTCGTTACAACAATCGCGATAATAAATTCGGACGATGTTCCTCAGCTCCATTTCAACAAGGCAAGGTGAATAGTTAAGCAATGCTTGTCACAATTCGTAGTTTCTGGTCAGTCTCGTCTCGTCTATCCCTGTCAAAGTGGGGGAGGGGGGGGGGGGGGGAGAGAGTCGGCTAAAGGGTCCCAAAGGTAGGCTATTGTTTTGCTACTGTTTGCTTTCAACAAAAAGATTGCTTGCATACAAAATGTTATACGTTTATTTTTTAGTTATGTTCTTTTGGCTGCATACATAATCTAATAAGGGGCTGCATGAAAAATGTAATACGGGGTTGCATACATGTGCAAGCGGCGAGTCTAAATTGTTTTATTCGAACGTGGCTGTGCCGCATTCTACGTCTAAACTTTGTGTAACAACTTACTGTAGCTGTATCAGAACTCATCCGTGTCAAAGGGAGGTTGTCGGCTAGGGCTCCTGGCCGGGCTGTTGCCGTTTTGCTTTAGGTTTTCTCCCACGCATCGTTACCAAAGCCACGGTGATGTACGCGAGTGTTGGTTCAAGTAGGAACGGGCGTAAAAACAATAGAAAATGGGTTGGCTTATTTGCCTAAGGGGGGAAGTACCAAAGAGCAATTTTATCTGTGTTGAACATCTTTTCATTGTAGTTGAAGTTGTAATTGCTATCCTAAGCCTTTGCAAATTCCCTATCATGAGGTTGCTGGTAACGGTTTTTTTATTTTTCAGCTACTGAACTATGGAATGCGCTAGTGTGTTTGAAGACTTTAGAGGAAAAATTCAGTGTTGTAACTTTGTGTGGTCCCTGTCTCGCTTAGCTATATGAATTTTTTTTCTTAATGATATAAATTTATTTGTAAACACTATACAGTTTTAACTTTTATGTTCTCGAAAATATTAGCTTCTGTAAGCTACTCTAAAATTCGAGAGAAAATAAAGCTTATGTATGTATGTGTGTATGTAAGCGAGCCAGCCCGGGCGACAACTAAATTTAGCATCAACGGTTTTGGCTGAAAATTGTTGTTTTGAAAATGGCGCAAAGCTTAGAATGTTTAAATTAAGGATTTTTTCTGCATTTTAGCTCATTTACTTCGAGCTTACGCACTCTTGTGTACCTCTATCATTTAAAGGGAAAA